>VZTR01014618.1:415444-448483 GCA_013400775.1 Chaetops frenatus | reverse complement strand
AGCCATTAGCATCAACCTGCCAATATCCGGTGAAGCAAATGAGTAGGAGAGTGATGCTACACCTACTAGTAGTATAGGTACGTGAATAACTGACTTGACTGTTTTGCATTAAACTCTGTTATTATTTTTTCCTATTTTCTTAAAATATTCATTAGTTTGTTGCAAAATGTGATTGTGATACATAAAGAAATTGCTATTGCTTATTTGAGTCATCCATGTAGTCAGAAGTCATCTGTAGCTGCCCATCATCAGCAAAGAGAATGAGAGGAAAATTTTCATAGTGATTGACCTTATTTTTAGGTTGCGTTTATTTTGGTCTTTTCCCATTGGAACTTATATTTGAAAGTAATAGCAGTGGTTGGTTTGGTGTCATCAGGCTGCCAAGGCATACATTTAATCTTTGTTCTGACATGGATGTTGTGGTGTTAAGATTTTAGGGATCTGCTTCCTTGGATTTAATTAAATAACACAAAGAAAAAAAAAAACAACTCTTGTTTGAATCCCATCCAGTACATTGATATAGTAGATGTCAAGAGTACAGTATCTGCACCCCTTTAGCCTGTTTCCTTTCCTAGAAGTCTTTCCCTTCATCTCTTGAGTAAGTGATGAAAAGTTGAATCCATTANGTTTTTTCTGTTTTGCAATGCTTAGAAACTTGATGTTTGGGGGTGAACCCCCTTTTATTGCCAGGCTTACACTGAACCCTGTTACCTTGCTCATTTAATTAGCATGTGCAGAGGGTCATCACACAGGTGAAAAAAGTAATTTTCCCTGGGAAATAACTTCTCTGTTAAAATCTTACTGATTAAACTAATGGTGTTTGTTAGTAGGAGACATCTAGGAACTTGCTGTGCTTGGATTTGGGAATCCAATAAACATCTCATTCTTTATCTGTTACTAAATTTCATGTGTCATTTCAATGGTGATGTGGAGTTGTGTCATTATACTTATGGCTTATGGAAATGTAAAGTCCTATGATCACAACTGTGAGCAGCACATGAGGTGATCAAACAGTAAGAGGATATGATCCTTAACACTCACTGAGGTGGCTCACCAAGCACACACCAGGTGTGGTAGCTAGATTAAACAGTGAAATTGAAGCTGTGGGAGAACTTGCTGGTGTCCAAAAAGGCTGAGACACTGCTGGCACCCACCTACCAGTTCAGGTTAACTGAATAGGATCTGAATAGGATGCCAGGTGCCTGGCTCCCTGAACTTTGGAAAGAAGAGCTAAAAATCTCTACTAAATCTTAATTATCACTCAATTATTTCCACAGTCATTAAACGGATATCTCTCCAATTTAGGGAGGAGGATGTTGAGGGGGACTATGTCAAAGCCTGACCCAGAAATGAAGATTTAGTAGGGATTAGGGGTGCTGGTGGGTGAGAGGCTGGACATGACCCAGCCAGGGGCACTCCCAGCCCAGAGAGCCAAACGTGTCCTGGGCTGCATCCAGAGCACCGTGGGCAACAGGGCCAGGGAGGGGATTCTGCCCCTCTGCTCTGCTCTGCTGAGACCCCACCTGCAGGGCTGCATCCAGATCTGAGGCCCCTGCACAGGAAGGACAGGGACCTGTTCAAGTGAGTTCAGAGGAGGCCACAAGCTGCTGGGAGGACTGGAACACCTCTCCTATTAGGACAGACTGAGAGAGCTGGGGTTGTTCAGTCTGGAGAAGACAAGGCTCTGTGGAGATCTTGTTGAGGCCTTCCAGTACTTAAATAGGGCTTATAAGAAAGATGAGGACAGACTTAGCGGGGCCTGTTGCGCTAAGACAAGGGGTAATGGTTATAAACCAAAAGAGGGTTGATTTCGGTTGGATATAAGCAATAAATTTTTTATAATGAGAGTGGTGAAACACAGGAAAAAATGGCCCAAAGAAGTTGCAGATGTCCCACCCCTGGAAACATTCAAGGTCAAGTTGGGCAGGGCTCTGAGTGATCGGATCTAATTGAAGATGTCCCTGCTTGTTGCAGGGGATTTGGACTAGATGACCTATAAAAGTCCCTTGCAACCCAAGCCATTTTAAGATTCTATGATTTTACCTCTCTAGGACTTTTTTAAAGTGGGAAATGCTACCAAGATAATCTGTGCCCCTTCTTCCTGAAAGCCTTCTCCCCCTCCCAGGCATTACAGTTTAAGGACATGATTAGCAGTCACACTTAGTGCTAATGGGCTAAAGGGCACGTAATCTATCCTGTTTACTAGACAAGAAAAGAGGAAGTAAAATTTCTTAATTCAGGCTTTCTGGTCTCTGTAAATTTAATGCATCAGCAAACTGGGGGTTATGTCCTAACTAATGTACAGACTGGGCCGTGGAGGAGTCCCTCACCTTTCAGACTGTTCTGAAATGTAAGCTTTAGGTGGGTATGAAAGAAATGGTTTCCCAAGTCTCTCTCCCACGTATATTGTTTTGGAATAAAAAAAAGAGCACTTTATGCTCCCCACCTCACAGATCTTTCATGCACATGCCAAATATTTCAGTTATTTACATACCATACCATACACTACTGCTTCTTAAAATACACTTCTGAGTTCCTTTGATGAAGCAGACTAATTTTGCCATAATTTGGTGTGTTGGTTGGTTTTATTTTATAAGTTAGCATTTGACAATATTTCTCATTAAAAAACATTGTGTATTGGCTTAGCTGGTGTTCAGCCAGGACAGAGTTTTAATTGTAAAGGCTACATTTAAAGTGTTTTTATGAGTAAAAATAACAGTAAAGACACAGAGATCAGTTTTAAATCGTTGAGCAGATTTCTGTGTATGACAGGATTGAACTCAGTGATAGTAAATAAGATAGAGGGAACAGCTTAATTTTCTCCAGTAGGAGCAAATGAATATTATATTCAATGACAATCTCATTAACTTAAATTTTGCCTTTTTCTCAGACTAAGGGGGACACCCAGTGGCTGATGAAATTATCACTGCTTCCTGAAAATGATCACTTAGTCTAGAACGTATGCAACGCTCTTTGACTCGCAGGAAAACAGGGATAGATCCTATCAGCCCAGCAACTGGAGTAGCCTCTTGCAGGTGTCCGGGCTCGAGAGGACAGGCCAGGACGAGCCCTTCCCTGTGACAGCTGCCAGGCTGGGTCAGTGGCCGTGACTCCCCTGCACCATTGGTTCCTCCTGCCTGAACCTGAGAAATCAACAGCATGATATGAGCTCTTGCTGGCTGTGATGTGCAGTCCTTACGTTCAAGCAGGAGGCCAAGAAATAGAAGCCAGCCATTTTCTCATATTCTGATTGCTGTTTGCAGGCTTTTATTTTTATGCCTCACTTCTGCTGCGCCTGCTTTCCCTTCTGTACATCACCACGGCAGAGCACGGGTGCTCGCCAGGCTGATCTGCAGGATTCCAGGCAGCGAGAGACCAACATCCTGATGCAAATACTTCAGCAGAAACGGGAAGCGTGAGAGATGCATAGTGAACTCAGCCGGGCTCCCTCTTCTTAGGCATCTGAAAAGGTGTGAAGAAAAGAACCCCATTCTTTGTCATTTTTTCTACCCATCATCATCATCATCATCATCATCTCTCAGCACAGCCTGCAGGTGCGTCTGGAGGTGTGCAGGACTCACACGGTGATGTGTCAGCAGCCTCTGGCACCCTGGTCTGGGAGAGGCAGAGCTTGGCTTACAGGAGCAGGCCCAGTCAGTCGCCTTGTGAGTGACAAAAAAAGGCAAACTCGCGTGTTTGGTGCTCCACACCTGCCTATGGCGTAATTAAAATGCCCTAATTAGAAGTGAGTACAACATTTCTGTGGGCTTGCCACTGTGTTGTTGCTGGACACAGCTCCTGCAGCACAAGGATTCCTTGTGCTCCTGCCCTCGGCCCCGCGTGGGGCAGGCACTCAGGGCTGGGCAGAAGGGCCACCCAAACGCCCAGAGCCCACAGGGGTCCCCTCCAGGCCTGCCTCCGACCCTTGCACGGCGCCACTGCTCTCTGTCATCCTGCACGTGACAACATGACCACGAACAACATTCTGAGTGTTTTATTAACAAGTATAATACATAGGCACTAATTAATAAATATACTAAATATACTAAATATAATATGAGAACTGTACAGTACAAATTTATGTTCACAGTTTGACATGACAAAATGTCATTACTTAATTCCCATTGGACTACCAAAGTAGAAACAGTGAAAGTACATTAAACATTCACATCTTTAGTAAGAAAAAGATTACCAAAATGTCTCCATATTTGCAAGTAGTTATTGTAACGCACGCTAGAAACCTTTAATTAGCCATTCTGTCTTATTAGCTTATAAAAAATATTACATTTTATAAAAAAAAAATCTGCATAGTTTATAGAAGTATTAAAGTAAATAAAACATCCTTGCTATATTTGCAGGTGAGAGATGCTAAGCAAAAAGATTATTTTGACCCTCTAAAGTACATTAAGTGCTAATATCTGTAAAATATAATGAAAACCGGTGCCGCCCTCTTAAGAGATGTAAAATGCTTTGTAAATTTTTTCAGAAAGGATTTGCATTCATCTATGTTGCTAACCTTGACAGAGACAACATATTTGAACAAGATGTGGCATTAGTAGTATCACTGCAGAATGCTGCACATATATTTAAATAAACCCCACACATTAATACCTGCTTTGTTTCTTGCAGTTGTATTAGGAACTAGTAATTTGTTAGAATCAAATGGCTGAAACAGGCACATTTTAGTAAAACAGTATTACCTGTTATACACCGCACAGTGCAATACTCTTAGGGAGAAAGGTGGGGGGTTTTAAATATACTCATCCTCCAGGATTAGGATTTTCCATCTAAACTGGCTTTTCTTCAGGGCATAGATGAAATGACTGGCTTTGGAAAGTATTTAATTGAGTATATTTAAAAAATGCAAGGTATTCCTCAAATCAAAGTTTGCTAAAATGAACCAGTGAGCTGGTTAAGATGTAAATTCACATTCAACTGAAAGTGTATTAGTTTGTGACCTTTTAGACATCCCACAAAGACACCACAGACACAAGTGAAAAATCCTATAAGGGAGGCATTATCATGTAATAATCTCAAATACTTATATTTAATATTTAACTTTCTGTTGTCCTAATTCACAAGACACATGGATGAAGAAATTTGAAAGTTCTGCTCAATCTCCACTGTATTTGACCCCACCATTAGCATAAATACTTTCAAGAAAAAGGTACATTAAATAATGAATTAACATGGCAAATGACCTAGACTAAATGATCTGAAGTAACTCTTAGTTACAAAGAAGTTCTGCTTTTAGGGTACTGATTTAAAAATATTAAACAACATATTAATGAAACCATTTTATGTAAGCCTCAGAAGAGAAACAGAACATTAGAAAGAAATGTTCCTTAAAACATCCCAAATTTTATAGATTTGCATTTTTTAAGGTAAAGATGGTAACAGTTGCCACTAAGGGGCTTATTTTTATAGTATCTGTTTTTTCCCCTCTACAATAGAACAGAGAATTGTTTTCATCCCAGTGTACTAAATGTCTGTAGACTTGTGACTGATGCCACAGGGCTCCCGCCACACAGCCTCTCAGCCAGTGACACGCCTGGATTTACAAAATTGCCACTAAAACCTAGAAACAATTCTGCTACCACTGACAAAAAAAAAACAAAACAAAAAAAACCAAATATCCACATTCTGGAACAGCTGCTCATTAACATCAGTCTCTTTCCTGCAAGTTTCTCAATGTCAGTAACGATGTGGTCTACCAAGAAAGCAAAAATACTGATTGATGTGCCGGGTGTTTCAGCACCACAGGTGAGCAGATGAGGGAGAGTTACAAGACACCAGATGTAGCCCTGCCAAGGTGGTGAGGATGTATGGAGCTGGAACAGAGCAATTGCTGTCAGAGCATTTTTCTACAGCAAGTACAGACCTCTCCTTCTCCATTTCCACAGATGTCAGCACAACAGCTGGTAAAGTCCTATCACCAAATAAAGGCTCTTTGCAGTCACACTCTTGCATCTCCAAGATTGTTTGGCATTGGGCTCCACTGATCTAGAAGCACAGCCTACCTGCTCCACGAGCTCAAATATATCCACCTGCAGACGGACATTCCACCTGTCTCCTGCAGAATTCTATGAAACTCTTCCTCCCCTCACACCTCCATTGTTCACTGGGTTTTTCCAAAAGAAAGGAAAAGCTGACTTCAGTAGGTTTAACGTACAGGGAATGGTGTTTACTGTACATAGGGCAAGGAAGGAAAATGCACTTGTGTGTGAGAGTGTAGAGAAACACATCCTGTTTCCTTGCAGTGCCACAAAGTCTGCCAGCTAATACAAACAGAAACTTTTCTTTCAGAGGACTCTCAGACAGGAACATTTCTAGGGTCACCTGCAGGTTGCTTGAATTCAATTTCTTTTACCTATGGAGTTCTGTTTGCTGACAGGCATGGTTTTAATAGACACATCCACAGGGAAGCAGTTGTACCTACCATTGAGAGACCACCAGTCACAAATCAGTTAGGAACTGGATGATTGGCTATATGCTTTTATCCAAAAGAGATATGTGACTCAATTTATCATCAGAAGTACTTCATATCCGATGCCATCTTCTCATAAAAATATTGTGGATCAATAACTTTAAATACTGTAGTGTATTACAGTGGTACTCACAATATAGTTCAGAGCATTTTCGACTTAATGATTGCTACTTTCTTAAGTACAGCAAAGAAATGCAGGGGCATGATTGCAGGGGGATAGCATATATCCCTGAAATTAGGTGCAGTAGGTTTCCATGTATGTCATTTTAATGCCAAATCACAGGAGAGTACCATAAAATCACAGAATCATATAATATGCTGAGTTGGAAGGGATCATCGATTCCCAACTCCTGGCCCTGCACAGGACACCCCAAAAGTCACACCATGTGCCTGAGAGCATTGTCCAGACAGTTAACTCAGAAACTCAGTGGTGCTGTGACCACTTCCTTGGGAAGCCTGTTCCAGTGCCCAGCCACCCTCTGGGTATAAAACTTCCTAATGGTAAACCCTTGACTCAGTTTCAAGCAGTTTCCTCAACTGTGTGTTCCATCCATACACTTGCACAGAAGCCAGACATACAGAGTCATACAAAGTCTTCCCTTAACAAATCCACTGGGGCATTATGCAATCAAAACAAGGATATATTCTACACTATAATACAGATGACATTGGTTTAGATGCACATTATTATGTAAGGACCAATTCCTGCCCATTTTTCTTCTTGACTGGGGTAAATGATACTATGACTCAATCTTTCTGTAAAGTAATTACACTGCTTAGATTTATTTCCTCAGCATTACTCACTGGTTGGGCAGAGGCAATTTCTAAATCAGGTGTCTTTCTAAAATGGTTGTATTAACCACATTGCAGAAATCAACACAGCTGGGAGACTCCATTCATTGCATTGTTGAGCATAAACTGAGAGTGTATCCCTTACAGGGCATGTAATAGTCTCTGGCAAGGACTAGCATTTCGGATATTCAGTAACATTTACTATTTTATCAGTATATGCTGGGTTGATTATACGAAGAAACCAACAAAAGCTGTTAGTTTACAAATTCCCTTATTCTCAAATGAAATACAATAAACATACTGAATGCAGAAAGGGTTTGCTTAGCATCCCCAGGAGAAAAAGAAGAAGTGTTCACATTCTTTAGGTCTGACCCGTGGCAAGGACATCGAAGGGTTAGATAACATCTGTTACTGACCATATGTAAGCTTTTAATGGTATAAACTCAGAGATCCAGACCAGCTGAATCGAAATCAAAATGCACGTGTAAAAAAACAGTGTGACGGGAGTCAGGGACAGAAGACATTCAGACTAGCATGTGGCGCTTCCTGTGAAGAGCGAGATGGTCCGAACGTGAAAAGCTACGGTCACAGTCTGGGCACTGGAAGGGTTTGATTCCTGTGTGCTTGCGGAAATGCCGCGTTAGTTCATCGGAACGAGCAAACTTCCACGTGCATCCCTCCCAAGTGCATTTGTACGGTTTTTCCCCTGGAAAAGGAAACACAGAAGTGGGGATTTAAGACACGAACACATCAGTTCTGATCACGTAAGTTCACACATAAATCTGACCGATTTATTCTACTGCCTTGCCAAATTTCAGCACGGACTTCAATGCTTACTGAAAAAGCCTCCAAACAGCTCAAGGCTGCAGAGTACTCTGCACTAGAAACTGTGCAGTTGAAGTTAACTGGCCAAAAATTTGTTTCCTGCCACAACTTGGTTTTTTATTGTCTCTCTGTTACTCTCTCTGCCGTATTAGCAATTGTTTTGTCTCATGAAGCCCAGAAGCATGAATGTTTAAGCATTTGTTCCAGTATTTTTAAAACAGGGACCTTGTATTCTAGATTTCTGGGGTAAAGGACTGTGCTACCATACACCACAACAGGCAGAAATCTTGTGATTTCTGAAATTTAATGTAGTGTGAGTGACTGGCATCACTGTACCAAGTACCTCAATTTAAACTCTCTCTCTGTCATTACTAATATATCATCCTCCTCCTTCAACATCACTGTATTGCCCAACAGGTAAAGGGCTAGCATGATGCACAACAGATGTGAACTGGGCTCCATGTATTCTTGTAAAAAGCTTGGATGTGTATATATTCATTCAGCATGCCAAGGTGAACATTTCTGTGGAGAAGAGAGATGGGGATATGTTTACTGCAACATTCATTCAGAAAAAAAGCACCACTGCACCAGTGGTTAGAATCTCCACAGAGCAGATGCGTTTGCATGTGGCATATGGTCCAGACTTCTGCAATGGGCTACTCCCATGGAAATCACAGTCAAATTTAACAGTGATGTCATTAAGTGAGCCAGTGCAATTTGAACTGATTTGGTGTTTACAGGGTGTGCAGATTTGAGTAAACTGCAAGCAACTGGACACAAAATGAGTGAAGAACCAGGGAATGTAATGGCATGCATCAGCCAGCATGCACTGTGAACATGTTCTGGCTTACAGTCTCTTGTTGTAGGTTTTTCCTAGAATGTCCTCACACTCTTTTGCTCAGCCTGTAATTATTTTCACAACAATGCCAGATCTACATTCTGTCATTTTGTTATTTACACCTGTGGTCACCTGGCCATTAGCAGAAATTACAAGCTTAGCCTACTATTTTACCATAGACTTAATGAAAGAGAAGCATAGCTACACTCAAACCTGTATGTGTTCTTCGGTGAGCTTTCAGGTGGGAGCTTTTAGTGTAGACTTTGTTGCAGCCTTCATAATCACATCGATGTATTCTGCGCTTTCTTTGTGTGTCTGGAGATTCCACAGGTAAAGGTCTCTTTCCTGGCTGAACTATAACTGAAGGGTGATTCCTGCAAAGTCAAATTGATGTTAAAAATCAGAAATATTTAGCACAGCAAACCTCAGCTAATATGATTCATAACAGAGCCTTTTATTCGCTACCACTCTGTCTCTTGGCAGAAAGAACAACATTACATGCACGTCGAAAAATTCAACAGGGTTTAGCAGATTTTGTGTATTTTTGCAGTAATATTTTAAAATGTTTACTCACTTTGTGGCATGATGTAGCCATTTTTACTACTTCCTAGCTCATTTTTAAAACTTACAGAGGAAAAACCCCCTTCAACTTCGTATTTTTCAGTCAAACACAGATTTCTTAAACCCTGAGTGAACTCTTCTTGTATTTGTTCACTATTTTTTTTCTTTCAAATATAACTAATTTGATTGTAATTGGAAACAATTGTAATTGGAAGCTATTCCATATTATTGAAGAAATTGTATCTTTAGGGTTTCCAACCAGAACTCAATCTTTATTGTTCCAGCCACTCCTTTAGAATGTAATTAAGAATTTCCTGTTTGGTGCTGGCAGGAGGGTGCAGCCTCCCTGTACCACTGACGTCAATTCCTAAAAGTAGAGCTTAGCCTGGGTGGCACACCCACAGGATGTCTGAAGTTGTCCCTCCACCTTCATAAACACAATTTTTCACTTTAGAAGCCAACAGGTACAGTGCAGGTAAGACATATACGACTATATATGGACATCTGCAACAAACAAACCCATAAATGTTCACGCATGCAAAAACACACAAGCTTCTTAAAAGGTGTCTTTGACTGTTGAATTACACCCCTACTGCAGAACTGGGGACAACCATGATTCTTTCTTCTACATCAATCTTAGGAAATAGAAGTTGGTCAAAAAGGTACATGTAGAATACAAGGTGCAGATATTAGCATTCCTTGTTGCAAAACCAGCTCCTCCATGCAACAGAAAGGAGCTCTCTAGAACTCCCATCTTTTCTAAGTTAATGTAGTTCACATATTTTTACCAACCAACTTATTTTTTTTAACACTAGGTTCTATTAGTTACTTACTTCAAGTTCCTTTAGGGTCTAATTTGCAGGAACACCAAATACCTACTTCTCTTAGCAAAATAAAAGGCATGTGCTAAAGACAGAAAATCTTGTGCATAGTTTAAGAACAAAATATTTTTCTATGACTCCACAGCAGCAGGATGGGGATTACGGATGTGGGAAAAGTTGAATTATGTTACTGATTCTTTTCTTAAGAGTTAGAAGCTGGAAACTGGGAGCCAAATTATCTTTCTTGGGTGGTTCTGTGACTGTTGAGAGATGTACTCTTCAAGTACACATTAAATCCAGCTAAAAATATTATAATAGCAGGAAACCCCAGATGGTGATGTTAGACACAGACGTACACACTCTTAAATGAGAAGGCAGGCTTCTAGCTTCCAAAGAAACAGCCCTCTAAAGCTATGCTCAGTTTTAATGCAGTTGCATATCATTCTTTTTGGAGCTCTGGCTTAGGACAGCAAACAAATTTGGTTTAAATCATTACGTGTGGAGGCTAGTCCTGGACACGGTAACATCTGGGAAAAGGGAGAAAAAGGATATTGGCCATACACTATTTGTGATTTAGATTTTCAATCTACACCTGTCTGGAAAAAGCACTGAGAATGTCTCCTTTTCCCTTTACGGGAGAGGAGGCTGGCAACACAACAGAATGTTATCAATAATCAGATAGGGCGTGGCAGGTTTAAAAAATGGTTAGGGTGGTGACAAATTCAGAGGTAAATATCAAGTGCCAATAATAAAAGCACTGCCTTAATTCTTTCATTCCATCTTCTACAACCAGGTGTAAGTTCATGTAAGTCTACCCATTTAAGTGCCACTCTTCAATAGGTAAGAATATCTTCCAGAAATTATGTTGAAACTTCAACTGCTTTTTCTTCTTTACCACAGACCCCACTATGTTGACAGCATGAGTTAGACTTTGAAACTTGCATAAAAATACATTTGTGAGGCTCTTGTATTTGGACAGAGATTATTACCTCAAGTTTGATTTTAGAAATAACTGTATAGTTACATCGATTATCAGACCTACTAGAAAGTATAGCCATCCCTACAGAAATGCCACCATTATTTATATATATAGGGATATATATAAATATACAAATATATAGATATACAGATATATATGCTGCCAAAAGCTAACACTAAAGCAAACTACATCACTTAAAAGTCTTGAGTAAGTCACTTCAGTGAGACTAAAGGTTTCCTATGCCCCTTTAGTGTAGCTGAGGTGTCTGAATAGTACACTCTGGACGGCTGGAACCAATGAAAAATTATAAAAACATCAATACCTAACTATAGCTCATAAAGCTGTGAGACAACAACATATTTTTTAAATAAAGGTTTAAATATCTCATAACTTGTGTGAGTTGTCTATGTACTTTTTTTTGATGGTAAGAAACACAATTTATACACTTTTTGTTTTGGATACAGCAGAATGTGAACT
The DNA here is from genome assembly GCA_013400775.1 of Chaetops frenatus. Classification (NCBI taxonomy): domain Eukaryota; kingdom Metazoa; phylum Chordata; class Aves; order Passeriformes; family Picathartidae; genus Chaetops; species Chaetops frenatus. Next base: position 436,703 of record VZTR01014618.1, on the reverse strand, counting down.
TGAAAGCGCTGGCTCTAGAAACAAGAATTAATGCTCCACAGGACAGCTACAAAGCAATTTAAGCCATTACAATGCAAGGACAGAGCCTCCATGAACATAACACTCTGCACAGGCAAGCAGAGGAGACATGAGACACTTTGGAAACACAGACATACAAATGTTTTCTGTAACAAAGCTATGTACACATTATACCAAATTTTATATTTTTTGCTCAGTGGATGGGTTTTCTGGGGAAACTAGACCCATTGGGAAATAAATAATGCAAATCACTAATGCAGGTGACAAGTCTGCAGAAGTCTCAGCCCTGGAGGAAGGGTGTGGTACCAGCCAGGAACAGCACTTACTGGTTTACTCTTGTTAAAGTGACTTAACAAAGACAAAAAATAAACTGAACTATTTGATAGTCTTGACCTAGCTGTAGTTAGTTCCAGCTACATAAAGACTGGACTCCTTTGTGCGGCAGGTCCATTATGGAAGGTAAGTAACCAACTACTAAACATGCGTGTTCACTCTTTTATGTTTATTACAACAAAATGTGTCAGGTTATTTAAAAGAAACAGCATATAGCTTATAAAAGCTAGCTGGCAATTAATTGCGAAGAGCCTGCAGTCTAGGAGCTGCATCTAAGCTGTCTGAGGACAAGGAGGGGTGCCCACAAGAAGGCTGTTGTGCAATGTAGCCAGCCTTGGTGCTCTGGTGTGCTTTTGAACCCAATGGCTATGAGCAGGAGGAAGAGGCAGTATTCTGGGGGAAATACAGGAGACCACCCAACCTATGCTTCTCCTTTTCTTTCTGAACCATACTCACACTGGGTTTTGAGTGTCTGGCTTGAAGCCCTCTTTCCCTGCTCTGTGAGGTGAGGTCAAACACAACCACCTCACGCGTGATAGTGAGCAAGAGGGAAGTGCAGAAATGGATTCTGAGGTTCTGTGCTGTGAGCCCTGCTCAGCTCCCAGCTTCAGCTCCTGCCAGAGCCATGCTGGCAGCCTGCCTGCCTACCCAGAGCACTGCCTGCTGAAGGATGAACCAGGCTCGTGGTCCTTCCATGGTTTTAGTAAGTTGACAGGATTTTCCCTAAGAAAACAGGAAATGTAAGCCCATGGCTCCTCAGGTACTTTCTTGAGAAATTTTTAGTGTTTTCAATTAAAAAGTTTATACCCCAGATTTAATTTCTTCTTCTAGCCGTTTTCCTTTCTTTTGCAAACAGCACTGTTTTAAAACCCATTACATCTGTGATCCAGTTCATGCAGTGGCCCCAGTAACAGCTATACCAGCACAGTAAGTTAATACTGGGATGGAAACAAGTGCCTGAGAAGAAAGAAAGCTTCAGAAGCTACTTGAGCTGCCAAAAAAATCACCCGCAGAACAACGGCCTCAGGTACAAACACAATTTCACTGGACATACACAGAACTTGTAAGCCTGAAAAGGCTCTTCCCACTAAGCAGGCAAAATTTTTGAAAAGACAGGGAGGTCTTCCAAGAAGAGAAAGTCGCAACACTCATTTGAAAGAAAGGTATTTCAAGTAAAATGAATAGAGAGATCAGTATGAACAGTCTTTTATGCTTCTTTCAATTTTGCTGCTGGTTTTATGTAATTAGGTTATCACTGGCTTATTGAGAGTCCTACTTTCAGTAAAGTGTAGGATTGGGACCTATCATCACTTTAGAAATGCTTTATATAAATGGCAATGTATAAATATGTATCAACTCCTGTATTGCTGAAGAAGGGGGAAAAGAAAGTTTAAATCACATTACGCAGTGGTGGGAGAGATGAACATTTTCCTGTATTTTATCACATGTTCTAAAGCACATCAACAATTCTTCCCCACTCCTCAAAACTGATAACTGCTGAGGTGAACTGCTTTCCATTCCTCTGCTGATCTACTGTTAGCTACTTACTCTTGCAACATTACTTGCTGAGGAGACAACGAGGTCATCACTGGAGGTGACATTTGTTCAGGATAGAAGTCAGTCTTTGATGGTTCACTTCCTGGCTCTACTTTGATTGTTTTCTTCAGTGTGGGCTTCTCATAAGACTCAATGACAGGCACTGTAAGGGAGAGGGTAGGAGAGGGAAGGCAACACATAAAAATTAGGAAGAGTTCTAGAAATAAATAATATACACAAAAATCTAGAGTTAAAATAAATCCATCAGTTCTATATTTATTGTGACAATTTATACCAAATACAAAATCTTTCCGTTTGAGTTATCTCCTGATGAACTATGATTCAAAACAATTCTATTCATTTTCGTCAGTCTGACGTTTTTATCAGCCCAAATCTCAGTAGATAAATAGTTTATGTAGATACAAACAAGAGCAATGGAGCTGGTTAAGGGTCTGGAGCCCAAGTCCTGTGAGAAGCAGCTGAGGGAGTTGGGGTTGTTTAGCCTGGAGAAAAGGAGGGTCAGAGGAGACCTTATCACTCTCTACAACTGCATGAAAGGAGGCTGTAGCCAGGTGGAGGTTGGTCTCTTCTCCCAGACAACTAGTGACGGGACAAGAGGAAATGGCTTCAAGGTGCACTACAGAAGGTTTAGTTTGGGCATTACGAAGAATTTCTTCCCAGAAAGGGTGATTAGACATTGGAGTGGGCTTCCTAGGGAGGTGGTGGGGTCACCATCCCTGGAGGTGTTCAAGAAAAGACTGGATGTGGCACTCAGTGCCACAAGTGACAAGGCGGTGTTTGGTCAAAGGTTGGACTCAATGACCTCAGAGGCCTTTTCAACTTAATTGATTCTGTGATCCTATGATCTTGGTAAGTCTGGTAAAATACTTACACAACTAATTCTATGCCTGTTTATTTTGGAATAATGAGAATTATGTTCAATTTCCTAAAATGCAAACAACCCACAGAAACCAAGTGCTTGGATTATTTGTGTTATTTTGTTGGGCTGTGACAGCATAAAAAGGAATTCTGACAACACCAACCTTGCATGCTACTTGGAGTTTCCATCTCATCTGCAAGAACTGTGGACACCATGATGGGCTGCTGGAGATGGGGAGCATACATGAAAGGAACTGGCTGGACCACAACAGGCTGTATAACCGGGAGTATCCCAGGGCTTCTCAGTCCGTGGCGCGAAAGAGCAGCGGCCATTACAGGTGGGATTGTGATTGGCATAGAAAGAGGCTGTACTCCTGGGGGTGACGGCGTGAATTTACTGAGAGGTGAGCTGGGTGCGGACAGAGTCAATCCGGGCGAACTTCTCCTATGCACAGTCTGAAATTTTAGCGGGGAAGGAGAACTTCCAGTCGAAGGTGATGAGCTCCGTTTATTTACCGTAAGGTCTACTGGCTCCATCTGGATTCCATTTGATAGCCCTTCAGGGTTTGAGTAGAATTTATTGTGCAACATATTTGGTGTAGAATAAATGACACCGTATTTGTTTGGCTTCATTTGGTCCATGTAACTGGATGGATATGACTGTCAGAAGGAGTTGAAAAGAAATACAGAAAATCAAATAGTAAATCAACACATGCACGCAGTTACTGCTGAAAAAGAAAGGTAGCCAATAGGCAAAATGAAAAAGTTTCAAGAAAGCACGTTAATGTACTTTCTAAATAAAAGTGAATTAAATAAAGCCTCAGATTCCACACACAGGAAGTTAATCAAGTTCTGATTCACTAACTGTTTCAGAAGCAATGTAAAACAGAGAATGAAAACAAATCTTCAAGGCTTATTCAACTAACTTTCTCCCTTTAAAATTGCCTTTCATATATTAAGCTGTACATTTCTTAGAGGACCTGGGAGATAGATCTCCTATGCCAAGCATGTAACTATATACTGAGGATCATCAATTCTGGCAAGAGGGGAGTTCAGCTGGGCTTAGAATTGCAAGCAATGTGTCCCAATCAACTGCTAAATTGAAAAACAATCACCACTACAGCAAGAAATTATATAAAATAAACAGTTGAACTATATAAGTGATGGGTGAGAAGCTCAAGAGTGCAAAAAATCTAAACCTTTCTAAATGATTTTTTGAGATATAAAGTAGCTATCTAGACAGTCTAATTTTGAAAAATGAGTATAAGGATAAACATTTGGTGTGTTGGAAGAATATTCCTGTTAGTAGCTAGCAGTTCCCATTACAATACAGACCCCAAAGCTAATCTTGACCTCTGTGATGATCTCCACAATTTAGTAATAATTTACATATATATATGTATGTGTAAGCAACACTCACATATGTAGTAATTTTTGTAAACCAAGAAGTATTAACATTAACTGCAGAGTACAGTATTATTAAACAAATATCTAGACCAATAAAAAAGTGTTGGAAACTGAGGTTCTTTACTAACAAGCTAACTCACAATGGAAACTGATGTGATGTTTTAACACAGCAGTGAGACACAGAAAATGCAATGCACACAAATTTTTAGTCGTGCTGTCAACTTTTTGAAATAAAATGTTATATTTGGATTTTATGTAAGTAAACTAATGTTAAGAAACTAATTACTTCTTTGGCACCAAAAATATTTTGATGAGTGGGATTAAAAAAATATTCAGAATGGTATAAAGTGAAACAGATCAGAAGTATAAAACTACTGTATTTTTATAAAATTATTTCCATAACATTTCAATTATTTTTCTTCCTGGGGTGAACACTTCTGTCAATACATCTTCCTGGTTTCTTACCTCTGTCTTCCCTGTGAGGGAACACTTGGTTCATTTTAACTGTCAATGTTAACTGGAGGTATTTTTGCAAAATGACATAAATGTAATTTTCTTCTTTTCAGTTAGTTTGAAACACTGAGTTTAGAAAATATTAGAGTTTTCTCCTGTATTCATAGCACTGTGATAAAACAACAAAGCTGAGTCACTCAGTCCATAAAACATTCAAATAAAGTAGCACACACAGTGGTGATTAATCTTCAAACAGTAAATATTACATTAGGATCTCTGAAAGTTATATATTCTCTTTATGACTATTCTTACAAATTCCATCTACAGAAACATTCATCTTTGATGGTAATTGGTTCGTCAGAATTTTATTAAATGCCATTATTGCAAGAAGTGCTGTCTGTAGACTTGCCAGCACTGCTGAGCCAAGCAATGAAATGATTAGCATTCTAAGTGATGGAGACCACTAAATATTAATACAGTTTAATATTTAACAGCATTTAGTATCTTTTAAATCTGATCAAATCATGGGCATAGCCAAAAAAATCAGAATTTTAACAGGTAAGAAACATTAAATACTTCTGTTAAAAATCCAGCTTTAACAAACTGTTAGCATAGCACCACTAAGCATCGGTGCATTTACAGTGCTGCAGACTTGTCAGGGATGATCACTATGTCATTGCCTATGAACTTTTCTTCCAATGCAAGAATGGAAAAAGCCTGTGCAATTTAAATCTCCAGGAATGAGTCTATTTAAGAACGAAGCATCTCTAGCTGTAACATTTCTATATGAACAGTTATCCTCTTTCAACTCTTCAAGTAACACCAAGGGTGTGTGTTTGTGTTGAAAAAAAGACCCTACTACTCAAATGTTGTACAGAGAACTCTAAAGTGGAAGGGTTAACTAACATATATTTAGATAAGCAAGAAGTACTTTCCAAGAAAATAATGATGTTTTTAAGAAGTGATTATTTTAGGAACTTGTTATTTTACCCCATAAGCCTTGCATTACCTTTCATAGAAGGTGTTCATTGTTGTAATTAAGCTGGCACAGACTTAATATTAGCTATTTTTTGTTGCTGTTTCTGAACAATTTTTCTAAACTCTTCTTTCTTCTGCAGTTTTAACTGCTACTCCATCTGAACTGCAGATAAAGTTGTCACAGAAAAATATGGTGTGACAAATTATTACGTGTTTGGGGAAAAAAAAGGGTGAAAAAATTGAGAAGGATGCTAGGACAATGAAAAGGAGAGTACCTGCTGTCAATCAGACACTGGTGAAAAACAGTTTTGCTTTCCTACAAATGATGTCTTGTGGAAACCCTGATCATTTGGAGTAAGTCACGCTCAGATCTATCCTAGCTCTGCATTTAAGCTTCCTGTACCTTTCAGCATAGCAAAGTTTCATTTTCTAGCTCCCCGGGACACAGCAATTGCCGTAGTGTGACATGAAACACTGCTTTCAAATTTGGTGTTGATTTTCCTTCCTTTGCCAGGGGAATAAACAGCATCCCTTGAGGAATATGGGATGGGAGAGTAAAGATGATTTCACAATCTCTCCCTGTAAATAGGAAGCATTAACTACAGCAAAGAAACAAAACAAAACAACAAAGCCCAACTACTTCTGTTTATTTTTCTAAATGCCACCAAGTGCAGGAAGCAGGAGCATGCTTCACAGCTGACAAGGGCAGTCTTTTTTCACCTCTCCTAGAGCTTATGCTAAGTATTCTGGTGGAACAATGGAAAATTAGATATCATTGCTCTGTTTGCCTAAAATATTTAAGGTGAACATTTTCCTTGAGTTTCTTCTGTGGGAATTAACAGCATATGCAGGAGTTTGGTCTGACTTGGATTGGAAAAAACCCAACAAATTCCCACTTTCCTCTAACTTCTGCTTTCCTAAACATCCCTATGCATAACAGTATGTCATGATCATTATAATGATGCAAGATGGTATTTCAACATATATCCCCACAGAGTCCCCATCTAGCTCTTTTTATGTTTAGTATCACTTTCCCTCTTTAGGCCTTACAAAGCAATTAATTTCCCTTTCCTTGCTGTTTGTCCATAATAAAACCCAGAGAAGTGAAGCTACAAAGAAACTGGAAAATAAATCAAAGGAATTTCTAATATTTTTGAGCCATATCAATGTGGCTCATACAATTAAAACAATAAATCCCAAAGAAGAATCACCATGCTTTTCCTTTTGTCAATCTACTAAGCATAAAGACAGCCCAAACATTTCACATGTAGCCCTACCACCACCAGAAAGACTGCTGCTTTCACAAGGGAACATTATCATGCACAATTCTGAAATAATTTGCCAAATTCTGCTACACTGCTGCCTTTGTTGTACAGCTTAACATATTTTGAAGCAATTCACCAAGTCTTTTATAAACTTACACAACCATATGAATTTAACTTTAAAATTTAGCCAACAGGTAAGAAATATTAAGTACTTCTGTTAAAACTCTTGCTATTGGTTTACAGTACAAGTTCACCTATCTCCAACAAACTAAACATTCCATCACTAAGCATCAGTGCATTTACAGTGCTGCAGGTTTGTCAGGGATGATCACAATGTCATTGCCTATGAACTTTTCTTCCATTGCAAGAATACTAAGAAGGAAAAAGCCTGTGCAATTTAAATCACCGGAATACTTTTGGCCAATCAGTCTATTAAAGAAAAAGGATCCCTAGGTGTAACCTTACCCTATGAACACCAGGTGGGAATTGGAGGAATAACTGTCTGGATGTTGACACAGTTTATGCATTCTTTGTTGGAGGAGAGATTATGTTTGTGATTGATTTTGGTGCACATCAGCCTGCAAAAGTGTTGCTGGAGACTGGGAAAACTGGTCTCCTGAGACTATGGGCAGCTTCCAGGTAGATTCCCCCCTCCCCAGCAGGGAGGCCAGCAGAGTACGCCCACAGCCAAGACTGGAATACTCACTTTTGGATGGGTGAGTAAAAATGCCAAGATTCAGTAACATACAAAGATAAAACCCTGAAGTAGTTCCATAGGTGCTTTGTTTCTTTGTAGCTGTGCATTCTGCAAGGCCAAAGACTGTAAACATTTCTAGCTGAACCTGCTTATCTGTGTATTATAACCCTTTAGACCTTATTATATTATATAATGCATTGGAAATATTTAGATACTGTATCATCAATAAACACTATCATCATCATGACCCACATAATCAGTGTCATGCTTCTTGCATCTTCTCTCTACTACTCTGCTACATAGAGAAAAACTGTTTATTTCAATTCAAACAAAGAAGCAACTTGTTTCACCAAATGGTAACTGGTATTTGTCCAAATGTTTAAAAACTCCTCGCAGCAAACAGGTAGTCCTTTAGATAGGACTTAGATGACTTTGTCAGTAGGTCATTAAGAAGTACCATAATATATGTTCAATAATTCATTTCAATAAGTGGCATGAGCTGTTGGTAGAGTGATGAAATAATGTGAGTGTGAGCTTCAGTCACCTGAGAAGTATAGTTAAGCCTTTCAGCCACACACCCTGAAATACAGTGGTGTCAAAACTATTACTAATTTCCTTCTCCTACTCCAACTACCGTGATATTTTAAAGAGAGACTGACTTTACACTACAGTGTTCATTCAGTTAAAAGAGTGAGTTATGCCTAAGGGGTTTAATTTAAGCTGGCCTCTAAAGATACTGTCAGAATGAAAATGCAATACAAATAATCCTGATTTTAGATTTCTGGGTTACATCAGCCCATACTGCTATGCTTAGCACCTCACATCATCACACTCAGTCTCTCATTCCACCTCCTCAAAAGGTGGTCAAGAAAACTAACTAACTCAGTGGCTGCTATCCTTCCCTCTGTTCTCTCTGTATCACAATACCTCCCCTTAGAAGTGTCTCCAGACCAGTCCCTTTTGTGGCACCAGGGCTCCAAGGAAGCCACAAGACCAAGAAGAGCTGGGGAGCTTGTGGGCTTGGGGCTAAGCAGCCTATGTGTGTACAGAAGCTGAAACACACATGGTCCACAGCCTGAGGGAAAACAAAGTAGTGTCCAATGAGGGAAACCTCATGCAGAAACCATACTTTCTTCTGGACTTTCTGCTTTTTCTTCTCTGCTTTTTTTTCCCCTTATGCAATGGCAAAAAGAAAAACATAGAGATGTGGTAAAATGCTCTGAGTAATCTTTGGTCAGAGTGATTCCACTGACTTATGAGAAAACTCCAGAGGTCCAATGCATAGAAGACACCACATCACTAGGATAAGGATATGGTCCAATAACCAATATTAGAAATTCCAGTCTTGAAATGCACTTGGCTCAGAAATGCTCCCTTGTTCTTCCCACTGCAGTTTTTCCTTCATCTGCTGGTTTGGGAAAGATTGCTTGCTCCTCTCCTGGTGAGCCTTTTGAGGGACTGACCTTGTCCATCTGGCAGAAGCACACAACTGTTTGGGGCTTTTGTGTGTCTTATGCAGAACCTTCTCTGGGAGATGAAGGCAGACATGGACAAAAGGCAGCTCAAAAGACAGCAATGACACTTCTATTGTAAAACTGGCCTATTTTCTGCTTTCAAAGGACACCATTGGATAATCTTAGATTATAGCAGATAATCACCACTAATCTTAATACAGTTACACAATAACTGTGATTAAAGTGCCAGACAGGCTGGCCAATACTAAGGTTCTTTCTTGACCCAAATATTGGAATTCATCATACTTGTACTTTCAGTGACAGTTATTTTTCTATCATTACTCTTGAGCAAATAAACCCCATGAAAGTCAAACTGTAATTTTAAAATGCAGACAAACTTAACTCACAGAAGTGTTATTAACAGCACCGAAGAAATCAGACTGCTTACAGATGCATTTAAATTTATGGAAATTACCCTTTATTTTAAATAAAACAGGAAACAAACTTTCCATTGAAAGATGCCATTCAGAGCACAAGTTTAATGCACTCTGAGTTATGTACACTGACTTCACCGGTTTAATGGATCAGACTTTCTAGGGGTGTGGTTTCATGTTACGCTTAATCTGTTATTGCAGGCTACTGCTGAAAGGGGAGGTCCTGTTCTCTCATCCTCCCCCTCCCCCTGCTCTAATATTGAGCAGCTGCAGAGAATGAGTCAGATCAGCTTCCTGACCATTCAGCGAGCTGATCCGAAGGCTCCAAATCATTCTAGGCCCAAAGAATTCTTCAGTCACACAAAGGAGACACAAAGCTGGTAAGGAGGGAGCAAAGTCAAAACCTTTCCTTTCAGCAGCAGCCTGTTCATCATCACAACTCTCACTGTACTGCTCCCACCTACATGCCCCTTCTGCTGTTGCTTATCAGACTCTTCTCTGAGGTGACCCTACACTCTAAGTTCATGGAAAATTAACCCAGTTTTGAAGAAGTGTCTCCTCTTCCCCTTTTTTCCCCACATTCCTTCTCTGCTGCCCTAGTTCTCACTTGTTCACATAGTAAAGTAGTGCAATCAGTTTACCCAGCAAAAAAGCTGGGTTGGTTTGGGCTTTTGCAGGATTAATTTTCTGCTGTCTAGAGCAAAGTTAGCCAGGGGCACCTGTTATCACAACCAAGAGAAAAACAGAAAAAGGCACAGCAAGAAGCTGTTCACTTAGTTCAAATGTGTAACACTGAAACCACAGGCTATTGACACTTCATCATGAAGCAGGGCAACCTAATTTCAACCCAGCACCATCAGCAGCATGAGCTACTGAGACGATATTTACAGAGCAGTGGCTCAGGAATACGGATGCACTCTCCTCTGATAGGCAGTGGGTCAGGCCATTTAAGGCAATAAATTAATAAAATGCAAAAAGTTTTCCTAGAACGTGAATCTGATTCCACTAACAGCAAAATATAGCTTAACATGCTTTCCTAACCTAGTCCAAAGCTTAATTACATCTCATTATGAAGATTTATTATCTCTTTTATATCTCATTATTTAGGGGTGGAAAAGCTAGAGTCATCTTTAGGACCAATATATTTGAAAAGTCTTACCACTGAAACAGGCTCCATGGCTTCTTGCTTGATAGGGACTGGGTCAAACATTAGCATCTTTTTTATTTGCCTGTTCTGATGCCTCTGAGGTTCTGTCCTGCTGGGGAAATACAAGGTGTTAGAAAGCCACAGGAAACACCCTCATCAACTTTCTGAATTGTAGAGAACTTACTATTTTTTCAGATTAACAAGAATATTTATCCATCTAACACAGATTTTTAAATCTTTGACTGAATTTTTTGCAAGTTTTTTCTTTCCAAATTGCTATTGAAATAAAGGGACATGTGCTCATTTTAATGAAAGTAAAACTGAATTTTTGTTGTGCATGTCAGCACACCAAAACCACAAATTTTTCACTTTCATTAGCTGTCAAGGGTTTTAACACATCACAGTTTAGACCAGGCATTTCTCACCAGCATTAAAACCTCAGAATAATCTTGTTTATAGAAGTGAACTGATTCTGGAGAGGATCTCTCTTTCCTAAGAGTCCTAACACTCAACAGATCACATACAATGACACTGATATCAACACAAAAAAAAAAGATTAAAATTCAAGACTAACTTGGACTACACTCAACATGCTGCAATGACTTAATAGAAAAAATGCATCACTTATTAGGACATAACAGATTTACTGACAATTCAGCAACTATTTGTGCTAACTGCAAAATAAAAGCACTTAAAAAAAATCTGCTTGCATTCTGTGCAGCTTCAGGGTTTGTTTTCTACAGTGTTCAACCTTACTTATCCAATCTCCAGATGCCTGAAATAGAAGTATTTAGCATAAAGCATGTCATAACTGTCATACTACACATTTGCCATGGTTATCTTGGAAATACGCTGGGAAGGAAAGGAGATACCTCTTCTGGGTAAAGCTGTAAGGGTACACAGAGAAACTAAGGGGAAGCAGAGGGAAGTTGTTCACAATGACATTTAGATGTTGCCAAGCTGTTTATAAATCACTCGAGGTTATACATTATATGACTGATGTCAAAGGAGCAAGTTCTGACCGTACACCGTAGACTTCACAGCCCTGCCTGGAAGTGGTAAGACCTCTTTTAAGATGCGAGGACAAAAGTAAACGACACAAATTCCATTTGGCCAGTAGATGGCACTGGAAAGAAGCGAATACAGGCAGACTCGACCATCTGCAATTCACCACGCAGACAGGCTGAAGGCTCACCAACAGATTTGTAGCTGTGGCTGGGAAATTCTCCCAGAAATGAGCATTAAATGAACATTTAAAGATGTACCTGCTCAAATTAAAACAATTCTAATAAGCCTATGCTAAGGAACTATCGTGCAGTTAACATGGGTTTACAGATCAAAAAATTTTTAAGAGCTTCCAGAGAAAGATGGCATGAGTTATTACAAGTTTACCATTAGTTATTCAGGTACAAAAAAAGTTTAAAGACTTCTGGAAATACATTACAACAGTGTGAACTTTGAGTAATGGAAACAAACAAGTAGCAGAGTAAATTATAGTATCTTCATAATTCATCTTACAGAATTTGAAGGCCTGACAAAAACAAATCACAAAACTGAAGTGAAACAAATAATGCAGCTTAATGTAATTTCCGGTTTAAACTTAGTATGTAGTTTTAGTGTGGGAGCAGTCGTGTAAGATGGCACTGTTTGCTAAAAGTTGTGATAATTCCGTAAATACCTTAAGTATGTTTGTGAGAAGGTTATTAATTATACTACTTTCTTTGAATGGTTATCGTTTAGATAAGTGTTATCCAGTTATCTTTTTCAGGTTTCAACATTTCACATAGCTAGAACTAACGTTTCAGAATACTGAATTCACAGAAGTATATCCACATATCTGTGCATCATTCATATTGTCACACATTCATCTGCATTATGAAAATAGAAAAGTTGTACTTTCAGACATGAAAAACGTTTACAGTAAAATGTAGCCACTCAGAGCTCCTATGTAAGAATTTGGAACTAACTCCTTTCAGGTTTCCAGAAATGTTTGTTTTTTGGCTTGTATGTGCATAGATAAAGTGACACACCAATCTGTGAAAGAGGAGAAAAAGAGAAAGAAAAAGAGAAAGAAAGAGAGAAAGAAAGAGAGAAAGAAAGAGAGAAAGAGAGAAAAAGAAAGAAAGAAAAGAAAAGAAAGAAAGAAAGTTAGTTTGTTCTAAGTAAATGCAATGATGCTCCTCCTTTCTGTAATTTTTGTATTTTAAAACCGTATTTTCTTCCGTTTAAGAATTACTTATTTTCACCTTTTACTCCAAGAAAAGTGTGTGAAAAGACACTTGGTAGCATTTCATATGTCATGCTACACATTTCAGTGTTTCCTGAGATAGCTCTAAATCACTGTGCAGGAATTAAACTGACAGACAACAGGAAATGTACTACTCTGAACAAATTGAAAAGTAATTCCCAATCTTTCTTAAGTAGAGTCATCTAAGAACAGCAGAGGAAAACTTTATGTTTATGAAAGTTTACTATGCTGCATTGGAGTATAGGAATCAAACCTTTTTTATCATGTTACTCTTATAAGCAGGTTTCTTTTCCACATCGGGTAGTGACTGGAAACCAATTTTGAAGAAAGGAAAATTAATTAAGATATAACACTTGATCCTGTAGGATTGATACACAGTCAATATACTTCAGCTTTGGTTCTGGCATTTAAAATTTAGCTCAAAACGACGTTTTTCTAAGGCTGTAAGTAAACTGACAAAACACACTCCCTTTGTACTTAAAAATAATGCTCCAAATTGATAGCTTGGACCACACTCATGAGCAAATATGTGCATGTACACTCACAAACAAATAAAGCAGGGTACTTCTACTAAGAAGTAGGTAGTTTTTCTCAGTATATTTGTATAATCATGCCTATTAACTCAAAACTTCTCAGTCTTTCTCTCTTAAACATTTGAGAAGGGGGAAATAGGGAAGATAAACATTCTTATCTCTTTCTATTACAGAGGAATGAAAAAACAATTGGGTTCTACTTTACAGAACGATTTCAGAATGCACTTGTTTGAAAGCCTGAAAATTGTTTAGTATATGCAAATAATTTCTGGAAAATCAAAATACTATCTCTCATTCCTGAGATGCTCTGGAAAAACTGGTGAGGTGACAACAATATATTCATGTTAAAAGTATTAAAAAATACAAACTTTTGTCTTTCACTTTATTAGGTAAACTATTTTGCATTAAAGGGCTTTCTCATGTGAGGTAAAAGAATTTAAAATGAATGTAATCTGAAACGAAATAATTAACTGCAATCCAGTAAGTAAACATTCCACCCTCTCTTTTTTTTTGCTCTCTCTCTTTTTTTCTGCTAACAAGCCACCCAGTTTTACTTTCTTGCCTCCTCCCATTCACTCCACCCTGTGGATCTCTGCCAAGTCAGTCCAACTTGTCCAAACAGGACATGGCTGTTGATAAGATTTTGCTCACACCCTGTACTTCAGAAAGACGAATGAAGCAACTGGGTTTTGTATGCAAATAAGCACAGGTGCAAGGTAAAGTCCAGGCAAAGTCCCTCAGTATTCTCCTATCTGAAGTCCAGTGAAGACAGCAAGCCAAAACCAACAGAAACTCTGCCCTTATGATCCAATATACAGCAAGGTATCCATTCCAAAAGGGAAGTTCATTATCGTTAGAGCTCATCACCTTGTCAGGACTGAAGACTTCTCAATATTAACTTCCTGACAGGTGTATGGTTTATTGTTTCAGAGACATAATTAGGATTAAATGAAAGCTTAAAGGTACTTAAACATGTATTCTGACAACAAGGGCTTGTATGGATTATTTACCCTGGATGAAATGTGCAAAGTGGTTAAAGAATGTGCTCAGACTACACATCTGCACTGCAGAGCAGCTGGAAAAGGGCAACTGCAGTGCAGCTACTCCCAGCAAGCAGCTCTGCACATCCACCTTCAAGGTCCACCAACTCTGCAGACTTGTTATGAAAGGAAAGGGTGGGGTGGAGGGCCAGTTTTGACTGTGCACATCCAACAACAAAGGTTTATTCTAATATAAAGTCTGTGCTCTCAATAAATATCTGGAAGAGCAGTAAGTGATGGATTTTTGTTGCAGACAGGGGAGTGGTGACCATACATTCTTCCCCCCCCTTCACTCTGCCTGAGAACACATACAAAGGTTTATTTCCTCAGTCTTTGTGCCTGGGGGAAGCAAAGGAATGCTGCCCCATGTACAGCACGTCTTTGTCTAGAAGCTTCAAGGTAGGATTGTTATTGTCAGTATAATTACAGAATAATGTAATGGTATCTGCTAAATTAGCACTGCATGAGTGCCCTCTGAAAGGAACCACAGCTCTTGCAGCACTGTTTGAATCCAGCAGCAAACATTAAGTCACACTGCAAGAGCTCTTCAGTCCAAGCACTTTGGGACTCAGACCTGTTGCTCTGAACCTATGATGCCTGTGAGCCTCAAGTAAGACTCCCTCTGATACAAGGAAGAAGCAATAGTATCAGAAGATTCTCCACTGATGAAATCCAAAAGGGAAGGGAGATTTTCTGAACCCAGGTAAGAAGCACCCTTCAGTGGAACCTCCAAAAAGTTTGACAGAGAGGAACCAGTTTCTAAGACCAACACGCCCTGTGGAAGGTACAAAAACTGTTTCCCAGAGCTCGTAACGTGTTTGCACTTTACTGTACCAGTTGCTCATCAAGACCTGAATCAGCAAAAAAAGTGTTTCTAAAGTTCCATTAACTTTAATGCGAAGTAAGCAAGTGCTTAACTACACTTGACCCCAAAATAGCAGCAGGCAAAGAAGCTCTCCAGCTCAGCACAGCAGTCAGACTCAGCCAAAGCAAGCAAGAGCTGTGGAAGAAACAAAGGTCCAGACGCAGTAGGTGCTGTGGGAAGAGACCAGAGCAGCCAGCCAATGACAAACAGAGCAGAAGCAGAATCATGAAGGACCAGCGCACCAACAAAATGTTCTACTGATCAACAAGTTTCTGGTTTTGCTTATTTGCTGGATTTCCACTGGGTAGCAATAACAGTTGTTGAAGAAGTTAGAATATTTTGTAAAAGAAAATGGTATGTAGGCAAAAACTTTCTCCTTGAAGTTTTGTTGATAGGCATCAAGAAAAAGACCATTTCTACAGAATTCTGGTATTGAGTATTTCAAACTATTTTTGTTTCTTAGCAAAGACTTGAAAATCTTCTATATTCTTCCTTTCAAGACTGTGAGCAGGCTGAAAAACTTGTGTTTTTGCACAACTTGTGCATCATAACTTTGTTGATGTCACCTTGTCTGACCTAGACCTGCTTTGACATAGTCTCTTATCACCTGTGTAGCAGGTATTTCCATTAAATTTCTGATAATACTGTTGCAGGCTCTTTGGAGCCACATGCCTGGAAATGGCTTTCTTGTATGTAAAAATCTTGGGGAAAAATGTTCTTAAAACGGCTTGTTAAGAAAATATCTTCTTTACCAAGGAAAAAACTGTGCCCATGTAAACCCTGTTCAACCTTCAGTTCTATACTTAGTGAACCTAAGAGGAGAAAGAAAAGCTCTTGAGGCACCTCCAATAGACAATATTCTGCTTTATCAGGGCAGACTGCTGCCTGGTTTCCTGTCTCAAGCTACTTCTTAGAAGGAGAAACAGTCTAGTAAGGATAAAAGATCAGACTTTCGAAAACAAGTTAAGTATGTGGAATGGTATGATAATCATTCCCTTCCAAACTGAACTTCGGGGGTTTTTTTGGTTGTGTTTTTCTTAAGAGGTTAATTTTTAAGATAATTTAAAAGGAGAAATATTAAACCTTTTTATTATGAGGGAAAAATGACAGAAAATACTGTTCTCTTATGTGAAGGGTTCTGCTATTTCAGGAAATGTGAAAAAGAGATTCAACATTTATAGCATGGGAAAGAAGAAAGAAAATCTAATCCTAGGGAAAGGAAGTATACATTTATGAGTAACAGCCTAAATGTTTGATTTGAACAAGGATCTGAATACAGGGCAAATGCTGATGAACTTCTGTGAACCTATAGAAATGAAAAAAAAAACAAAAAAAAAAAACAAAAACAAAAAAAAAAAAAACCCAGGGAAAAGAGGTGGACAGTGTAGTGGGTACAAATGTGACAGTGATCAAAGCAGCTTAGACTCTTTAAAAGTGGAAACTCTGTCATGTCTTCATGGATCAAGTTAGTTTGTTGGTAACACACACTGACTGCATGATAGGCAGACCATGAGTTTGGCTGCAGGTTTTTTCCCTTCTGAGTTAGTTTACTATTTAAAACCTGTTGGAGCTTTGTCTTTCCATTTGGCTGATCTACACTTACACTTCCTTCCCCTGGGAGATATCACCTACAGCTACAAAACCCGCAAAGGAAGCTCTGGCATCA
Source organism: Chaetops frenatus (assembly GCA_013400775.1). NCBI lineage: Eukaryota > Metazoa > Chordata > Aves > Passeriformes > Picathartidae > Chaetops > Chaetops frenatus. Next base: position 419,750 of record VZTR01014618.1, on the reverse strand, counting down.
AGTGAATGCTTCACAGGGAAGAGTTAAATCTCTCCTAAAACCAGCTCTGCCAAACTTCATATTCTGGATTGGAAGCAACTAGCCTTGGAATGAAAACACAAAGATTGAATGCTGACAGCATAAAAGAACTCTAAAAGACCTCCTGTTAGCGGTGTTAATTAATATTTAAAAGTTGGTTTAAAAAAATTATTATAATTTTAACCTCAGTTCCCTATTTTATGGAACTTCTGGCTACAAAAAGGTGTGAACCACAAAATTTACTGCATTTATTATACAGCAGCTTCCAATACAAAACACAGTTAAATGTAACTCTTTTCCTCTGTCACTGGAAAAAAAAAAGATTAACTGTTTGAAATCTTGGGCAAATTAACAGAACAGAATTAAAATATGCAATCGTGTTCTAATGGGCAAACTCATCCATGGTGTTCTAAAACAGAAAAACAACAAAACAAAAACAACTGAAAGGAACAAATTAAAATAATCAATAAACAACTTACCAAAACTGTGTAGCCAAATACTTCTTTTTATCTGGATTTCTGAATAGACAAAAAAACCCAGTTTGCTGTAAGTATGTGCACATAATCCAATAAAAATTATTTTTTCACATACAATTAAGCTCTGAAAGAAGTTTGAAGTGTGTATTTCAGCTACCTCCTAAAGGTACCTTCAATGATCTCAAATAGCTAACCTGTAGCATCTAGAAGTGCAAGAGCAGGAACTAAAAGACTACTTTAAAAATGACCGGGGAAGGGGGAAGAGTAAAATGAAAGGGTGGAAGTATTTCTGTGTGTACAGAAACCATGCATATTCCAGCCCATAAGAGACAGAGAAGAATAAACACTTCATCTCGCATTTTCATCCATGGCACACTGAAGTTAATATGAGTCTTTCTCTTGATTTCAGTGAGTTTTGGCTTAGGTCCTTTAGTTCTTCTTCTGCCAGATCCAAAGCAACAGAAAGATTTATGTTTTTCTCAATTTCCTCTCAAATTTTCACTATGTCTACCTGCAACAGGGTGAGGGGGAAAGACAAATATACAAACAGGAGTAAAACAATTACTTTTATGCCTTCAAAAATGCAAGGTGTGGGACAGCAGTACTTCTTAATGACAAAGAAAAGTTAGACAGCAGTGCCTCATCTTCTGCATTACATCTGGAATACAATGAATCTTCTAGTCTGTATAAGGAGAAAATACCTACTCCTTTTGAGATTTGGAAATACAAAGTGCCTATAGTGGGCCATTCATTTTTAGTAAGGGCTGAAGTCAAAACCCTCTCACAACTATGAGCCTACAGATGTGGACCTTCTTCTCACTTATACCCTTTATATATTAGTGCAACTCCATGACTTTAATGGAGCTATTCCAGATCGGCTGATGAGCAATCGAGAGCAGAAAATTGGCTCACAACTTTCTGGAGACCTGAGTTCAAGTTTTCAGCGAACAGAGCTAAAAACTCCAGTTCACCCCCGTAACTACACTGGAGTCGAGGGCGCGCGTTAAAGGTTAACTTGGAAATCTCGTTATGACATAACACAGGCATCTTAAGCAATCCTGAGTGTGTAGAGACATGATAACTCATCGGGTGGGGATTGGGAGCTGAGGGGCAGTGACAAGGGGCCTGGACGAGGCTACCGAACCGCCAGAGAACAGCCTGAAACAGGAAAGAGCACCACATATGCCACTTGGAATGTGTGACGCAAACCCCAGCCTTGAAACAAAGAACAGGAAACAGCTCTGCTGGCTGCGCTGGGGAGAAAGCACAGAGAAACATTTAGGCGGCCCTCCCTGACCCTATATTCATGAGCAGCTGGAGTCTTTTAAAACAACAACAGTGGGTGGAGGTGTTTGTTCATTGGGCGTGAATAAAAACACTGTCCTTATGCAGGGGACCTGCCCTATTTACAAACAGGCTCCCTTAACATGAGGGAGCAGGAGATTTTAAGACACCACAGGTCAGGAGGATTCGCTGAAACCCTCCCTTAGACCAGCTGGTTTATGACTGTATTTACGGAATGCCAGTAGCTAAACAGAGCTCCGGCATCATGACATCAAAGAGGCAGCGCCCAGCCTGGCAGTAAGCACCTTCTTCGCAGACACAGCTGGGGGATGAGACCACTGCAGGAAGGATTTGTAAAGCTTGGGGCTGCTCCTGGACAGTGGCTCACTCATGCTCAATACTGCTCCATAGCTGAGGACCAACGTCACTCAGTGTAACCAAGAATATTTTTCTAAGCCATCACATGCTTAGCCTTCCACATCCCTGTTTTCATATGCACTCAGACTTCATTTCAGAATCTGATTTCCCATGAATTTACTACTTTTATTTTTTAAGCACCCACATATACAGCTGAATAAATGAAATAAACTGAAACAGAGGAATAGCACTTGTCTAGATTTCACGCACAAACAACTTCAACACTTGTTTTTCTTCAAAGCTGTGGTTTCAAATACTCTCTCTTCTCTTAGATACCTTGCATTGGTTATTTACATACCATGGGTGGGACGACTAATATCACCAAATGTGAGAATTTGTTACAGCAAATTACGACAATGAATACCACAGCAAGACCAATGAATGCTGCAGCGTTCCAAGGTTAAAGTTTAATAATGAACATGGGGTAAAGCTGGCTAGAACACCATCTACACAGCAACATGTGCGTGGACGTTTTATGCCAATAGGATCAGTTCCTTACTTCTTCACACTGTGTAACTGCAAATATAGGTAATTTGGTGATTACATAACATCTCTATTACCACTGGGTCTTCAGCTCATCTCACTCACACTTACATCTTTATTTATCTGAATGCTTTTGCTTTTGGCTAAACAGGTGTTGTCCAGGTCAAATGTTCACATTACCTAAGGGCTCCCTTGCAGCTCTGCAACTTAGAGGAAATTTTGCTTGGATTCTCGGGGAAGGGAGAGACCATTTATCATTCTTTCCTGCCCCCACCCCTTGCCCTTACCTCCAAGCCTTTCTTGTGATCTGTACCATAGCTATAACAGTGTACACAAGGGGAAAAAAAAAACCCAGAAATGTTTGCCTGCTTGTGAAAAAAAGGCTACTCAAGTCAGCTTTCGGTTTTTTATATTTTGATACTAGACAATAACAATATATTCTTAAAAATACAAGGTGAAAGCCAATTTGAAATAAGTATCTTCTGGGTCAGGTGGGATTATCAAATCCAGATGTAATTCCCCTCACACAAGTACCAGCTGCTCATGTGATTATCATGCCAGTATCTTAAAAGTATTTGATGGAAAAGTCACTAGTCAGCAGCCATGTAATTCTTTCTTTTCAATACAGGCAATATATATTTATGAATATTGGTTTTAATGAAGTCAAGTCTTCAGAGCTCTCGTATCAGCCACCCAAATTCACCTTTTCCCACCAATTAAACTTTCAAAGTTCAGTTCCATTAACAGTGACACTTCCCGAATTTTTTCAAAGTCAGGAAAGGAATAAAACAGCGGACAGTGTAGGTACAGTACCTGAAGCAAAGGGAAGTGCACAAAACAACTTTAAAGTACTCTTTAATGTAACTCCTGGATGACCACTTGAGCTATTCTGAACTAGGTCTTTCTCCCAAGCTCCAGTTAGGAGCTGTGATCTCCCAGCACCGGCTTGTGTTGCTTGAGCCTTCCTTTGCCAGGGTTCCCCTAGCTGTGCCAGGCACTCACCTGACAGCGGTACAAAGCAAGTTTCTCCTATTCCCGTTTAAACAGGAAAAAAAAAAAGAAAAAAAAAGAAAAAGAAAAAAAGAAAAAAAAGGAAGAAAGAAAAAAACCCAAACAACAGGCATCTAGCAACGGAAAGGTTACTTCTAACTCCACACTTCGGTGCTGTGCTGTCCCACGTTTTACCTTCGCCTGCATGGCGGCCAAGCGGTGCTACGGTGACGTGACAATATGAGGGGCAGACTTTTGGGATTTTATCCCAGACTTTACCAAGAGTTAAGCGGGGGACATGGCGCTTGCCGATCCGCTCCGCGCTACGGGCGGGACACGGCCCGGACGCGAGGTCCTGCCCTGGCATCTCTCCCGTCGCCCGCGGAACCGAGCGAGCCCGCTACACTTTCCACCTGGGTTTGGTCGGGCACTGTATCCCGCCCGGGATTCGATGGCACTTCAGCCTCTAAGCGAAGTCGCGCCCGTCCCACCTCGGCGAGAAGCCGAGGGCTGCGGCCGCGCTGGGCGGGAGAGCGGCCCCGAGGGGCGGGCGGCTGGCGGGCCCTCCCGCCGGGGACGGGCGGGCAGGGGAGGGCTCCGGGAAGGGCCCCCCGAGCGGCCCCGCCGGCCATACAGGT
>VZTR01014618.1:330687-412211 GCA_013400775.1 Chaetops frenatus | reverse complement strand
AGCACTGCCCGAGGCAGGGGAGGGGGGGGGGAGAACCCGGCAGGGCCCCCCGGCCGCAGCCCCGGCACGGCCTGGGGAGCGGCCGGCCCGGGCCATGCCGGAGTTACCTTCCACGCGGGCGGAAGTCGAAGAGCGCTTCCAACTTCCCGCTCCTAAAAAAATGTAAGCTTCGCAAAGACGCCTCTAATTTCAAGTGGCTACATGAAGTGCCCATCTTAAAATTAGCCAATCCGTGGGCTCCTCACCTCTGCTGGAAACTGTCCCGGCGGAAGTAGGAAAACAAAGAACCCCCCCCAGGAAGGAGAAAAAAAAGTTGTTGTCCTTTAAACCACAACACCTTGGAACAAGATGGAGCATTTAAGATGATGGGGCCTTGAGGATCCATAATCCCAAGCATTAGGAAGAATATTGGCAACGTGTTACAAGTTTCTGAAATAAGCAGACAGGAGGTGTTACTTAGAGTGGGTTGAGGGGAACGTATGGATCTCTGGTGTGAACAAACCAGTATTAAAATGTTAAATGAAAGGGTATAATATGTTCAGATGTCTGTTAAAAGACCAAATCCAGCCATTTGTTGAAATGAACCCTGGCTGCATTCAGCCAAATTGCCACTGTGAAAGATGTGACTGTTCTGTCACATTTCTGACATATTCTGCTTCCCAAAAATCAGTTAAAAAGTAAAAGAAATACTTAAGAATTCTGTGTACTTTTTCGGTCCTTCAGGTTATGAGGTGAATTGGAAGTAGTTTGCTGGATCTAAGCAGTACAATTGTTAAGCTGGCATTTCTTCCAAGTTGTGATGTGTTACAAAATGTACTGTATGTATAGTGAGTGAGTGGTATTTATGCAGGGAAAATGTCCACTGCAAGCAGTGGGCTTTTTCCTTAGTCTACAGATACATGTTGGAGGAATTTGCATATCTGTGTATAAACTTAATGTGTTCTGCAGAGTTTCGGGTCAGATAGTCACCTCATACATCTAGTACTCCCTGAACAGCTGCTGGAAGGAATGAGGGAGAGGTCATCACATAGCCAGCAATATTCATTACTTTTGTTAAACACAGTTCATCTTTTGGAAGAATCATAAATTTCACACTTAAAATGCTATTGATTTATTGCACCCCAAATGTTTAATCTCCATGGTACAGTGAGGATACATGCTATAAGTCCCAAGTTTTTAGAAATCTAGAAGTTGAGGAAGTATGAATTTAAGTAGAAGCTTAAATGACTTAAAAGCTTAGGTATGTTTATGCTGCAGTCATGTACATACCTGAGCTGGTTTAAAACTAGTCAGCTGGGGAACTGGTAGCGATCTAGCTGTGGCAGTGTGGACCCTGTAGCTATCTGGAAAACATGCCCATAAAGCTGGGTAAATACTTAAGTGGTTCAGCTGGCCTGAACTCAGCGGCCAGACTATGACCAGTGCCCATGACAAGTAATTTAAAGCTTGCCTGGCTGTGTATACACAGCAGTCACACCACTTGTGACTGTAGCACAGACATATCCCTCTGTGAATTCTGTGACTCAGCCTTGTCTTCTGGCAGATGATTCCCATGCTCTTCTGGGAGTTTTGTGGCTAGTGTCAATTCAGTGGTCCATGGCAAAGGCCTTTGCAGGTATTTAAAAACTCACAGCACAACAGAAGATGCACCTTTATTGCATTGAAATGTCCCGTGTTGTAACGGTGGGCTCCCGTCTTGTAGCCACGTGAGCAGCTTGTGAGTCAATCTGCGTGTTTGCATAATTGGGACCTTCTTGTTTGGTTGGAGGAAGGGCAAGGTGAGGGTGAGTAGCCAGGCTTCCTGGCTCTGTCATACAGGTGTGGACAAGAGGAAACCACTGGAGGAGCTTGGGCAGAGCTGGTATTGAGGTGCATGGGGCCTAGAGAGAGGCTTCTGTGTGAATCCCTCCCTGCCTCTCTCCTGCTCACACGCGGATGATGAGTCTTTCTGCCTAACCTGACCCAAGTTCCTCCTCCTGCCTGTCCCTTCCTGTGGCCCATGGACCAAGACAATTACTGTAGTTCCTCACCCCTGAAATGAATTCACATTATGTGCAGAAACAAATTTCAAACACCATAACACAAGGTTCTTTTGTGTTCACCACCTCACACAAGGAAAGGATGGATGGCTGCTCTTTCTAGTTAAAACCAACAAGTCACACATGACTGCTTTTAACAAAAATCAGCTCTCCAACGGCCAGCCCTCAAGCCCACTGCAGCAATCAAAATTACAGAGGCAACATGTGGGGACTGGGATGTATGTGTGTTGAATTTCTTGTTATATGTTGATGTTTTTAAAAATGGGCATGATTTTTTTTTGCAGGTGTAATGACTACTGAAGGCTGCTGAGCTTGAATTTCATTATTTGAAGTGTAGAAAGATGGTTGACTTTAGAAGTGATGTCCAAGATGTAGTTGAGGGACACTTGAAGTTTCCATAGCAGAGAATACTAACAATTTTGGAAGCAAAGAGCAGATAGGTATGTGTTTAGATTGATGGGTTTGGAGACCAAATCATCATCAAGCTTATGCTGGCATGAGCTCAAGACGATATGTGTTTGATGTTCTAATTGAGAATGATCTTGTGTAGGCACCCTGTCTCTTAATACTGTTCTTGAGCTTTATTTCTATAATGATGTTTTCCTCAGTACTGGGGCTGGAATTTCTCTCCAGAGTGCACAACAGGGAACAGAAAGATGACATGGTTCTCTCATACAAAAATATATGCAGTCAGTAGTTTTGTTATAAAAGGTCTGTTGCTTTTAGTCTATGTTCATTGTTCCTTCCCAACAGAAAGCGATGGATAAAAAGTGAGTTACTCTTTTGACTTTCACTGTATAAAGATTTGTTCTGTGTTCCAATATATGCTCTGGAAGTCTTGAAATGATTGTGTATTGGGTTTGCATGGCCAGGTTTTGATAGTGGAGGGCTACAGGGACGGCTTCTGTGAGAAGCTGCCAGAAGCTTCCCCCATGTCCAGCAGAACCAATGCCAGATAGCTCTGAGACAGCCATACTGCTGGCCAAGCCTGGACCAATTAGAAATGGTGGTAATGACTCTGTGATAACATATCTAAGAAGGAAGAAAGAAAGTTATTGTGCAGATATAATTGCAGCCAGAGAAGAGTGGGGTGAGAATTCATGAAAGGAACAACTCTGCAGACACCCTGGACAGTGGAGAAGGAGGGGCAGGAGGTGCTCCAGGCACTGGAGCTGAGATTCCCCTGCTGCTGTGAGGTAAGGCAGCTGTGCCCCTGCATGGAGGACCACGGGGATGCTGAGGTCCACCTGCAGCCCGTGGAAGAATCCCACACTGGAGCAGGTGGANAGGCCGGAGAGGAAGCGGGGACCCCAGGGGAGATCTGTCCTGGAGCAGGGTCCTGGGAGTGAAGTTTGCTGGTAGGACTTGTGACCCCTTGGGGGGCCCACACTGGCACAGCCTGTCCTTGAAGGACTGCACCCCGTGTTGCAGCAGTTTGTGGAGAACTGTTGCCTGTGGGATGGACTCAACATTGGAGAACTGTCTCATGTGAAAAGGAGCAGGGGAAGGACTGCTCTCCTTGAGCAGTGGCAGAAACAACATGTGATGAACTGACCATAATCCCCATTCCCTGTCTCCCTGTGCTGCTGAGGGAGAAGATAGAGTTGGGAAGGAGGGAGGGGTAAGGGAATGTGGTTTTAAGGTCTTACTTTACTTCTCGTTATCCTGCTCTGATTTTGTCAGTAATACATTCAGTTAATATTTCAAATTTGAGCCTAATTTGCCTGTGGTGGTATTTAGTGAATGATCTCTCTCTGTATCTCAACTCATGAACTTTGTTATATTTTCTCTCCCCTGACCAGCTGTGGAGGGGAGGGATAGGGCAGCTTTGGTGGGTGCCTGGTATCCAGCCAGGGTCAACCCATGGTAGATGGGAAATGGAGGGAAGTAATTCTGCTCTTTGCTGTTCTCAGAAAATCTTGTAATGTACCAGTTAGATATGAAGTGGAATTGTTAACAGATCAAAGTTGACTTTGCTGTGCAAAAAATAATTTAGATGTATCTGTTTATGTCAATTGAGGGTCTGTATCATGTAAAAGTCATTTGACTTTGGTCAGTTAAGCAACTCAATGGAGTAATGCCAGGTTACTCCTAGGGGAAAACCAGGTCTTGGATCTTCCAGGAGATAGTTAAGGCAATCTAACTATAGTAGCCTATATTTAAAGGTGCTAGACCTTCAGTTATTATTTATTTGTTTGACTGATGGGAAAATAGATACATTTTTTAATATTTTATTGAAGGTTTTTTTGTTTAATTTAAGAATTTATTTCCCCATTTTGTTGTGTTTTATTATGTATGGCTTTATATAACTTGAGTAGGAGACTGATTGATCTTTGGAGGTTTCATATATCCAGAGATCACAGGTTTTTATGTGTCCTGCAAGAATGGAGGAACAATTTTGGGTTTAATTTAGGTGATTGAGAGCTGTCTTAAAATATGGAGGATGTTAACACTCCTTTCACATTTGGGGACATTGTTTGCTTGTTTAGTTTAGGATGTACTGTCAGGAATTAAAGAGTCCAGTTCAGGTCTGACGTAACTCCATTGATTTACTGGAATTTCCACAGTCACAAATGACTCATAATGCTCAATATTCAAAAACAAACTCCAAAAGCATGCAATTTTGGGAAACAATGTTTGATTTGGTTTGGTTTGTTGTTCTGGGTTTTTCCCTTGCAAAGCTGGTATTGTATGAAAAAGATATACTAGAAGAATTTGAAAAGTTAATGTAGAACTAAAATATATTGTATCTCTTTTACTCTAATGTTATTGAATACTTACTGAAGACTTATCAAGTTTCTTTGCTGAACTGTGAGGCCCTGAAATGACTTCTCAGACAAAATGTAGAATTTGATACATTTGACTGAAGAATGTACTGAAATTGGTAAGATATTGGTTCCTTCCCTTGCTGTTTGAAAAGCCTTTGTAGACTCTGACCAGTTTGAGCTAGGTGCCATCTTTAACTGATTTTTGTAAATTAAAAATATCACTATATAAAAAAGAGTATTTCAATAAAGGCTGTGACAGTCTGGAGAAGAAATGGTGTCAGGAGACCTAAAAGCAGCCTCCTGAGCACTGCAGGTTTCTGAGGTGAAACTGAAATTGAGGAGTACAGTGTGAAAATGGGAGACAGTGGTTTCCTAAAAATGAGGGCACAAGGGAGGAGAATTCTAGCCAAAACAAGAATAAACATTGTTTTGTTGTGAAGTTTGGAACAAGTTGCCCAGAAAAGCTCTGAAATTTTTTCAAAAGGTTTCCAGGATCTGACTGGACAAAGTCTAGACAAATCCATTCTAAACTCAGATCCTGTTCTGAAATGGAGTTTGGACTAAATGATCTCCTGAGGTCCTTTCCAGCCTGACCAACCCTGTGATTTCTTTGCTTCTGCATTAAGTACCACTGTTGGGGGAAGATAAGGATCATTATGTACTTTAAAATCAGGCTGTTCATGGCAACTTCCAGCTATAAAATGTTATACGTGTTAAAAAGAAAACCTGAATGAGAACAAATTGCAAGTTAAAATTATCATAATGCAGGCATTAACAACAAAGTAAAGGAATAGCCAGTGGCTACCATCTTACATACCTGTATGTACTACTATATGCTCCAGCAAGAATGGCATCTCTTGGTTAAAAACAGAGAACAAGTGCTGTTCCCTATTCTAACCAGCAATAATTTATTTTTATTTACTGCATATTCTAAGTATTAGAAGAAAAAATCAAGGAAAATACATAATATTAAAACTTTAAAAAAATTGTATCAGCACGTCTATTTTTTTAACATAACTACCTTGTTTTCATGATACTTCCAAATTACTTTTGCAAAGCAATGATATTTAGAATTTCAGTGTATATAAAAAAAAGATTAATGGGGTGATATCAGCTAAAGTGAAATATAGACCTCTTCTATGAAATTTAATTTCTTTGCCTTCTACACACATACCTAATAATGCCATTATTGATCCACCTATTTTAATGCAAAGTGATTTGACAGAAAATTTTAATTGCATACCTAGCAATACAGTTTCTGCAGTAAGGAAAATATATCTTTCTATCTGCAGAGCAAAATTCTACACTAATAAATTAATGGGAGAAAATACCTGTTTGATGACTATTGCTTTGACCACCTGTGCCTCACATGTCCAACTACAGTACGAAGGCTGGATGAAATTTTACTTATACAGTATGGGCATATTCTTTGATACAGTCCAGCCAGCAGAAACTTGAGATGAAGATTATCTTGTAGGTCTGGTTTTTCATCCTAGCTAGGGTGTGTTACCTTAATAAGTAAGCCAAATAATTACTTATTTACAGATTCAGCAAATAGTAAGGTCACACTGGCATTTCTGAGCAAAGAATGACACTGAACTGATCAGTTAAAGTGGCCTGAATTTATTTGAAATACTCCAGCAGTAGTTATAATTCAAACAAAGCCCTATGGAATAGTAAAAGAAAAGGTACTGAGATAGGGGATGTGGCATTCGGAACATCCAAAGTCATGGGGGGTTACTGCATAGGTATCCTGCCTCCAGCTCAGTTCATGGTTCAGGATTTCATTAGGAAAGTGACATGAACACGATGTGAAAGTAAAGAAACTATTTCACAATATGTGCAAGTCTTTCAGTTGTGCTCATAGCTTCCTCAATACAATAGAAAAAGCCTTTGTATATTATGTTTTGCCAAACACTTTCAAAATTTTTCATTAATCAGATAAAACTATTACCAGAAAAACATCTTCCAGTCTAAGCTTTGAGGGAAAACTCACCATTTCTGCTCCTTAATCTACATCACTTCATGCTAGTATTACATTTTCAAAAAAGATCAGGTTCTTTTTAAGACCTCATGACTTCAGTGTGTATCTTGAAATAATTTTGAAGCAATCAGGTTGTCAAGATTGGGAGTTGTGGTTTAACCCCAGCTGGTAACAAAGTACAACACACCTGCTTGTTGTGCCCAGGCCCCTAGTGTGATGGGGAGAGGAACTGGGGGAAAAGGATAAAACTTGTTGGTTGAGGTAAGAACAGCTTAATCACAGGAATAAAATATATTAATAATATAATAATTGTAATGAAAAGGAAGGCAACAAAAAGAAGAGATGGCAAAATAAACCCCAAGAAACAAGGTGATTGTTCATCACCTGCTGACAAATGCCAGGCCTATCCCTGAGCAGTGATTGACCCCTCTCCCACCCAGTTTCTATACTGACTGTGCCACTCTATGGTATATGGAATATCTCTGGCCTCTTTGAACCAACTGTCCTGGCCATGCTCCCTCCATGCTTCTTGACCACCTTGCTGGCTGAGGATGGGCAGCTGAAAAGTCTTTGACTTAGAGTAAGCACTGCTCAGCAACAACTTAAACATCAGCGTTTTATCAAAATTATTCTCATACTAAATCCAAACCCCAGCCCTGTACCAGCTACTAGGAAAAAAATAACTCTCTCCCAGCCAAGACTTGGATGGTAGGGGAGTCAGTACATCATAGAAATTGTTCTCTATTGGCATTTCTCGAGGCAAACTGGGCTGTTAAAATTTTTTTTGTTTGTTTTGTGGTCTTTTTTTGTGAAGGATTTTATTTTATGTTATGTTATTTTATGTTATTTTATTGTTGGTAACAGAATGAGGAANAGAGCAAAATTCTATACTAATAAATTAATGGGAGAAAATACCTGTTTGATGACTATTGCTTTGACCACCTGTGCCTCACATGTCCAACTACAGTACGAAGGCTGGATGAAATTTTACTTATACAGTATGGGCATATTCTTTGATACAGTCCAGCCAGCAGAAACTTGAGATGAAGATTATCTTGTAGGTCTGGTTTTTCATCCTAGCTAGGGTGTGTTACCTTAATAAGTAAGCCAAATAATTACTTATTTACAGATTCAGCAAATAGTAAGGTCACACTGGCATTTCTGAGCAAAGAATGACACTGAACTGATCAGTTAAAGTGGCCTGAATTTATTTGAAATACTCCAGCAGTAGTTATAATTCAAGCAAAGCCCTATGGAATAGTAAAAGAAAAGGTACTGAGATAGGGGATGTGGCATTCGGAACATCCAAAGTCATGGGGGGTTACTGCATAGGTATCCTGCCTCCAGCTCAGTTCATGGTTCAGGATTTCATTAGGAAAGTGACATGAACACGATGTGAAAGTAAAGAAACTATTTCACAATATGTGCAAGTCTTTCAGTTGTGCTCATAGCTTCCTCAATACAATAGAAAAAGCCTTTGTATATTATGTTTTGCCAAACACTTTCAAAATTTTTCATTAATCAGATAAAACTATTACCAGAAAAACATCTTCCAGTCTAAGCTTTGAGGGAAAACTCACCATTTCTGCTCCTTAATCTACATCACTTCATGCTAGTATTACATTTTCAAAAAAGATCAGGTTCTTTTTAAGACCTCATGACTTCAGTGTGTATCTTGAAATAATTTTGAAGCAATCAGGTTGTCAAGATTGGGAGTTGTGGTTTAACCCCAGCTGGTAACAAAGTACAACACACCTGCTTGTTGTGCCCAGGCCCCTAGTGTGATGGGGAGAGGAACTGGGGGAAAAGGATAAAACTTGTTGGTTGAGGTAAGAACAGCTTAATCACAGGAATAAAATATATTAATAATATAATAATTGTAATGAAAAGGAAGGCAACAAAAAGAAGAGACAGCAAAATGAACCCCAAGAAACAAGGTGAATGTTCATCACCTGCTGACAAATGCCAGGCCTATCCCTGAGCAGTGATTGACCCCTCTCCCACCCAGTTTCTATACTGACTGTGCCACTCTATGGTATATGGAATATCTCTGGCCTCTTTGAACCAACTGTCCTGGCCATGCTCCCTCCATGCTTCTTGACCACCTTGCTGGCTGAGGATGGGCAGCTGAAAAGTCTTTGACTTAGAGTAAGCACTGCTCAGCAACAACTTAAACATCAGCGTTTTATCAAAATTATTCTCATACTAAATCCAAACCCCAGCCCTGTACCAGCTACTAGGAAAAAAATAACTCTCTCCCAGCCAAGACTTGGATGGTAGGGGAGTCAGTANAACTGTCCTGGCCATGCTCCCTCCATGCTTCTTGACCACCTTGCTGGCTGAGGATGGGCAGCTGAAAAGTCTTTGACTTAGAGTAAGCACTGCTCAGCAACAACTAAAACATCAGCGTTTTATCAAAATTATTCTCATACTAAATCCAAACCCCAGCCCTGTACCAGCTACTAGGAAAAAAATAACTCTCTCCCAGCCAAGACTTGGATGGTAGGGGAGTCAGTACATCATAGAAATTGTTCTCTATTGGCATTTCTCGAGGCAAACTGGGCTTTTAAAATTTTTTTTGTTTGTTTTGTGGTCTTTTTTTGTGAAGGATTTTATTTTATGTTATGTTATTTTATGTTATTTTATTGTTGGTAACAGAATGAGGAAATAGAATTGAAATGTCTATGCACTACAAGCACTGGAGTCAGGACCTCCTATTTGTCTTCTCAGTGCTGGATCATTTACTATTCCTCTTTGTGCTTGCCTAACCCTGTTGTTTAAATGCGCAAATGCAGAGTACCTGTGTCTGACCTGTCCTACATGCTTTGGGAAAAATCCATTAAATTAAGTGTATACTTATTTCAAATAATGTTGAAGACTTTTTCAAGTACAACACTATATTCATAGTTGGTGAATGGCCCTTATTTAATTAAAAGCTACATATGGGTTAAAAGCTCTGGTATCACTATAGTTGGCAGTGAGATAGAGCTGTGAGATGTAAAGCTGGGGTAGTAGGTACATGCAGGAAAGGTGAAACAAGGCTTCTATTCACAAAATCTTCTTATCTATATTGCCATGTGGTGTTGGTTAATTCTTACTTCTGGCCCTAAATGGATGTGCCTGATGTCTGTGTCTTGTTGGGCTCTCTCCTTGTATCACCACAGCAGCAGCATCTGCACTGGTTATAAAGAAAGCATTTGTAGCAGTTGCCAAGAAAGGCAAGATTACAATGAACACTGATTTAAATAAAAAGCACTTGGGCATTTTATATGCCTGGGATGCAGGGAATTTCCATTTCAGCTCTTCTTCAGTCCTTTTCTTTAGACTTTGATGACAAGCATCACATACTCACTAAGGGAATTTCTCTTTGCTGCAGCTCTATGAAATAAGGAAGCATGATCACCATTTTCAGGAAACTGGTAGTTTGAGCAGGGAAGGGTGAAAATTACAGCGTCTGAATCAGTAGATACTCTGTTAAATGTTCAGATGCCTATCTCAGTTCAGAATTGTGGACTTAGGCTTCAATGTTTCAAGAGGTCAAGAGCCGAACCTGGCTTTGTTAAAAAGGTTGGGAAAGCAGTGCACTGTCCTTCCCCTCTTAGGTGCAGGTGTCCACTTGGAGTTCAGTTGGATTTGGTGGAGCAATAGAGAATTGCTGAGCTTTGAGGATCATGGATCCTCAAAGTAATTTCCTAAATTATGAACATGATGGTGAAAAAGCCAAATTAATGTATAAGTTGGTTTAGAAACTTCTTTTTCCCTACCATATGATAAAGAAATATTCATGAGCACTAGAAAAATGCCTGAGGCCATGGACATAATAGTGTGGTAAGGTAACATTGCTCAGAACTTGCTCTGAGGAAACTGGTGATTTTTGAACTGTGCTTATCCAGCCACCAGCACAGATCTTGGGCACAGAGACAGCAGTGACACAACAGCTGACTAGCTCTGCTTTTTGGCCTAGTTAGCTGCTGTGCTTGGCCATACTGATGCCCTGGGCCTAGACTTAGCTTCTTCCAAGGTGGTTGGTTTCTGTGCACATCACTGTCCTGAAAAGTCCAGAACAAATGCAGTGTACCTTCATTCCTGTTTCCAAGATGTGGAATGTCTGCTAGCATGTGCTGCTGTCTCTCTCTGTCTGAACAGAATCTGCTGTAATCCTTTTAATATTTTTATGACTGTCCTATGACTGGTTTTACCCAGTTGTTCCCAGGTGCTTCAGCCATGTTCTGTCCCTTATAGGCCTCAGGGCAGGCACACAGCATACCAGACCTGGAGAGAGGTGTGAAGAGTATCTTTCCCTCCCAGCACTTTTGCACCAAATGTTCTCTGCATCAGATTTGCACAGGAGGGTGTTATGTCCCTCCAGACACCCTTGCCCTCCCCTCTGAAGAAGCTGGTTATGTAACTTTGTAAAGCTAAGTTCCAGTATCTATAGTAACATTTAAACAGAAATAAAACAGTTCCCAAAACACCGAAAAGTTACTGAAAACTATCCAGAAATTGGATTTTACCTCTCCTGGGTCGCATTAAAACATGGGTTGTTGGATCTATATCAACTCTAGATGTGTCCTTACTGTGTCCTTTCACAGTATGCAAGAGAGATGGACGAGAGGAAGAGGTCTTCAGAGAGGAGACGGTTGAGCTGGAACAGGAACAGGATAGCCATATGGCACTTTCCAAAGATCCAAAGACGCTTTCAGAAACTTGGTAAGAGGGTTTCAGTGGGGATGGGTATGGGAATGTTAATAATGGCTGCCTTTTAAAGTGTACTGGTGCTGGGAGAGCGTTGCTGCTCACGTGCACATTGAAGAGTTTGTCTGGGATGTCTGAATTGCATGGGACTAAGAAGAACAAGATTAGGAGAACGTTAAGATGGCTTTTCAGCTTACTCTCCTCTGTCTACACTGAAGGCATGCTTTCCTCAGGCTTCTTTGGATCCCTTATGAACAGCAAAGTTATTCTTGTAGTGAGCACCTCTAAAAGGTTCAGCAAAACCAGACCAGTGAGGTATGGCAAAAGCAGATTCACATCAGTGAAGAAATTCAACCTTTGGTGAACAGTTATTTAGAAGTACTATCATAAAAATTTGCTGTAGAAATCATGAAGCTTATTTTTAAAAATAAATAAAAATTGTATTTACAAATAAAATATTTTATAGATAAATATGCTCTATTTATTTCTCCAGGCATCAAATCTGTTCTGTCATCTCTTCAGGGCAAACAGTCTCCGAAGTCTTCCTTTGGCCTCTTCCATTGTGCCTGTTGTCGTTTCTCTTCTTTATGAAGCAATTGCAGGGTACATCTGGAGAGGGCAATGTATTGTGCATACTTCTAATAAAAGGCATGGACAAACTGCTGTTGGTGTGTATTCAATGAATAGCTGAAAATTTAGAGTTTGGGGTTTGTGGAATCTCCAGTTTTGTACGGAATATATATCTTTTTCTTGGATAACAGTAATGGCTCTTTTAATGCAATTTTCAACGTTCTGGTTTTTTGTTCTTCTATGCTTGACTATTTGATTTTTTTTTCAAAAGAAACATGGTAGAATTATAGCATTATATTCTGGCACAAAGTTTCATCTCCTTTTGGAGTGTGCTTGTGGCAGGTAAGAACTATAAATTCATAATACAGAAGTCTCAAATCAAAGCTTTACTTATTGGGTTCCAGAGATGATCATAAAATGTGTCAGTTATTTAAGATGTAATGTGAAAATAGAAAAGGTACTTTAAGAATCAAACTATCAAGCTTCAGGAAATACTATTTTATTTAAAAAAATAAGAGAGGTAAAATAACATTAATTTTCAAAAGCAGTTGAATTTTATTACCTTAGGGAAATAATTATTTAACTCAAAATACAAATTTGTGTTTCTCTCAAAAAGGTCTATTAACTTGCTTTAAAATTTACCACTAAGTCTGAAATGTTTAAACTCACAAATCCTCCAAAGAAAATGGTTGCAAACACCGGTCTTTTGGAGGGGGATGTTCTCAGAAATAAGCACTTAAGAAAGTTAGAACCTCTTATATGGACATCATCAACTTAGAGAAGTCCTTAGTGACATGCTTTTTCCCCAGTACTCCAGAAACCAAGACCTACTCAGTTAAATAAACTAGCTTTTAGTTACATGGATAATTAATAAAAACATCATCAATCCATTTAAACTTTTTTAAACAGCTATGATCAGGGCTGGGGAAGAGAATTAAAAGAAAGTGGAAAAAGGATCAGATCTGGAATACTTTGACCATAATGGTTATAAATCTTTCTTCAGGTGTACAAAGAATCAGACTTAACAATAACGATCTTGGTATGTAGTAATGAAGAATTGGGAGGATCAGAGATTCTAGAGTGCAAAATCAACATACACACCCACTGGACCAAATTCACCCATGTGCTAATAGCCAGCAACAGCCCATCTAATGCATAAATCGTATTTACATCCTTAAGTTGGAAAAAAAGTTTAGGAGTAATTTCAAAAAGACTTGAGGAGAGAGAATTTCAGTCTTTGTGAAGTCTCCTACATTCTACAAAGACTTATGTATGTGTCTAACCTAATATACTGCATATATTTCTGGTATATTAATTGATAATGTGTAAACTTAAAATGCTGGCTGTAAAGGTTAGGAAGAACTGGAACCTAAGCGAAGAAATATAAGACATGAAGAATAAATCACAAAGTCTGTCTTTTAGGTATGTTTCAACAATAACAGAGTAGTTTGTGTGGGCACGGGACTTTATAGACCAGAATGGCTGTATGAACAATGGCCCAGGTTCTAAATACCAGTATATCAGTGTATAATATCAGTGGTTCCAAGGAAATGCAAGGGGCTACTTTGATAGGGTTTCTCTTCACTAAGCTTTGTGTGTAAGACAGTAACCTCTGTTGCAACCTCCTATAGTTTGCAGATGAAATAGCATGATGGGGTAAGACCAGCAAAATATTAGTTTCTTAATTTTGAAATAATTACACAGAAATCTTGAAAAAAACATTGATTCTATGAGAACACTCAGCTGTGTTGCCCCAAGAAGTTATTTGCCCCTGCATATTTAGCAGAAGATATCCTTGGGTGTGCCTAGTGATAAGTGTAATTGAGAGAGAGCAAAGCAACACAGGTCCCTTTTTATGCCAGTGGCTCACACAATGAGGAACCTTGAAAACACTCTTTTTTCACACAGGCTATCTGTGGAATTCCTGCCATCTATGTGCAATGAATTCAGACTGAGATCTTAATATTGGCTTCCTTCAATCGAGTTTTGTTATGCTCTTGGCATGCTTTCACACCCGAACCTCCCATCTGCAGCCTGCACCTGCATTGCTCAATATTTAACTCAAAGATCTCTGAACTTCCTGGACCATTAAGGTGGCTCTTGGTTTGTGGCTTGCTCGTGCGGCTGTTGCTTGCCATGAGAAGGGAGTTTAAATACAGTAAAACGGTGTTGTTTTCCAGTTTCCTCAGTTTTGTTTCTGATCACTGAAAAGAACTCCTGTCTGGCATGCTGAAGCTTTTCCTCGGCATGAAGCATGGAGCATGAAGAGCAGAGAGTAGCATTTACAACCTGAAATTAAAATGCTATTGCTTTGCATTCTTACATTTTCTCTTTCTGTACAGTAGCAGAGTGAGTGCAGGGTGTACTGCTGTCTTTACCACAAACAAACCCACTATTTTCTGCTCTCAGCTACTGAACTGTTTGAAAAGGAGTAATTCCTTTGTCTTGTGACTCTTTCTGATAAGCTGGTAATAGGAATTCAGGACTCCATGCAGCCTCTTGTATGACACAGCTGAGCTTCTCCACGACACACACTCCACATCCAGCAGCTCAATGGATTAGAGATACAGTAGGTATTTGCCCAGTGATTTTATAACTACATTGCACTGCAAATTCTTCACCATGGCTTTATAGCCATACCTCTCTCTCCCTTCCTGATCTGGTCAGTCTTTTCAGAAGGCTAAGTCCAGCATGATAAAGTGAAAGATATCTCTTTGGAGTTCCCCTATAGGTGCATACAAATTTCTGGAGAGCTGTATACTTCATTAGTAAGAAGAAATATTTCAGAATCAAGAGTTACTCCTAAAAATGATAAAATAGTGTGTGTGCACATGCAAGCACTTCTGGGTAGACTCAAATATGTGTAAATCTGTGTATTAGAACAGATACACACATAGTGGTTTGGATAGCCTAGGAACTTGAAGGTTCACTGGCCTGACTTTCATGTATGGAAGGTGACATAGTACTTGTGAAGGCTTGAGGTCTGCTCTACTCTAGAAAATATGTTTGGAGCTGCCAAGCCTTCCACAGTTATGGTCAGAGAAAAGATTGCTTTTGATCATGTCGCTTCTTTCCTGGGGAAAAAAACCCCAAAATCAAACCAACACTTTTCTCTCACAATTGTGTCTCCACTGGAATTTTACTGTATCCAGAGCAGTGAAGTATCACTTAGAACTGCTCTGGATGGGGAACTTGACTGCTTTCTTCAAGCTGGCTTGAAGGGGTTAGGGGGCATGGACTGGCCACCCAGTTACAGAAAATCCTTTGTGTGTGACTGCACTATTCTAGGCAAGGCACTACAAGCAATTAGTAACCTGTGTAAAACTGTGGTTGATATGTTTGCAGGCAACAAGTAGAAAGGTGTTTGTTGAAGAAGGCATGGTTTAATGGTCTTAGCACAGGATTGTGATTGAGGATCTCCTGTCTTCATCTTGTGACTTTGACAGTGATTGCCTCTCTTTTGACAGGTCAGATTTCTCCATGTGCTTTTATTTACCTTCTCTGAAATAGGCTACAAAGTTTTACTTAGCTGTTAAGACCCAGAAATAATTAGTTTCTGTTACAAAATACTGTCATAGACCATCAATCATCAGACTAATCTACCTTTTAGAGGTGTTTCTGAGTGTTAGGTGTCCTAGAGATGCATTCAGTGGAGAGAGACCTGTCCAGAGGGTAAGACCTCTCCATGTGTCAGTGTAGAAGTTTTTCTTCTACAAGAAATTTCCCCTTTCCAATTATTGTAGAGATAATCTAAATTATTGACTTAGGCTGACTTTTCGATGGTCAAGGTGAAGTGAAATGGACTCCATCCTAGACAGTTAAGGTTGTTTATAGACAGTGCAAAGAAGGCAGAGTTTGTGCGTCACATCTCTGGCCTCTTAAATGAAAAGACCGGCATGAATGAGAGTAGAGGAGTATTTCAAAAGGGAACTGAAAGAGAAGCATTCTAACCCAAATTTGAAACAATTTAAGTAAAATCTTCTAGCAAAGCTGAGTCGTTTCCATGAATTAGGGGGAATGGTCTGCAGGGCTGCTTGGAGTTTTCGAGTGGAATGGAAACACAGGATCATGAAGTATTTCAGTAACAAGTGGCTGGCTCGGGAAGAGAAGATACAAGGCAAGAAATGTAGCTGTTATCGATATTATCACTGCTAGGGAGCAAGGCCAGTGCAACAGTCCCATTGCAAGCCTGCTACATCATTGGGAAGCTGAACAGAGGGAGAGAGTTTTAGATCATCCATCTGAGTGGACCAGCAGAGACTCTGAAGTGCTCAGAAGTGACCTCAGCTGCAGGGGGCAGAATGCCAGCCACATTACTAACACAGACTCCTTCGCCAGCTGAGCTTTTTGGCAGCACTGGTGTCAGCAAAGCAAAACACGGCTTAATGAGATTGCAGGAGGAGTGGTAGGCAATGGCTGTACATGGGCAAAACTTCTTTTCAATTAGACTATAGCTGCAGTTTCATCTTGTGGTGACGAGGTTGCAGATAGACCAGAAAGTGACCCCTGGGTGGGACCACCCCATTCAAAAGAAAGATGGTCCTTGATGAAAATGGGCTGAAGTCAAGAAGCCAGGCTTGGAATGTTCCAGGATCCACAGTTCATGTTAACAAACTGTCCTCTTCCTGAGAGCCAAAATTTCCAAATCCTGGCTGCTTCAACCCTCACACCCTCCCACAGCTCTCTAGGTTTACTGCACGTTCCATGCAGGGTTTCCAGCTCCCTGAGTGCTTGTGCTCAATGCAAGGCAGTTTGCAGCAGGGCTGTGTCACTGGGCAGGGAAGAGACCCCACACAACACAGTCTGGGTAACCTGTGTACTGGAAGCTGCTTTTAGCAGCAGCCACCACTGGCAGCACCTCTGTAGCCATAGCAAACCAGAGTGATTTCAGGAAAACAGTAAACACTAGTAAATGTTGCCTGAGAGCTCTTGATTTAAATTTAAAAGTGATTTTGAGGTGGTAATACCTGTCAGCTGTTGCAATCCTTGAAACATTGGTGATGCCCGGTCTTCTATGGATGGCTGAACTCCATTAAAACCATGGATTATACCATACCTATAGGATTAATACCTGTTAGGTTGGATGATGCAATTCAGAAGGACATTTTGAATCATCAAGTCTGTGTCTCTCCTGTTGCAGACAACTGTATCATACAATCCCTCTCACAAGTTAATTGTGTCTCTCTGTAAAGCAATTAGGTTTCTATTTTCACTTGCTTTCTGTTTCAGAAATGTATTTCTTTGCTGGTTAAGAATCTACATTACCGTAAAAATATCAGAATTCCAATTTCCATCAAGTGTCAGCATTATCCAGTAGCTGAAAAAGTTATTTCAGTTTCCTGGTGTTATGCTTGATTCCATTTTCACTAATGACCTTCACTTCACTAGGTTAAACAAATGAGTCTATTGTATTTTCATGTATGGTAGCCTATCCGTTCTTTGGCTCATGCCAGTCATCTGCTCTGCTTTTGCATCCTGAATTTATCCCTTCTGAACAATGAGTGACCAGAATTGTATACAGAATATTTCAGATTTAGGTGAAGCAATACACATTTCCATGAATATTGTTCCATTTCTAGTGGAAACATTCTGTCTGAAATATCCCAGGACCACATTACTTAGTTCATAATTACATTTGGGTCTAATGGGTTTCCTGTGGTCTTGGTATCCTCTGTTTTCTCTTTTGTGGTTTCAGTTGATAACCTCTACCATGCTGCAGGAATCCTTGATTCTAATTCCTAAACACAGGAATCAATATTACATTTCATTTATTTTTAACCTACAGGAACACTTTGTTCAATGGTGAATTTGTAAAGTACTTAATTAACTGTCCCTGATTGATATCAATCACAGTTAGTGAATTCATTATTATTTTTATTACACATAAAAACAAAACAAAACAGGATGTACTCAGAGTTAGTGTTGGCTAATTTATGAGACCATTAACATTTGGGTGGGTTGGGTGGGTTAAAAAAAAAGATATTAGTAGTAATATTGAGTACTAAAGGGAAATCTTTAGTTTAGACTTCTAAATACTTATACCAAAGGTGTATAATTTTACTAAATTTACTTGAGTTTCATAGTTTGTCCCTTTGCAGCAAGGAGAATGTATCTACTGCATTTTTCATTCCAAACACATAAAATAACTTTTCCCCTGATAAAACCACACCTTCTTTGTGCAAGGATAACTGAGCAATAAGACACTTTAACCAAAGTTAGCTTAATTAATACATTTTTGCAATTCAAGTATGACAGGCTTGCAGAAAACTAGTTGAGGTGAAGTTCTCCAGCCTACAGTTGTGCGAGGGCCAAACATTATGTTTGGTGAAGGATATGCTGAGTTGTACAAAAAAATGATTTTATAGCTTTTGTGCTGTTGGAATCACCAATATTTCTCTTTATTTCTATAACAAATCCAATATTTTTGAATAAATACAGGAGGGTGAAGTTCAGGGATAGCAATTTATTTTAAGACTGTGTTTCCCTGCCTTTGAATGCTTGTTTTCTCAACTCTGTGGTTGAACTGATGGTATTATTTTTCTCGACCTCTCTGTTTCTGCTTTGTATACATAACATTCATGAAGATGCAAAAATATTACATACAGTTCAAGAAAGGCTCATCCATTGTCTCTTTATTACTGGCAGTTCTTGAGAAATGGAAAACAATGCTTGCTTTCTTTTTCATTCTTTTTCATTTTTTGCTCTATTTCAAACCTACAGAGATGGGGCCTTTGGGAACTATGACATTGTTTTTTCTACTCTGAGGAAAATGTAACTGTCATCCAGCAGTGCCTTATCTGCCACATTCTCTGCCTGAAGCAATGTTTTATAGAAGTACTTGTTTATAAGTGTACAGGATCTTTGGCTACCACATGCCCTCTGGCTTAAATAGTTATTCCTAGGAATCTGACCAGTCATACTTCTTTAAAAATAAAAGCTAGCAGGTCATTTTGGTTCTAGCACTGTTTGAAAAACAAGATAAAAAGCTTTACAAAAAGAAATATTAACCAGACCAAAACAATACCATAGTCTCCAGAAACATTTCATGCTCCAGGTGAGTTTGATGTTCACAAGAGAAGGACAAGACTATGGGTAAATAAGGAACTTTATTCTTTTTTCCCAGGTTTCAATGTAGCAGATGACCAAAACCATGATCCTGATGTCTCTAGGGTCCTACCATGTCTTTGCTCTGTCTCTAGTGGACTTTGTGTTTTGGTTTTCTTTATCTTCTTGGGTCTTTGGGATCTGTTGTATGCAAATACCAATTGCCTTCTTTTGGATATTAAAAGTGTTTCTATAAAAACTGTTAGGTATTAATGCTGGTTTGGATTTTCAAAGGCAAGAAAATGAGGTGGGTCCCCATAGGTAGCTAGGTCCACTAAATGTCACAGGAAATTTAACAATTAAAACCAGCAATCTTTGCCACTGTATGCAGAGTGCATATGTAAGTTAAGATATATCATGTATAGTATTCTAATAGTTAAATCCATAAATGTCAGCTGATTCCACTCTCAAGAGAATAGGGAAATTGTGGGTAAAATATAGCTACAACAACTGATAAGAATTAAAATCTTTCTTTGGTTGGTAAATGTTTGATATGCCTTGCTGAAGAGGATGACAAATAGTCTTTCAAAAGAGGAATTATGATCAGAGGCAGGGAAAAAACAGGAGCTGACTTGACAGCTAACCCTCCATTGCTCTAAAGATATGCATTTTAAGTTAAAAATCAGAAATAGACCCCTAATAGTTGAAATCTACGTTGTGGCTTGAAAAAGAATGAAGAATTAATTTTTTTTTCTGCAGCAGTGACACATCTAGTTTCTCAAACTTTGAGCTAACCTGTACTGTTTTTGCAGATATGGTGTCCATATCTGAAAATATCACTCCACACTTTTGGATCAGCTACAAGCAACCCACAATCCTGGAGGCCAATCTGTGGGAATGAACTCTGGTGTCCCTGTGAAGCCTTAAGCTCAGAGGCTAAGAAAAAGAGTAATGACAGAAGTGCCTGCAGGATAAGAACATAATTTTGCCAAGAGTAGCAAAAGAAACTGTAATGCTTAAACCAAAAATTAAATTTGAATAGCAGGCATTTTTATTGAGCAATTGTACAGAGTTCAAAACAAAGTGATCTCTGCATTTGCCCTCCCCTTTTTATGATTCTCTTTGAAGTTTATTTTCTGTTTAAATGAACCTACTTACTTCCCAGAAATTCATTCCTCTTTCTATAAGTAGATTCATGAAGCAGAAATTATGTCTTCATGTTACACAAACTCCACACCCTTTGTGTTTTATTGCACTACCGGTAATTTGGTCTTGTTCAGGTGTTTGCTTGCAAAGGAGATATGGGGCTCTGGTTGTGATAGTAATTTATTACCTGTTTTATTGTTGCCATTTGTCCTATAATTTTAAAGGTAACCTGAAATGTTTTCTTAAGAAAAGTTTAGCCTTGGACTTGTGTCCCCGGCCCTCTGGGATGCTCAACAGCCTCAAACTCTTGTGTGAGCACCAAGTATACTTAAATAACGATGGGGCTGAGTCAAATGCTGAATGTCTCACAAAAAGGGAAAGAAAACCAAGAAAGCTTCATCTTAATGTAACTTTTTCACATCTGTAAAAAATTCTTAATGTTTTAACTTGGAAGATACTTCCCAGCATTTGCTGTGTGGATAACTGTGCAGTTCGCTATGTGATCAGTCACCAACAAATCGCTTTGTCTGAGGCATGAAATTAAAAATGCACTGTAGGTCCCAGTGCAATGCTCCAGAGACAAGATTTCCCAGACTATGCCATCAGTTTGGGGAAAACATACTTTTAAAAGTTTTGTGTACTTTGAGCACAGGCTGTGCCCAAATTCTGTATGTGCCCACACTCACAGGTGCAAGAGCCCAGGTCATATTTGTCATTATCACTCCTTGGCCCACTACAATGATCTGCCAAAAGGTCCTAAAAACACATTCCAGAATGGTTAAAGAGGAATATGATCAGTTAGGCAGCCGTCTAGAGGAAATGGTGGTGCTCTGCAAGCTACAGGCACCCTATGGCTGGTAACAGCGGTGTGTGGGATGAGAAGCAGGGAATATTCCCCTGCTGGAGGCTGATCTCTGGCTGCACCCCTCCATCTCTGCTCTCTTCTGCTTACCACTTTCATTTCTTTTTGTTCTGGGATTTTTTTGCTGCATAATGCAAGCAAATTTTTGACTTTTCCACCTTAAAAATATCTCTGTCTTTGATCCCAATTTCTTCTGCAGCTACTGTTTCTGCTTTCTCCTTTTCACAAAATTTTTAAACACTGCTAGGATTTTCTCTCTTTTTTATGAGAGAAGCCATTCAGTCTGCTGTTCACTGCAGTCTCATGCAAGTCTTATCTGAGGTTTAGAACCATCCTGCCATTTCAAACTTCCTTATCCTAATCAGTCCTCTCTGGCACGTAGTCTGGGCTCCCTTTCCATGCACAGCCCTGCTCTTACCCCTGAGTATTTCTGCAGCACAACCATCACTGCCCTGTGTGGGTCTCATGGAAACTGCACTTGGTCCATGTGGGCCAGAGCTTTGCACAGAGTGTGCAAAACAGCAGAGCCACAACTGCACCTGAGGCTGGATGCACAGTTTCCCACATGCACATGATAAATGTGCAAACAAAAACGTGGATAATGAAAAGGACAAAACCACAATGTCATGTTGAGTTTCACATGATAATTTTGTTGAGTTTCTGCAATGCCATTGCCCTTCTAAAGGCAGTTGCAAGAGGCTTTTTGCATGTCACGTTGAGTGTTCTTTTCTTTCTGAATAATGACCTTTTTGGTTCTGTGCAGCACCTGGGGGAGTTACTTTCAATGGTGAGCACAAGAGAGAGAGAGAGTGAGCACTAACACAGAGCAGTTTCTGCCGAGTTCAACAGCCCACGAGGATCTTGCTGACCAAGGAGACATCATGTGTGAGGAAGTTTATACCTTTGGTCTCACTGAGAATGAAAAAGGGTTTTGTTTCTTACCAGCTTTTACATACATCTCAGGCTGTGTTTGTACAGCAAGTGGTCACTTAGTGTTTTTAATTCTGTCTTTCTGAGTACAGAGCAAGCAAGGATTTCTGGTTTCCTTCTCTATCAAGAATAGCAAAACTGAAACAGTAATATTCCATGTGTCTCCATTTATGGAAATTACCTTCTCAGGGCTGGAGAAAAAGTTTTACCCTTTGAGTTTAGAAGAAATCACATTTGAAATTAGAGTTTAATTTTAATATAAGGGTCTTTAACCAGATGTCACTGGTACTAAGTTACTTCTGCTTGGTTCTGTTACTCCAGATTCATGTCATGTCTACACCATCATGCCAGTGTGTCAGCTATCTAAAATACTAAATACCTGGTCACAGGGTGAAAGCAGTCAGGTGCCACCACTTCCAAGAGAGATACAAGCCAGTTCTAGTCCCAGATTTGCATCACTGGTTAGAATGGGAATGTTCTCTTTCTAGAAAATCTACCTGAAAACCAAGATTTGTTGTAATACAGACATTTCATGCTGACCTATCTCCACAGCTTCCACTGTTCCACTAGAACTGGCTCTCTATGTCTTACCTGACAGAAGTGTGAACAGAGCCATGCAATAGTTCTTTCCCCTCTCTTGGCAGTCAGTTGGTCTTCTCAATATTTTCCTTCTGATTTTCACCCTTGTGTTTCCCTCTTACTCTAGGCATCCTAATTTCTCCAAATGTTTCCAATATATGAACCTGAACTTCACCATAAAAGTTCAGAATCAGTTTAACTGAGATTGGACTTCCTAGAAATTAGGACAAATTTGGATTTAAATGACATAAATTGGGTAGCTAATTTTCAGTAGAGTTGAGTCTGAATTGAGATTTTGGGTGTGGGCCTGAATTTGTGTTAGATTAAATCTGACCACAGTTTTAAAAAACCTACAAAGATGCAAAAATTAGATCCAAGTTCAAGGTCTTAAGCCCTGGATTTAAGTGTTCTTGTACCCAAGGTTCTATTTTCCCATAGCAGACAGATACAAAACTCATATCTATAGTTTTGGCTACGGCTTATATCACAGTTCTGTTTCACAGCTCAAATTCACATCTTTGTAATACACATTAATAGTGCTCTCTGTCCTTCTGCAAAGACATCAGGTGAGATTCCAGCTCTTTAAACGTTGATGCTGGGTGTGCCGCCCTGTTCTGCGCTTGTCACGCTCGCTGAACTCTCACTGGATCGTGTGCTCAGTGTTGAGCTCCCGGGTACAGCAGCTGCAGGTCTGATTTTTCATATGCCACACTCCCAAACAGCCAGCAGCAAACACAAGCTCACCTGTAAGCATCATTCATGAGGTTTGGGGGCTGATTTGATTCCCATCAAAATCATGGCATGAAACTTCAACTGATGTAGGATCAGAACTATCAGTCTGGGGGTCTCCTAGAAATTGTGATCTTTCACTCAATGTTTGTCCAATTGTAATAAGGTGCAAAATGCCTCATTGTTTTTTCTATAAATAAAGTCAGTCCTTTGGGAAAACACAGTGTGTAGGACAGGAAACCATGGTAGAAGAATAAGGGCTTTTCATGTTACTGTGGTCTTAGGACACAATGTTTAACAGGCAAATTCCTGTCATGGACTACACCCTCAGGTCTGCAGTGGTTAGAAATGCCAGATTGCAGCCATAGCCTGTGTCTGGTGTGGAACTGACAACAGTGATCTCTGAAGGAAAAAGAGATCAGGTGCTGCAGAGATGGTAGAGGGGAGAAATGAGGAATTAAAACTAGCAGAATGTCCTGACATCTTGGTATGCTTGGCTCAGCCATTCAGCCTAAGCTTTGTTATGAGATTAAAACTCAAATCCTGAATTTTGGGACTCATACAGAAAAATGTCTGTCGTGCACCAGACACTGATGAAGAGCATCACAGTCTTGCTGTATGCATAGCAGCCTCTGCTGAAATCTAAACCCTGGAACTCTTTAAACATTTTAATTTTTTCATGATTGAAACTACACTGAGGATTAATTAACCTTTTTGCTTTCCAGAAAGATATCTGGAATTTTGCCACATTGTCCTCATTTAACATTTATCTACAGAAATGCAAGAATTATGAGACCGTATTCTGTTTTAAAGTGCCAGTTTCTCATGGGATAGTTTGATTTAACAATAAAGAATCTCCTTGGAGTTACTAGAGACATATTTTGTAAGGATTTTCCAATGTAAAAACTGACTGGCTTGACTTCATTTGAGGGCAGGGGAAACAGGTTACTCCTTAGCTGAGACTGAGTGAGCTAGATTTTACCCTTGACTGAGTTGGGAGAGAACCTGGGCAGCCAGCACAGCTTACTCAAAGGCTACATGAAAATTCATGGCTACTACCATGAAAACAGGCCTAAGAAAAACAATAGCGGATCCCGTTTGATAATTGGAATTATGATTAGCAAAATGAGAGACTGCTTTCCATTCCCTTTGCCCACGAAGGCCTCTCCCATCAGGAGTAATTGGCACAGTCATCAGCGAACCAGCCAGCTAAGGCATGGTACACAGAGGCACTGACAGAGGTCACTGATTTTGGGAGAGGTGCTGATTAGGGAGGGTTAAAATTAGAAGGGAGTGAAAGTGGAGTTCAAAACATAGAGAGGCAGTAGGAATAGATGGTGAAGTAATAATTTTTGTGTGCCATATAGTTAGAAAATATGTGATAGTATCACGAAAGGATTTCACAATTTTCCTGTGGAAAGTATTTCTCTTCTGGATGTAGGTGTCTTCTGCAGGAGTGGGGCTTTCTGTTACAAGTGCCATAGTTGCTCTAAGACCAAAGCTGGCCCTGGACCCTGACACTGTAAGTACAACTTTTTGGAGAAGTTCCCCTGTTTAGCTGAGCTCTGAAGCACACATAGCTTTTCTGTCTCAAGTTACTCATCAGCTGAACAACTACAATGTAGAGCTAAAACAGTGTTTGTGTGTGTACCCATTCCATAGTTCATATAGTATAGTCACCTGTAGAAAGAAACTGGAAGAGGAGCCCCTGGGAGTGTTGTGTGTGGGAATTACAGGCAGAATATGTGCTTGAAAGTGGCATGTCCAATGGGCTAACACAGCACTGAAATTAGCTAGCTTGAAATAGGTGCCTGTCTGCTCTGTCTCCCTTGCAAGAGCTGGAGGGATTCATCTGCATGAATAGTTTGGCTGGGGATTTTCTTTCTCATCTGGGAAATTTTCTTCCTCAGTTCTGCTGTAGTTTTTGTTTGTGTTCAGAAAGCAATGATACGGGGTTTCACTCCTTGAAAATGATGAAAACATAGCCAGCCATGCCAGTAGCAGTGCCTCTTTGCCACACCAGTGTGTAGCTCCAGTTTTGCCATCTGATTCGTGTATGTAGACACAAGCTAAATGAACATCTGCATGCACATGCAGTCAAGACCTACAGAAAAGACTGAGATTTCAAACTTCCATGTAAATTCCTAAATAATGTGGCACCCTCACGTAAATATGTTTTTCCATATTTCCACATTATCATTCAAGTTATGATAATCAAAATTTTGTTTTCCTGCTGTCTTGTTTATCTAATAAAGGCTATTTATGTTATTGAGCATATTTTTAGAGAAATCCTTAGAACATAACCCCCCTTATTTGTATAACTGTGTGAGAGTATGGAACTGACTAGAAGTGCAATAATGTGTAACTTATTGATGACCCAGAGCCACAGACTATGAACAGAACTACAACACCTGGAGAAATGGGGTCTGCTACTGAGCAAGTTTTAGGTTCATAGAAATGGCAAATTTGTACATCCACATTCTCACAGATGAGTGCTCAGGCATTCACAAAAGGATACAGGACTTAATTAAGACGTTTAACTCTGACAGTTGAGCTCCTACTAGTTGTGATCTACAGATGATTCTTCTGACATGATAAAAAACAAAAGGGAGAATGTAAGAGAAGCCTTTTAAGCCTTGGAGAAAGACTGAAGGGGGGGGGGGGGGGGGGGGAAGACCACCACTGCAGCTTCTGAAGTCTGCTAAGTTTAAAGATCTTAGTGAAGCAAATGAAGATTGTCAAAGGAAAACAAGAGGAGATCTGCAAAAAAGCTGGTGACACATAGATTTGAAACTGAATCATCAGAAAAAGGGGCTTAGCTTGATGCTGTTGAGATGAATAAACCCCTGAGGCAATTAACTAACTTACTGAGTTCAGAGGTGTGAATGAGTCAGATTTTTTAGGGAGAGGTAGCGTCTTTTGCTCAAACAGCACATGATGTTGCAAACTGGGGATGGAAGCACAAAGGTAAGAGAGAAAAAGTAGGAATGAGAGCAGGGAGAAGGGAAATGTAATTTTCACTGCAAGAGTAGGGTAACCAGGGCTGGGAGTCAACAGCAAGCAGCAAACACGATCTTTTCAGAGAACCACTGGGAGCAAGGGCTGAGGATGCAGTAAGCTGGCAGTGATCCAACGGCTCACTGAGGAAATGGTGGAAGAAGGAAGGGTTGAATTCGTGGAAAATTAGTTTTCTTTCTCTGGGAAAGAAGTTGTTTTGTTTTTGACAGTCTTGTTCGAACAGAAAGAGGAATTTGCCATCTGTGGAGACATCACTTCCAGAAAACCTTAACCTTTTCCTGACCGACTATGGAGCAGCAGCTGCTTCAGACACTAACTGTGCAGTAGCCCCAGCCACCCTCATTTTCTACTTCCATGAGTTTGAAACGTCAGGGGTCTTTACAACTTTGTGATACAGAGACTTTCAGTTCTTCCAACATGACCTTTAGTGACATTATACCACTGGAAGCAAGAATCTCCTTTCTTGGCCATAACTCACATCCATAAATGTTCTATGCTTACAGCCAGGGACATAATGCATAGTGTCATAGCTTTTAATGTAGTTAGGACTGAGTGCTAGGATCTCTGGGAAGCTAATTTCATTACCTCTTCTCCATACTTAGAAGTAAGAAAGTTACATTATTATTGTCCTTTTTGTTAGTCAGCACTTGGGGTATTCAAATAGCCTGAGTGATGAGGGCTTGGAGGCAGTGAGGTGTGCAGTGCAGCAAACTAATAGTTAAATTTGAATTACAGTAAATCATGCTAGGGTGGCACAGGAAAATAAAACCCAACAAGAAGGGCTAATTCTAAAAATAAAGCAGAAGTTGTTTGTTAGGGTGGTCCGGAAAGAAACAGGGCAGTAAAATTTGTAGATGCCGTTTTGTGAAACATTACAGGAATGTGTAACAAACATGAAGAATTCACTGCTTTATTGTGATGAAAGGAAAACTGTGGCTCAGTGAAATAGGAGTTGTATTCATCATATTTCTCAAACATACTGGCTCTTGGAGGAATAGCTGAAGAGAACTGATATAAAGTTTTGAAACTGAACTTTCCCTTAGGAAAATGCTGCTTCACAGGATATAAGATGGATTCCACAAAGAAAAATGTTGAAAACAAATGGCTTTTTCAATGGGAAAATTGCAAAGAAATTCAAAATTGAATTGTGATATTCCATTTGGATATTCTCTCCTTGTTTTATTTTGATTCTCCCACATCACTTTCCCTGAATTTTTAGTGCTGGTATTCTTGTTGTATTCCCATGTGTATTTATATTTTATTTATGTTCATGCATGTATGTGCATGTCTGTATTGTGTGATGATCTTTTAGCATTATTAATATTTTTTACTAATTGAATTATTTTGGATTATTCCTGTAAAGTATATGATCTGCATTTTTCATCTCAAATCTGGTTGAAAACACACTCTAGCATGCCGGAAATTCCCCATGTCTTAGTGAACTCCATTTCCCGAGAAGCTGTGCTGCCAGCTGATAATTTGGTTGGAAAGCATCTCCCCAATATCTACATTTCTGTTCTTTTTTTAAAACAGGTAATGGTTATTTTCTTGTCCTTGAATTTTCTTGGATAGTTACACTGATGTGAAAAATCCTCAACACCCCTTAACCCAGTGCTCCTTCAACTGAAATATAGTAACTGGCCATAAACTCAGAGCATCACGGAGTAATTGAGGTGGGACCTCTGGATATTGTGCAGCCCATCCCCGTGCCCTGCTCAGAGCAGGTCAGCTGGAGCTGGTTGCTCAGAGCATGTTTAAATACCTCCAAGGGTGGAGACTCCACAGCCTCTCTGGGCAAGTGCTAGTGCTTGGCTCCCTTCATAGTGCAAGCAATCTCCTCGTATCCAGTCAGAATTTCCCACACTGGAGCATGTGTCTCTCATCCTGCCCCTGTGCATCTCCAAGGAGAGCCTGACTCTGTCCTCTCTGCACACTCCCATGCAAGAGCTGCTGGTTTTACAGGGCACCTCAACCAGTTAGCTGCACCCTGAGTGTGCTCTGCTGCCTTGCAGCCTGCACAGCAGCTACGGCTCAGGGGTGTGCTGACAGGTGTGGAGTGGCAGCTTATGAAATACAATAATATGATTGTAAACACTTGTTGGATCATATCATCAGCTCTGCTGTTATCTCTTACGAGATAATAAAAGACAAACCTTTATCATGGTTTGAATCGATTGATTTTTACCCAGTATGGGTGAAGGACTTCAGACAGTGCCGTGTGTTTTGCAAACACAGTAGGTCTGACTCTGTTCAGAGTACTGTGGTCTGCTATCTGGATGGAGTCATTGTGCTTCTGGAGGAACCTACAAACTTAAGGAAAAAATATTTTTAACCAGTCAGTAGTTATCCGAGATTCCTCACATTTTTAATCCAGGGGAATTGGTTTGGTAATTCCAGAACAGTGCACTTGACCTGAAAGAAAATATCTGTATGGTAAGAATTCTCACCAGTTATCACATCCAGCCAATCTTCTAATGTGTCAGTTTATGAAATATTTGGATTAGAAAAGGGGCACGACCATTTTGTGCTGGCTGGCAAAAGGCTTTGCTGGGCTCTCTGAGGCTTATGTGGAGCCCTGAAGAAGAGGAATGGTGTGATGGCACCAGAGATAGGTGCAGGCTGAACAACAGGAGGGGTGGCTGGCAGGAAGGGCTGTCCCTAGAGCGCTGATTCAGCAGCTAGGAGCTAATTGTGCAAGAAAAATGGCACTTTTAAGGTGTTTACATTCTCTTATCAGACCTGTCAGTGTAAATAATGCCTTTGTCAGCAGTATGGCTGTGATCAAAACGCTTTGCAAATGCAGTGTGAGGACTATCTGGACCTCCCATAGCAAGGCAATTCATGCCGTTTGAGCCTTTGGAAGTCCTATGGAAAGGGACAGGAGAGATATGATTCTGCCATGGTCAGAAAGTTGTTTCAACCTATTTCATCTAATTTCAACCTTCATGGCTCCATTACCTTCAGAGAACCTATGCTGATGTAAGATCTTGTTCAAAGTACCCAAATGCTCTGTGATAAGTGCTGTAGTTATGCATTATACCCTTGTATATAGGCTATAACCAGTTTCATAATGTGAAAAGTTTTCCTTACTGTGTGACCGTTAAAATTATATATGTTTGTATCTTTGCATTATAGAGTTCTTCAAGAGCCTCTTTCAGGCCAGTTACACCAACAGGTCATATCTTTAACTTCTAGGAGCAAACAGAGAAAATACCAGTTAAAAAAAAAAATACAGAGAGAAGATTTTTGATTTTAAATGGTTTAACTTATAAGATGAGGAGTTTTCATTCCCATTCCAGTTTCACCTAGTCTGGAGAGAGAAGAAAACAAATATATTACACTTCTTTTTCAATTAGAGATGAGTTTTCGAACAGAATCTAAGCACCTAAGTCTCTACTTACAGCCTCAAAAATACTTGGCATTATATGCTCCAGGAGGACAATTAGATTCCCCAAATCAGTAATTAGTCTTTAGAAATTTACTGTCAGTCCCAGAATCAGTGTGAGGTAACTGAAGTAACAAAGATTTACATTTCCTTTTTAGTCTTTGTCCATCTTCTCAAAATGTAATTAAACTAGCAGCTGAAGATACTAAATTGCTTATAGCAATAAAACTACCCCACTGTATAAATCTGTGATTCACCCCCTCTCTGAATACTGTGTGCTCTTCTCAAATAGGGTACAGCCAGATTATAAAAGGTATAGAGAAGGTGAAGAACTTAAGATATGGAATAACTTTTGTATCAGAAACACTTCAATAGGCCAAGATCCCTGAGCCCAAGGAGAGGTAACTGAAGGAGGATAAACTAGCAATTGATAAACACAGCAGGAGGGAGAAAAGGCTTGCGGGTTGAACTTACTGTTTTTTGTGGTACAAGATTTAGGTGGGATGAAATTAAATTATCAGGTGGGAAATTCAAACAAAATTAATAAAAGAAGATAAAACCATGTAATATGTTGTTAAAATAGAATTAATTGGCATTGGGTATGGTGGATTCTCAGGGCCTCTGGGGTTTCAAAAGTAATTAAATTAAAGTAGAAAGTTAAGCATGAAGTACACTGAGAGCTCTGAAAGGATGCAGCAAGCCAAAGCAATACTTAAGCAATTAAATTTATTTAGTACAGAACTCTTAAACATAATTTTCAATAACACATTTATTTTGTTTCCTCTTTTTTATCATTAAGCCCACTACATCCTGGTTCTAAATTGAGATGCTTAGAACAGAGTCTATCCTGCAGGTTTGTTCAATACTTCTGAATTGATGTTCTGTAGAGTGACAAGTACTTTTGTGGTGCTTTCTAAATGATAAGCAATACTGATTATTCTTCCCACTAGTGCTTGATTGGTATGTACCTGGCCACTTTTCAGGAGGAAAATAGCTTAAGTAAAAATACCTTGAGTCAAATCAACAGAAGATCCAAGAAACAGTGATGTTGCTGCTGTGCTTGTCTTCTTTGTGTGTCCTGCTGACACCTTGATGTGCAGGGAGCTGACTGAACATAAGAGGTGTAGCTCGTATAAAAAAGGTGAACCATTGTGCCAAATGCAAATAAGTATCTTTGCAAATTTTGCTATAATGACAGCAAGAGAGTGGAGCTATAAACCTTGTCATACAGATGTAAAAACTTTCAAGAGAAAAGTATCAGTTTTACAGAAATTGAATTTCCACCCATGCCCCGGAATCTTTCTCAAGGCTAGGTGTAGATTATTACTGCTGAGGTGCCTGTGGCAGTTTGGCAGTTTGGATGGGCAACACAGAGAGCATCTCCTGGATGATACTGACACAAATAAGCAGCCTGAGAAGCTGTGCAAGCTCTCTGCTGTGGCAGCTGCCTGCCTGTCACAGATATTTTCAGGCCCTGTCCTTTAAAACACTGCAAATGAGCAGGGGATGAGCTACACCTCTTCAAAAACTTTCTTGAAACAATCACAAACAAATGAAACACATATAACTTGCACACTACCATGTGGGTAAGCCTGAGAAAACAAGTTATGTAAGAGAAAATGTTCTAAATGAACCCTGACAGTTTAACCTCATTTTTGGTAGCTGTATATAAAGAACCTTGTGGCTGTACTATTGAAGATGATTAAAGGATATTTTTTCAGCCCCAAATTAAGTGATTCCTTGATTGAAAAGGTTAAGGAAATAGTTTTAGAGTTAAGGACCTTCAGCAAGCTCCAGTGCAGAGATCTGGCTTCCTGTTCTATGTCAGACAAGGTCTTCACTACTGTATTGAGCCATGGCAGCCATAATAATAGAGTTCAGGCACTAAAACCTGCTTACGTTGGTGCTACCTGAGCAATCTAATGCTGTACCTGGCTCCTGGAGGGGCCTGATCATTTTTAAAATACCAACAGAAGCCCTCCCCATGAGCAGAGGAGGAGAGAAGTCCTCCCCCTTACCCTTCCCCCAAGTTTTAGTTTTAAGTGCCAGCAAATAACTTGTAATTGTCAATGAATAGAAGCATCACTGAAAGACAGTATGTTGCTTCCTTGAAGGTAAATAATTTACTGAAATCTTGGCTTTAGGCAGATAACTTTATAAACACTCCTGCTATTTCTTCAGTACAGTATATGCAGATTAGCTGTGGTTTGTAATCTGCAAAGGCGTTATTGTTTGCATTATCCACATAAATCTTCCAGCATCTGTGTATTTCATAAGGGTAGAAACATTCCTGCCTATTACAAGAACACGACTATTGTAATAAACTCATGTTATGACAGACTAATTACTGCAAGCAGTCTCCCCAAAGCCTACAGCCAGGGTGTTGCACTGAAACAAGTATATTTACAGCAGCGTAGAGAGGATCAGCACATCATGATCAAGCAGCACAACAAGGCATATTTGCTGTCGGTCCTGCCTTGCCGCAGGGACTGGTGACCAGCAGCCCAGCTCCCCAGGGCCAAGTTTGCTGCCTTTTGCCCACTGCCTGCGAGAGGGTCAGGGCGGAGCCGTCTGACGGCGGGGCTGCTGCGAGGGAGGGACGGGATGTGCAATGCCCTGGGGCACTCACACAGCCGGCCGCACCGGCTCTGCCTGCGCTGGGCAGAAACAGCCTCCGACCAACCAACTGGGGACACGAAGCACTAACTGCTAAAGTTAAATGTTTCCAAAATCGCTCCCCAGAGCATTATGAAGTTGTCGGAATGATTCTCTGAACTGCCAGCGTAGGAGCTCGGCACACGCAGACGTCTTGCAGAGATCTGCAAAGATCTGTGCTAGTGCTTGAAAATTGCACCAGATTGAACCAGGAAACTGCTCTGATCTCAGTAAAAATCTTAGAGGGGCTATTGTGGCATGCAAATGCTGAGCAGAAAGGTTAGTTGCATGATTTATGTTCAGCCGTGAAGTTGTGTGGTAGTAATATTTCAATTTGATAGCATTATCTCCCCACTACACTTCCAAATCAGAAACTGGGCTAGGAATTGGCTCCTCCAGCCAACTGTTAGACTTCTTAAAAGCATTTTCCCCATGACATGGATTTTTAAAAAGTGCCTGATAGAAAAGCAGCACAAGCTGACTGCATTAAATGAACTTAAAATTTCTTAATTTATAGCTCTCAAAGAGCATGATTTTAAAGGCTTTATTTTGTGAAGAACCCATTTGCAATACTGATTGGCTCCACCTTCCATTCCTATGAATCTGTGACTGTTTCCTGGGCCTGTAGTCTTTTTTCTGGAAACTTCTCAGGCTGTAAATCCATGACTACTAACACTGAATCCGTGTTTGACTGGATCTCCCAGAAATACATGTTTGATTTAGATCAGGTGTGGCACAGGATCACATTTCTGTGTAATCTCCTCAAGCACATTTCTGTTGCCTCTCTGTGCTGGCCTGGCTGGTGAAAATCTAGATGGGGTCAGGCAAGCTTTGTAATGGGGTTAGGTGTAAAGCCTGCAGGTACCAGTCAAAGTGAGCCCATCAGGGATTTTTTGGTACTATCTGAATTGTCAGAGTGAGTTTATCAGTACTTTGCAGGTGGGTTTATGGAATTTGTGATCCCAATCAATATACTTCAAATCCAGACATACACAGCTTTTTTCATACCAGCAGTACCAGCCTTAAGTGTAAAGGCTGTATTTCTCAGCCCTTTGATCTCAGGATAAGGGCACGTGCATTGTCTTGTCCTGCCACAGCAAGGTTGTACAGGAAAAAGCCCCCCACCACTCTAACCCTTTGTTCCTGCTTGATACTATGAGTGAAGTATTACAAAGAAAGTAGGAAGAAGAATATTTCCTTTTTGCTTATTTTTATTTGTTTTATTCAATTTTTATTAAGTGGGATTATATTTTTGAAATACCATTGAGTCCCTTACTGCTCCCAGAACAACAAAGAAGGAAAATAAAACAACCTCCCCCATCAGGGAGTTGATTCTCCAGCAGAGGAAAGGTGGACCTATGTTTCATATATGTTTTATGTATACTACATTCCACTGGTGTTCAGCTAAGTGTCAGACAAAGGACATGCCACTGACACAGGAATGGGAGCAGACTAGGCAGGAAAGAGGCAGAAGAGGAAAGGAGTGACGGACAAAAATTAACTTGTTCCTAATGAAAGTTGGGGAATAGTTTTTTTGCAATGGTTTGAGCAGAAGCTGTTTTTGCCCACTGGACTTCATTTCAAGTCTTCACCATCTCTGTGGTGAAGTGGTACCTGTGACCCCAGACTAGTTCTCAAGGGTGGCTGAAGAGGTTGAGAGGACCAGGAACCCCAGGGTGTGCTCGGTCGGAAGCTGGCACAGGTGCTGACCTGCCTTGTGCAGGGGGGCTGGGAGCACCCACCTGCCTGCAGCCAGCCTCACCTGCCATAGGTGAGGCATCACTGCAGCCAGCAGCTGACCTGAGTTTATCCAGCCTCTTTTTCTAACAGCTACATGTCCCTCTTCATTACTGTAATGTGCCACTTGTTCCATTGCTACATGCAGTGTGAGCTCCTCCTTGCCTCTCCTGCTCCAAGGTGTTTTGACAGGCCTATCACCAAATTGTGATAAAAAATCAACCCCACACGAAGAGGAAATTTCATCAAAGCAGTGAGGGGTGCTGGTTTTGAAAGAAGCAAATAAAACATCTCTTATATAGTTCCAGGGAGATAGAGCACAGGACCTAAGCCAAGGTGGCAGTGACATTGCACAGATATGAATCTCTAAGCAATAGCTTATAGGAAACATGTATAAGGTATAATGAATATTATGTTTTTAAAAAAATGCTATCATTTTTTATATTTGGAGAGACATAAGTTAGGAGACTCCAGCCCTTATAAATATATTTTCTTTCTTTTTATGCTGTCGTGGTTACACTAAGGATTACTGAGAAGTTTTACTGTTGGTGTACATACATGAAAGACATTTTGAATAATGACATATATTTAGGTACCAAGACATTAATTATGCAGTTTCATTATGAAATTATACAATTCATGATGCAATTATACAATGACATTTATTAAATATACATGCATATACACACACACACACACACACACATATATATATATCTGTATAAAAGAGACATTTTTTAACTGCCAAAATGCATTTTGGACAACAAAAAGCAATTTCTTTTATGAGGACCTAAGTCAGACCCAACCACTATAAGTGATATTAAAGAATGCTCTGCCTATTTAAAGTTGGCTTTCTGAGAAGAAACATAAAGAGACATAAAAAGCATAACTGAGATTCTCTCACAGCTGAAATATAATGAAATCCACAACTACTACTGGTGTCACATCTTCTAAACAAAGTGAAAGACATCTATGTTCTGTCATAGCACACAACAGTGGAATTGCAAAGAGAACCAAATTTCTTCTGTTTCAAAGGAAAAGCTGAGTCATGTTTGTGTTCACTCAGGAAGGGCACTAGCTGGGAAAGAGCCGAGGCAAATGCAAGCTGAAGTGGTTTCCTACAGCTGAAAGACTTCTTACAGGCAGAGCGGACACGTGGGTGTAGGGAAGTGAACTTCAGCTGGTGTGAATATAGATGAGCTTTTAGATATTTCCCCTGCTGGCCTGACTGATGGCTCCACCAGCATGTCACCACCTAGCAGAAGAGACTGTCTCCCAGGTGAGGATGCTGCAAAAAACTTGCACTAGAGATGTTTAACAATTTCAGGTGTTGGAGTCCCTGATGGGTAAAACAGCTGTGAAGCAGAAGGGGGACTCTCTGCACTGGTGGATCACTGAGGTGAGTGGCTGTTGGTATCATCCTTATGCTCCAGGCTGAGCAGGGCTGAGGGAGCTGCTCGTGGGTGACACGGGCACAAAGGTGGTAGCTATCCCTGATGGCAGGTGTCCTGCTGGTGTGTGGCTCCTTGTTGACTCCATTTCCCTGCAAATGCAAAGCCATGCTGCCAGCAACATGCCTTCAGCTCTACTGCAGTGCATAAATGTTTTATGTGCTTTATCCATAAATCTCTGTTAGTTCTCTCTTTTCAGTTCTCTGTGGGGGAAGACTGCCGGGCAGTCACACTGCAGAAGACTTGTAGCAATACAATAAAGCAAAATTTCTGCCTTTTTGAGAAGCTGGTTGTTTCAGTGTGTTTAAGGGACCAAAACATTCGCCCACATAATCCTTTAGTTTAGGAAGTCTCAAAGATTTCACCTGTAGATAGAGTGACTTTTATATTTCCTTGGGAATACCGCAGTATGTCTGTATTGGATAGCATGCAAAAAGAAGGAAGGGTTTGGATCTGAATCTTGGTTGAAGTGGCAGGAACTTGAGCTGACATTTCAGGAACTAATTATTAAAACCCTATCTTTTTTGACTTTTAAAACTGGATTAAATTTCTGATGATATTATACTGCTGTGAAACTTGATTGGCAAATTGATAAAGTAAGTAATTGAGAAATATGGAGTTTCATAATGGGAGCAAAGACTCCATGTTAAAGAATAAGTTAAAGAATGAGTTAGAAAAAAGGCTACTTCCAGCTCAGTAAGACTTTGATTTATTTTGGTGTGATTTATTACCTGGGTAAATTTGACGCCTGATATTAAAGTAACCTGTTCATCACACTGTAAATACAGACACAAAACTCTCTTTCTTTTGCTTCCTGTAAGTTGTCAATTGCATTTGGATTGCCACATTCATAAAAACTCTCAGATCTGTGCTTCAGCTATGTGATTTGTCGGGCCTTGTCCCAAACAGGAGCACAGCACTTTAACATGTAGGGACATGAAAACAGCACAGATGTGGCAGATGTTGCTGAAGAAGACAAGAAGAATGTCAATTGCATTTTCCAACAACATCCTTATCTGTGTGCTCTACACATTGACAAAAAACCTGGTGAACTTTCTAAAATCTATTTCTCTTACTATCACCCTGACAGATAAAAAAAGCATTGCAATTTTTGCAAATACTCAAATGCTTCTTTTTCCATTCCTTTCAGACTTGCAGTTCACAGAAGCATGAATCACCTTATGTTTTACAGGAGGAGAACAGATTGTAGAAGTCACCAATTAGCCGTATCACTGATTATCCATTCTATACATTTGAATTTTAATTTTCTTAGCTAAAATTGAGCATTTCAGCTGGCATTCTTGTTCTGTTTGCTGTATTTGTTTACAACCACATTTTCTGGAGGTAAGTGACTAAGGCAAAATCTTATCCTGATTCTTCTAATGAAGGAAAAGATTGCATATGAACCCTCGGAACTCAAAAAATCATATGGAAAATACAAATAACAAAAAAGTCATTTTTCTTTGTAATCTTATGATTCTTTGGGACCTGACTCATGGCTGTGCTGTGCTAGGATTTGGTAGTGATGTGATTGTTCATTTTTCCTCCCTATTCTCCATTCTGTGCTTCTCAGAAGTGTTTCCAGGAAAGAGCTTCCACTTTTCCACTTTTCCTTTGTCAGATCAGCTTTCCTGCCCCTACCCTGTTTTTGTGGCCACAGTGGCCCCACAGTACTGTGGCTGTTAGGGGGATGAGAGGCAGAGGCAGAGGGGCTGTGAGTACTCCACCCTCAGGGCACAGGCTCCACGAGAATCTGAGTTCTCCTCTCTTGCTTGTAGTAGGCCTGAGGTCAGATAGCTCACAAGTCCCATCTGCACCTGTGGCAAGAGATATTTCTGTCTCGCTCCAGGTGTTCTTGTCCACCTGATAAAGGTCACAGGATATGGTTGCACAGGCAAACAGGCCAGGCAGAGCCTTCACAGAGACACAGGACCATGCACTGCACGGGAATCAGTGTGCCCTTGAGTGCACATAAAGTTCATCCCAGTGAGTACCAGCTGGGCTGCCCTACAACATGCCCTGAAGGTACTTCTGCAGGCAAGTCAGATGGATAGGAGGTGGATATGGCCTGGAGCCTTGTCTTTGTGATACTGCTGTACCACAGTCGAGTTGAACTCCAGAGACTAAGGGCTAGACTGATATTTAGGCTGGTATCTGGCTAACCTGATGCTAGCATATTCCTGAGATCATCAGAACCCCCTGCACAAGGTCTGCATAACTTG
Organism: Chaetops frenatus; assembly: GCA_013400775.1. NCBI lineage: Eukaryota > Metazoa > Chordata > Aves > Passeriformes > Picathartidae > Chaetops > Chaetops frenatus. The sequence continues at coordinate 374,397 of VZTR01014618.1, read as the reverse complement.
AGGTGCACTTGATGCCCTTTGGTGTCGATGATGACAAAACTTAAGGCTATAATGCAGCTATGTTTTTGCTGTCAGCATGCATTAATCCTTCCTCCTAAATGGCTCTGAGCTGCTAATAACTGCTTACTGAGGGCATTCACAGCTCCCAGTGTCTCCACCTTGCCCAGAACATGCAATCTGAGAGACCACATCTTCTGCATTGCACCAGTCCCAAAACATGAGAAAACTAAGAACCCCCAAAAGAACAAAACCAAACCCCCAAACCTCATGCAGAGATGCTAGAAATTTAAATCCTGATCCCTCTGGGTCTAAATCCAGCTCTCTTGTAGAAAGTGCCCAATTCAATAGAGTAGAGGATATTCTGCAGTGGGACTCAGCTCCCTTAGTCTCTGTAAAGAATTTAAATGTTCATTGGGTGAGGGCTGGAGTGTTCATCCCAGATCAGTGCTTTCTAGGCATGATCTCTCACCAGGGTGAGAGAGTATGTTTTTTTTCTCTCTGGCCAAAGGAACATTTGAAAATTCTGTGCAAAGCAGAGCCACTGACACTGAGAGCCTGGGTGGCTTGCTTATTTAGCAGAGAGAAGGCATGAAGTTAAATCCCTGCTCTAAGTCAGGCAGAAGAGAAGGTATCCAAACCTGAATCTTCCAGCTCCAGGGTGAGTTCTCTTGCTGCTGGACTACTGGGCATCATCTCTGCCACTACATCCTCCTCCTCCTCCTCTTTCTGTGTACAGTCACTGACCTGGTTTAGCTTGCCTCTGATTGGAAGAAGGAATCTGTTTGCAGCCTGGACTCAGGCCTTGGTGCTTTAGGAGAAGCCTAACTTACTACTCATCCCTCTCCTGGCATTTCCTTGGTCATGTTCAGCATCTTTGCATCCGTGCTGCACAATCATCTCAATCTCCTTATGGGGCAAATGAAGAACTTGTAAAAGACACTGGCTGCCTTCATGCCAAAGGGTGAGAATGAAACCTAGATATTACATATTTATCCCTCAGCATTTTGCCTAAGCCACAAAGCATGTATCTGAAAGTGGAGGGAAGAGCTAGAAGTTCTCACAGACCCGCATCTGAAAGAGGACCATCTGGCTCTCTTCTCTCTCTGGAGACCCATTTCTTTCTTTCATGCTTTCCTGTGCTCATCTAAGCAGATCCCTATGCCTGGATTGTGCCTTTGTAGGCCTTTGGGCAGGGTTTGTGTCTTCCTTTTTGTTCCACATTTGTATCAGCATTATTATTATTGACATAACCTGATTTCAACAGGACCTGATGGAGTCCTCTGGATATGCTGAAGTTCTTGCAGGATAGGGCCCTGGATAATAAGTGTATATGGCCACTTACTCACTTGAAGTTGGCTGATTACCAGGTCCATCCTGTGATCTCTTGGTTGTCCCACATACCTTTATTTGGCAGAAGTAGAGCTATTGTTAGCCAGTCAATATTGCTCCACACAATATCATAAATACAAGATTTCTCATGAAACTTCAGCATTTCTGATTCTGAAGACAATCTTGAATCAATCCTTACAAGCAAAAGGGCTACATTTCAGTCCGAAGATTTCTGGTGTGGCAAAGAAACCTAATGAGATGGGAGATAGGCTATATAGGGTAGGGCATCTCACTGTCTCTTAGGGAGGGGAGGTTTGATGTCCCAGTGCCAAAAACAATGATTTATTAAGTGAGCCATGGCTGCAGGGGCTGTGAATGATGCATATCCTCCATGGGTTCATCATATGTCTTTAAGTACTGTTTGTGAAAGACATCTCAGGCAAAAGGAACTTGGTATTGAGGACACCTAACTTCTGGTGGTATGTAGAGCAGGGAAGAGAGAATACTTCCCATGGCTTCCTCCTTAATATTTGTCATGATCAGGAGAGCCTAAGTGCAGTGTTTTGAGGGTGGCCTTGTACTCCAAATGCCAATTGAAATCAGAGTGGAAAGATTGGTTTGGGTAGATTTTCTCTTCCAGGAAGTGGCAGATGATGAAGGCTGATATACAAAATCAGTTGATTTTTTGTGCGATGACTGGGATTCAAAACACCTGGGTTGTCTGGAGACCAAAAGGCAGAAACATTTGCCACAGGAAAGCCCATGGGATTGATGGTGAAAAATTTAAAGCAGATTTTACAAGTGGTAGTGAGACATAGTTACAGGTTTTCTCACAAGCTTGAAATTGGCATGATGATTGTAATTTTTAAGGTGAGTTACCAAAATGCAATGCTAGCTAGTAAGCTTTCTTCCAAAACTAACTGGCATTTGGCAGGGGAAAAAAATACTAAAATGATTTATCTTCTCTTTCCTGCAATGCTAAAGACAGAAATATCAGTTGTCCTTTTTTCAGTGTCAGTTTGTGATGTTTCGGGAATGTCTGTCCCCAGCCTGTACTGGTGGATGGTGTAGGTGGAAAGAGGGGCGTTGGCATTTGGCTCTGGACGTGCCATAGGTACTGACAAATATAAAGTGTGTGGAGACAGTGAACAGATGCCAATGTCTTGTTGACGAAAAAACAGAGTAGGCAAGAAAAAAAGTCAGAATTCTTGGATTTTATTTGCATTGTATCAGCCAGCAAAACAGATAAGATTTGGGCTATGCATGACAAATGGGACTTTTTGATATGCGTGTTAGCACCAAGTCGTCTTAAGTAGTATCTGAATCGCATACTATTCATGGACAAGGGTCTTAGCTACAGAAAGAGCAGGAAGTCTCCCAGTTAGGCTGTTTTTCCCGCTGCAGCCCCTCAGCAGAGGAAGCCACGACGCGCCCGCCGCCGCCGCAGGTGGGGGAGCCCAGGCAGAGCGCGGCCTGGCGGGGCCGGGCCGCGCCGCCCGGGGGAGGCAATGGCGGGGCAGGGCGGGCCCNGAGCGTGGCGGGAGCGGCGTGCAGGCTTGGAGGAGAAGTTAAATATTGACAACAAGCCACCCGGAGAACTGCATCCAAGCTGGTTAGCAGAGTCGTTCTGAAGAGTGGCTAATTGCTCACGTGTTCAGGGATTCCTGAAACTCCGGAAGAACTGGGAATCCAGAATAATTTTTGGTAGATAGAATAAGGCCTATTGTGAATCGTGGGCAAAAGAACAACGAGCTCATTAGGGCTAAATTAACGAAAATTAGAGGAGAAAAAAGTACAATTAATGCCAGTCATCATTAGTATATGGGAAATAAATTGATACTGGAAATCTTACTTGCCACGTGTTTTTTTTTTTTTTTTTTGCGAAATGGCAAGTTAGTTTGATAAGCATGATGGAAATGACCAAATTTGACCTAACATCATGTGGGACAGCAGTTAAGAATGCCAGGCAATATAAAATTAACATGGTGTGAGTTAGACCGAAATCTGGCCAGCTGACAGGTCTTGGAGTGCAAGTGTAGAATCATCATGGAATCATTAGGGATGGAAGGTACCTCTGCAGGTCATGTAGCCCAGCCCCTTCCTCAAAGCAGTACTAGTGTCAGCAGATTAAGTTGCCTGGGGTCTTGTTCAGCTGAGTTTGCAATGACTGCACAGCTGGAAACTCACACTATCTATTGTTTAGTGTGAAAGTTCCTCTTCCTTAAACAGATCTGTTATACCAAAGTTTTTCCGAGAAATTGTTCAGTACCTTTCCCAAATATATATATATATCTAGTACAAATTCCATTTTCAGAGGATGGTGAAGAAACCAATAAGTGTCAAAGCAGTGGTATTCAAGTATAATTTAAGTGACCTTTGATTGCTTGTTTTAAAATGGTTGAATATACAGTCATTGGAGAGAGAGCAAAAATCTTAGGTCATACAGATGGCATGGACAAATCCGGGCTGGGGAAGTCTCATGTTCAGAGCGACGTGGTAAATAGGGTGAATAACTGTCTGAGCATGAGTTGGTGGTGTGGGTCACCAAAAAACAAACTTCTGTGACCCTTGAACTTAAAAATATGAGGAAATTGATTAGAGAAGTTTACAAACTCTATATCTATGCTAATAAGTAAAGTGGGTCAGCTTCAGTTCTCTGTCTTTCTGGGCAATTGGAATAGCACAACTTGCCTCCATACACCTGTATTCCCTTGCACAAATTGGCCTCACCCGTACTTGAACAACTTGCCCCATGTTACCCCTAAAACCATGCGAAGGCATTGACTGACAGAGGGCTGGTTTACATATTCCCAAAATATGCTATGGAACTAACTGATATAGTGACATAGTGTGGACAAATATGTGCCCATACTTGCATCCACATTTAGTTTTCTCATGCAAACACTGCTGTTGGTCTTGTGCTTAGCAGTGGTTTAACAACGACTGGTGTTCAGTGTTCAGTCTGAATATTCACAGGACATGGAGAGTGCTACTCCATTAGCAAGGGTGGAAACTCCTGAGAAATGGCAAAATGTGCCTCATAAGGTTCATATTTGACTGGGAGAAGACAAAGGAGTGACTTGGCTGTAGTCTGTGAACAGTGCAGCTAGGTGGGAGACTCTTATGGCCAGAAGCTGAGTTAAAACAAGCTTTGACACAAATGAACATCTCAGTTTCATAGTTCTACTCTTACAAGTAGGTGTATTTCTTGTAGATGTTCTGTAGCTTAAGATGGGATTCTTGCAAATCCTATGGACTATGCTATGTAGGAGGGCAGGATAGATGATCCCAACAGATTAATAAGTTTTGAATCTTTGAATTAATTAACAAGATTTTGAGATATGAATGAAAGTTTGGCACTTGAATTCTGTTGTTTTGCCAAAGAGGGGTACTGATAGAGCTTGCAGGCTCCACCATTCATCACTACCTTATATGACTATATACTGACTGGGATGGTTCTCAGCACAGAATAGAAAGAATTAGTTAACACTTCTGCCTTTTCTTTCTGCTCCTGATAATTTTACCATGCTCCTCTCATAATATGTTATAGAGGCACTGTAGAATCTATCCATTATAGAAGATTTTTCTTCTTCAGAACATACAATTTTTTTGGTCATTGTGCTTTTATTTCTCTATTACTCCCTATCTTCTAGTTGGTAATAATTATTATCAGCTTCCTTTTTCTTTCATCGCAGTTAATGTAATACTGCCCTCATATTCTCTTCCTACAGGAAAGAATGGTTGCCCTTAGCATTTTGAAACTGTGGCTTATTGAACATCTACTACAGTTTCTCAAGAATTTCATAGAATCATTTACACATTTGTCCTTTTGTATCACAAGCTGAATATATTACTGGTTTGGACTTCAGTCTTTTAATGCAACTCATAGTATATAATCCCTTGTGCCAAAAATACAGTTTTATCATCAACATATCTTCAATCTAGTTCTAGTATAGATTTATTTATACCAGAGGCAATTAATTTTCAAATTAGGAAATTGCTTGTACTTTTGCACTTGTTTAGTGGCAACATCCAGCCTTCTTCATTCAGCTGGAAGATGTGAGTGAGAATGTGTTTTTCTGCTCTGGCACTACAGATAGCTCATTATGGATCTAGTCATCTAGCTAGCTGATTTGATTTGATAGTCTGCAAAATAGACCACCTCTTCACTTACCTTGAACTTCGTAAATGGTAGTATTAATTCATAGCCTTTCAAAATAATTTTCTCCCCTAGTTCCAGCAACTTGGAGAGTAGTTGTAGCAGGACACACCTCTAACAGGTCTGCAAAGAGAGCAGCTTGGTTGCAAAGAGCCTGCAGTGGCGGGGCTGAACACACAAACTGAATGGGCAGATCTTTGCCAAGTTTTTAGTTGTGAGTGTTAGTGAGCTGCACACGTGCAGTGATGTACCTTACATGATGTGCAAGGCCATCTCCCCTGCTCCCTGTGTCTATGCAGATCCTGGCAATTTGCTTTAACATACTCATCCTGCCGGGTTCTGTAACACTGTCACATTGCTTGTAGTTATGTAACTCCAGTCCCTCTCATTTGTTATCCAGCTCTTGATGCTGATGATTAGGCAATTATGTTTTTTCTTCTTTTTGTGTTCTTTGGGCTCATGACTAATTTTGTTCGCAACATCTTGATTTTGATGAGTGTTCTTTGAGTCTCCATTTTCATTCTCTCTTTTTTTTTCATCAGTTTTCTGTCTTCCTAACTCATACGGCGCACTTTTCTCCTTAAAGTAAGTTTTTCTGCAGGTGTAGAGGCCAGCTGAGTGCTCTGCCTCTTCTCTCTCTATTCCATAGTTTCAAGCCCACATAGTATTTACCTCTCTAAGAATTAGGAATCTGTTTATTGTCTATTCTTTGAGAATCATACATCAAGAATTTCTGAAAATGCAAACTTATCTGGTTTATCCATCTTTTGTACAACCTCCTGAATTGACAGTAGGTCAGTCCTTTTTGGATGGGGCAATGAGAATTGCTGGTAATTACTGCTTGCAAGTGTAAACAATCATGCCATGTGCTGAAGGGACCAAACTAATGTCAGCCAATTATAAGCAATAAGAAGAAAGTCATAGTTGCTGGGCTGGTGTGAATGCTGGCAGCCAGGTAAACACAACAGTTCACCTGGAAGAACAGAGCTGACTAACTCTGCTTTTGCTCATGTTACATGGCCTCTTCTGAATGCTTTCAGGTCTTCAAAGGAGTCACAATCCACAATTTGAAAAACATTGCTTGAGTATGATGAACTTCGTGGGAGACTTGTCATTAGTATGAGAAAACATATCAAAGAGGTGGCTCAGTACTTGTTAAGGAAATTATATTTCTGAAATCCATCTGGATCATAAATCATCAAAGGACATTTTGAAATAGACTTACTTGCCTCTTCACACACAACCGACAGTAATGTGCCATATATGCTGATAGAGCTGTCTTTTGTCCTGGAAAGATATTAAAAGCCATCTGCACTGTATTAATGAAATGCCAGCTTTACTCTTATTAAAGACAATGGCAGCTCTTCTATTAGGTGGAAGTTTGCAGTTGTTTACAATTTTTAGAGCACTAGGATCCCACAGTGGAAGATATGCTTTGTAGGCTAAACTTTCTGCATGGAAAGCACATGAAACAGAGCAGAAGGCTTTCCTTAGCCTTGCTGGATAAAAGAAGCTTGGAGCAAACCCTAGGCCAGTGTACACTGCTGTTGGCACTAACAATTTTTGAGGATGGCATAATTAAAAGAGGAATCCTAGAGTGGAACTGCACATGACCATTTTTCATCAAAGCTTTTCAGATGGGTCCCACACTACTGAAATCAATGGGACATTCACAGGACAGGATGGAGCTTTAGTGGTTTGTTGGCTGCAATTCTCCATTGACATTTTTCTGGGGCTGCCTGAGGTCAGTGCCGTAACTAAGGATAAAGAACAGCAAACTTCAGCTATCTAACTAGTAAACTTAGCTACATTTTACTGCAAAACCTTTTCATATTGAAAATTTAGAGGAATTGTGCACAGATTGTAAGAAAAGTTTTTCTCAACAAACTAATTCTTTGAACTGTTGCTAGGTGTGGTTTCAAAACAGTTCTAATTCTACCAATATATCCTCTTAAATAACAATAAAACATGACTCTTCAAGGAATTAGAAATATGTTTCAACAGTATCCCTTCTGCTGGCATAACTCTGTTGGTTTGTTATGTTTTGTATTAGTACTTTACATAGATACAAGGAAAATATTCTACTTAATAAAAATACTGTCTCCTATCAAGAATGACATTTAATACAAATCACATCATAGCTGTCCATCATACACTGTCAATTCTTAGTTATTTAATAAAATGGCCATCATCTTCTCTTTACAAGTTTACAAGTCACAGCCTGTATGCAGATGCTTTACAAGTTATTGCACTGAGTTAGTGAGGCCAATTACAATTTAGAATTGCAAATCATCTGCAAATAATCAGAGTCCTAAATTATACATTGTCATTAATTTAGCTATGTAAATCTAGAAATTTTACACTAATAAAGCAGAAAAAAAACTGTAATATATGGCCCATATATTGAGTCCATAAAGGGACCTTATAAATGGTTTTGTTACTTTAAACCAACAGAAACCAAGTAAATAAAAAAATGTGTATTTTTTTAGGAAAATTGTTAGGCAAATAATTCTGCAGTTAGTACTACACGTAGGCTTTTAAAATATTAGCAAAATGCAAGGGTTATAACTTCATTTTCAGTAGATTATTTTTATTCAATTAACAACATATATTTGCTACCAGAAAGTTTTGAATTAGCCTAATTAATTAAGTAATTAATTTTAGGGATGTGTGTGGATGTAGGTCTAAGAATATTTTGGAGCAAATTATTCTACATGGTGATACCAACCACTGTGCTTTTTCTGGATCACAGTTTCATAATTTGAGGTCATTAAGGAACACAGCATGAGACATAATCAAATCAAGGCCTTTCCTAAACCTGGAATACCAAAAATACAGTACTATTTTAAAAATAAACTCAGATTTTGCTTGCAGCATGGTAGGCAGCTCCCACATTTCCAGGGAACAGGAAGGGATTAATATACTCTCTCTGCATGTGGAAAGGCAAGTTGCCACCCTCTGCTCTACACCTGCCAATGCAATCCAGGGTGGAAGGAGGGGAGGATATTCTGATGGGTGAAATAAAGAAGAGAAGAATCAAGGCTGGAACTCTGCTGCTGTGTTGAGGGATAATGGCTGATGTCTAGGACAGAAATGACCTAAGGGGATAGCCCCAGGTTATGATTAGAGTTGTTAAGGCATGAAGAGTGGGCTGAATCAGTTTATTTTTCTAGTGGCAACTGGAGGAATTTTAACAGGAATTTGTCTTTGGGTTTGTTGATTTTATCTGAATAATTTAGCAGGTGTGCCCACCAGTCCTGTGAATTGCTTTAAATATTTTTTTTTCTTGCACAATCAATATATTCCAAAACAATTATAAAATAGCTGTCTCTTTTTACTTGTAATTCCCAGAGGTGGTGGGGCATGTTGCTCTGTGTCCTGCTTTGGATTCTTTGTGTACATTTTGTGAATGGAAACTGAAATAAAGTCTGGTTTTATTATTCCTTGCACAGCTTGGCTGTGAAAAATTGTGGCATGCTTAGGACATCTCAGGTAAATGTTTCATTTTGGATGTCATACTGATTTCTTCAACAATGAGAACAGGCATCATCTGTGGCAATCTCCATAGAGGAGCTCTTCCCCTGTTATCTAGTTTTTCCTGTCTTGAGAGGGTTTCACAATGAACACTTAGTGTGAACAGAAGTGATGTAATCAGGTAAACTGGGCTGCACCAGGGGTAGGATTATGGGATGGTGACGGTGTGTTTGCATGGGCAGCCTGTGAGCTGCTCATCACTCCCGTTTCTTGCCTGCAGAGCACACAGAGGTTGTGGAGAAGAAAATGTGTGCAAATGGGTGCAGCAAAGCAGCCAGACATCTGAACTGATGTTGCCAGCCTCATGCCTCAAAAGCCATGTGAAAGTTTCTTGTTTCTGTACCTTCTTCTGGGTTCCACAATATTTCTCTGTCTTCCCATGAGAGCTGCAGCCCTAGCTTTTTATTCCTCCTCAGTGGAACAGAAGGAGGAAAGCACAGCTCCTCCTGTGACAACTGAACTAGAGGCAGCCCATCAGGAGGATAGATTTTGGGCACTATTTCAACTCAGCAGTTTTACTCCTGCTCTTCTGGTAGTGTGGTATTGACATGGCTTGAAATTGCTTTGCAGTAGTTCCCTGCTCCCATGCCTCGTTTCCCCAACAATATTGGGCTGTGGCCATTAATTTTGTGTCAGTAATGAAAAGTGTGAGTAAAATTCTTTAAAATAGAGTCCTCTATTTTTGTCATAAAAATGTTTAAAAGAGGTTTATACCATGTCAACTGCTTGTTATGTGTTACATTCCTCTGAGGTTGGGTTCATATTTTACCATTGCTGTCTGGAGTTCCTTGTGATTTTACTCCTCTATGAGGACAGCAGCATCCTAGTGCCACAGAGAGATGTGCTTTGAACACAGAGTGAGCAAGCCTGCTGCCAGCCCCAAGTTAGGTAGATAAATAACTTCTGTATGGTCATGGTCTATGAAGTCCCCTTGATTTAATGCCTTTTGTGGGAGCCCTGGAGGTGTGCCCCTTGTATGGGACTCTTCAGCTTCCTTTTTTGCTTTTTAGAGACAAATACCAAATGCATACTGCATCTAGGAGAGCAACATGGAGCAACTAAAGAAACATTCAATAGCAAACACATTCTGTAGTAAATCTGGTGGTAAATCATATTAGCTAACTTGCTGTGAGTAGATTTGACTTGCTTGTAGGGGTGTATCAACTCTGACACTGTTTCTCTGCTTACTGAACTTCTTTTTCAGATTTTCATCCTGAGTGCTTTAATAGCCATGCCCTGGGGTGGTTGCACAAACGATGTTTTAGACATGTAAATCTGACTAATAGCACACCCACCCATGGCTGGCAACCAAGCACAGCATGAAGCCTGACACCAAGGGATGATCTAATCCCTGGAGGTATCTCTGGCCTGAAGGAAAGCAGGGAGGGAAGAAAAGGGTGGCTTCTCCAGTGGGTGGCACTTAGGACTTGCTCATCCAGCAAAGCCCTGGGAGAAGTGTGGGCCTTTCTATAGCCCTGTCTGGTTTGGGAAACCCCTCCTGTACCCTGCCAGCCTGCAGTGGTGATGAGCGGTGAATTGACTCCTCAGTCTGGCACTGCACTTTCTGGATTTCCAGAGACCTCTTCATTTTGCATAAATCCATTCAGGTTTATAGATGGGCCAGTTAAGAATGCTGAAATTTTATCTTTCCCCAAAATGACTTTTTTCTGATAATCAGGAATGGCCATCTGAAGGGGAAACCAGTAGTAATTTGCTTCAGCAGACACCTACTGCACTGTAGGAACTGTCCTCAGCATTACCAATGTTGTGGCAAAGTGGCATCTGTGAAAGCAAAACTTTGCCAAGAAGTGACCAAGCACATTGCATGTGCAAATCAGGAATATCTTCATGAAAGTCAGTAGAATTAAAAATCTCAGGCCTCTGTTAAGTTGCATCAGCCCATCCACCCCCTCAGATCAGCATCCATACTAAGAGAGAAGAAATGTAATTTCTGGTTCAGTTTCTGGTGTTGGTTTTCAGATATGACTAATATTAATGTAGAAAGATGGAAGAATCTGGAAGAAAGGACACACAAGAATACCAGCCACTTGGAAAAAGCCCTTCGTTGTCTCCATCATCGATGTCTTGTGACATGAGATCAGTGTACAAGAAGGCAATTCTGGATCCCTCATTGTTCAAGGCAGTCTCAGGTCCTTTTAAAAATCCTGCCAGGCTTTTGCCTTCATTGAGCATCATAACTGAAGTTGCACTGCAGTGGGCAAAATAATACCACTTTATTTGTTTATGGATTGAAGCTATGGTATCACTGTTACCTCCTAGGAAACTGCATAGCTCTGGGAACCTGGCCATAGTTCCAATGAACTTTACTTCCCTAGCCGTTTTCTGCCTCTTCTTGGTTTTCCCTTCATGCACATTTCTTCTTAGTTTCTCCCCTGAGTAGCAGGCAGTGATGCTGGGTGGGAAGCTGGCCCCAGGGGTTTGGGATGGGAGAGCTCGTGTGCAGCCTTTCCCTCCCTCCAGGACTGCTGCTGGCATTCCCTTCAGTGCCAATCCCAACTTGCTGGCTGGGGTTTGGCAGGGAGAGGCTTCTGCTACACTATGTTCTTGGCAGGTACGCTCTCCTTTAGGGCAGTGCCTCTGGCTGGGCTAACAAACCCGCTTCCTATCAGCAGGCAACACCAGCCTCCACTTTGCCTGCCTCCTCTGCAGAGAAGAAAAGGACTCCCCAGTTTATTTGACTCTCTTGTGTCCTTTATAGATGCTGTGACACCAAGCCGTATCTCATTTACATGTAACACTTGTCCCTTTAAATTATAAAGGCACACAACTGTCTGTAAAATGGCTTAACAGGTACCAACAACATATAATTAGCATTGCATGGGCTCCTCATCTGGGCTAGTACAAACAAGCACAACCTTCTGGATACTGACACCAGGCACAGGCTGCCTGAAGAAGAAAGCATCTGTATGTCAGCAGCAAAGTGGACAGGAGCAAGCCCCTGTTGTTGCCTTGGGGCTAACAAAGAGCCCCCACAGATCTGAGTGCCCCTGAGAATGCCCCATTTTCCTTGCAGACATGCTCCTAGAGAGAGCCTCAGGGTTTTTACACTGGCCCAGGGTTTCCAGCCAGTGGGAAGACCTGCTCAGTGACTGATCCTTGCTTGAGGTGACATAAATCTGGAAACCTGCGCTGTTTCTACAGCGCATGCAAAGATTAGCTACCCAGTATGTGCACAGCCAGCCTGAAAGTCCTGCAGATTTCAGATAGTGTTGTTCTGCTTGTATGAGTCTCTAGTATAATAAGTCTGAAGCGTCCTGGATTCTAAATTTGTCCTGCTCATTCACGTTATTCAACAGAACTGAGCATGAATACTGAGCCAAGCATGTTCCAGAACTTCCAGATCTATTGATCATCCACAAATCTTTTGTGCAGAGAATGTGCAGTCAGTCTGAACATTTCCTGAAATGTTGGGTTTGTAACATATGGTCTACAGAACTCATTCACACATATTTCCATCTGGGAAATCCCAGAGAAAGTGTTATAGCAGCCTGAGGGTTAAATTGTTGTAGTTTTTTATCCTTAGGGACATTTCAACTTTCCAGCAGTATGGTTTTATCCTCTGGAAATAAATTCTAATGTTATGCTTGGCTAACCTTAATTATTTGTCAATTTAATGTTTACTTTCTCTTGTCTTCAGAGCAACTGACGTGAGCATGCTCTCATGACTCAGGAGTACCACCAAGCACCCAGAGGTAAATACTCTTTTGGTTTCCTTCATCAGTCACTTCATCTCCATCCCTTCCTTTTTTTTTTTTTTTTTTTTTTTTTTTTTACTGGACTCATTATAGCAGTGGCCAGAGTTTGGTGAGATGCTGATAGACATGGAGAGTTGATTCGGCCTTGGAGAGGGAGTCACTTGTGAGGCCAGGTTTGGGTGGTAACATCAAGTAGTGTGGTGCCATCACCACAACCAACACAGGGAAGCTCACTGCTGCATCCCACACGTGGGCCTGAGGACACTGGACTGTTTCTAGTGTTAAATATAACATGGGTGAATTCAAGGATGTGTGTCACGTCACACAACTCTGAGTGTGAATCAGATCATATTGCAGTGAGAGAAAAAGCCACTGTGGATGCCCTTGAGAAGCAGGTGCTGAGGCACCTGGGTGCAGATGCAGTTTCAGGCTGGGGTGCAGCGTGTGAGGAAATTTTGTTGCCCAAGGGCAAAGTGGGCAGTCCTGAGTTTTCCTAGGGCTAGGCAGAATGCCGCGCCTGTGTCTCTGTGTGTGTGTGCCTGGGTGCATAGGTGTACATGGGCTGCACTGATTTGGTGGGGACTGTGTGTGTGTGATGTGGGCAGGGGTCAGCCCTTCCATGAGTATGGAAGCTGTGCAGCAAGAAACTCACAGGTGTGTCAAGGGAGATCCCCAAGGAATGTGGGATTTCTCCTTGCCAGAGGAGATGGGGATCCTTGCAGAAAAGCCCTGTGGAGCAGAACTTCATTGTCAGTGCTGGATGGAAGGGAAGGGGGTGGTCAGAGGGAGGTGGCACCCCCTCCCACCTGCCAGAGGGAACTCCCAGCTCTACCTTTGCTTGCACTGTGTGTTTAGATTTCAGCCTTTGCAGGCAGGCACTGTTCCTTACTGTTTGTACAGTCCTTGGCCCAGTAAATCCTGATCTTTGCCAGGGCACCCGGGCACCTCTGCAGTATTGATGAGCAATACCAGAACCTGCAATATTAACTCTACAGCAACCCCTGGCTACATGGTCAGACAGGCTCAGAGAAGAACAAGGTCAGGAGGGTAATTCTGTTCAAATATGAAGGAAGGGATGTGGGTCCTGACTGCTAAGCTACTGAGTGTCAGAATGGTGGCAGAAGTTAGTTTTCTGGAGGCAGCTGGATGAGATTTGACCAGTGACTAAAGCACAGTATAGAGATATTTGTAGGACAAGGAGAGCATCTGCCAATTAGTTTCTCAGTGTCTGTGTAATAGGAAGAGTTTTTAAAGCACTGGAGTTTATATCTGGAAGCATGACAAGGAGTAGAAATTTGGCTGAGGAGTGAAAATGGAAGTAAGGAAGTTTAGAAGCCCAGTGGACCCAAAACAGTCAGGGTAGCATCTCTTCCTCTGAACTATGGTTTTATAAAAATGCATTGGTTATTTACCTCTGAGATAACAGGTCAATTAGATTCATGACATATTTGAAGGGAACTCCTAGCAGTGGGAATCCCAAGCCTTTCTTTCCAATGGCCTTCAAGGAATAATAATTACACTTTGCTCAGTTTATATATCAATATTTCACAGAATTATTAAGGTACCTCTCTACTGAGTGTATAGGTACTCTGCCCTTAAGATTAGCACAGGGGAAAATTGATCGCTGCTCCTCCCAAAAGTTCCAATCCCCTAATCCTTTCAGGGCGTCTTTGTTTCTCTTCCAGCTAAGTTGAAATGGTATGAATTCAGTGAATTACAATAAGCGAGACACTCCCCAGTGCTATTTTCAGTCACTTTTGAGATTAGATCTAGTTACCCTTTCCTTTGAAATGAAAGTAATCCATTTTTATGTGTTGGTTGCATTCTATGTTACCAGCATGGGAAACATCAATATCAGGGCAGTCATTTCAGTGTTCTACTTACTATGGCTAATGCACTATATTCTTTCATTGAGGGATTTGAGAGGTTTGGATTCTTAAGATGCTGATGACAGAGGGCTCTTCAGATAAAAGTGAAAAGCAGAGCAGAAGGCAGGGAAAATAAGGTGGTTGAGGTTTTATTTATTTAATGCCAGGTGCTGGCATTATTTGGCATGTTTTCTAAAAGTAATTTTTTGACCAGGAAGAGCATTTGGGCACTGCTAATTGCTTTAATTGTGTTCTGTTCTTCATATCCATCCATCCATCCATCCATCCATCCATCAATCCATCCATCCATCCATCCATCCATCCATCCATCCATCCATCCATCCATCCTTCTGTCATACATTTTATTTTGGATCTAATGTGGACACCCTTTTTAATCTGGTGTTGAGTTTAAGGTGTGCTCATTAAAAACCCTAAAAATCCACTTAACATCCCATGAAGGACAACTGATAGCTTCAATCCACTGGAACCTCTGGAATGCCATTCCTCATTTTGGCCTCTCAGAGGAACATTTTGGGACACTTTGTTCTCCTAGTCTTTAGAAATGTGTTAGGCAACAAGCAACAAGTCATTGGCCTGCTGACTTTTCAACTAGATACCAAAAGTTCCCTTTCTGGGCCCTTTTCCTTTTGATCTCACAATCTGGGGTGGGACCTTGTTAGTCTTTTGTTATCTGTGATTTCTCTAGGGGTGATGGGGTGTTTGTGTTGCGTGTTCTCCTTTGCATTGTTTGTTTACATTTTATAAATGGAAACTTTTTTTTTTTAAATAGGAGACAGGACACAGAGTGTGCCTGGAATATCACCTTAGACATGAGTCTAGGGGGCTGCTCACTTGCCTCCTTCTTTGAAAAGATTTTGATCACATTTCCCTATAGAATCTGCTCCCCAACAGTGATAACATTCTGGGGTGAAACACAGTGTCTTACAGCATTGACTGCTCCTGTTAGCTTAGCTGCATAATTGTAGGAGAGCAATCAATCAAACGAAAAATTTACACCTGAATTCAGAGTTCCTGGAATGGAAAAGCATCCTGGAATTCAAGGTTCTCTTAAAAGCAATGAAGACACCACCCTTGCATTGCAGTGCTCGTTTACATCCCTCCTATTAATCAGCTCTGTTTTTTCCTTATTCCATTTCCTACACGCATTGGGCAATCTGATGGTTTGCTCTTGTTGTCTGGTTATCTTTGAATGAAAGGCACAGTTCAGCTTTCACCTGAAGAAACGGGATCCTGTTTCTCTCTTTTTTCTCTTCATATTCCTTAATACTGCTGGTGGTTGCTGTTCCCTACTATTTTTTTTCCTTCCTTTTTTTGCTTGTCTCCTAGTATATTTAGTTCCTTATGATGCAGATAAGGATATCTACCAAAGTGCTTGGAGCTTGATACTTCAAGCTAAAGCATCTAAAACAGGCACATGAAGAAACAATGTTTATCAGGGCTACAGTTGTTTTCAACCGAGAGAAGAAACTTCTGAATATCAACTTTTAAAATTTTATTAGATTGGTCCTACTTTCTGAAAAACATGGTTGGATCCCTTCCTTGTGGGCTTGTGACAAGGAAGGAGATGTGTGTGTGAGACAGAAAAAGGCACATAAAATAAAGTCCATTCTTTTATTTATTCTTCCCCCAAAACCAAACAGTCAAAGAATATCCAAATGTGGAAATTTCAATTAAGATTTGAAAAGCATATTTTACCATATAGGCTGCAGTTCTTGGCTTTTATCTGCACTGGTCTCAAATGAAGAGCCTTCCAGCACCTGGCAGTTGAATCATGTGTCATTGGCAGGAGGCAGATGAGCACAATTTTCCAGTAGTACAGCTGGATACCTGGATGATCTTTCTTATCACTGGTCAAGAGTATGTTAGGTCTTGCTGTAAGGACCAACGCCCAGGTGCAGAAATCGTCACTGACTTCTGGTGCTTCAGGGGATGAGCTACAATCTGGTCCCTCTTTGGCTCAGCTCCACTCTTCAGTGTTTAAACCTCTGGGACAATGCTGGTTTGGACCACCAGGTCCACACTATAAAATGGTAGCCCAGCCTAAATGCTTCCAGCCTCCCACCTTCAGGGTGGAGGGTGTTGGGATGCCACCAGGGAGCACCACAGACCAGAGTGGGCTGCATGATTTTCCTGGAAGAGCAGGTGGGAGACGTGGAGATGGCTGCACCAAGTCAGTGGTGCCCTGTGCCTTTCTGTGAGTGGCCGTGTGCTTGGCCTTGTGCTGGTGGCTAAAGAGAGGTGAGATGCACCCTTGCCCAGCTCCAGCAGCCCCTCAGTACCTCAACTCTGTGCCTGTATGTCTGCTTGTGTGCAAACTTGTCAAATAAATGTAGTGCTGGAGCATGGAGTTGCAGCAGGCTCTGGGCTGTCCTCTGCAGAAATCACATCATGGAGGTCAGCAGGGCCCTTTATTTCCACATGCTTGTTCCCCACAGCTGTAGGATCTCTGAGATGAGATAGGGTCAAGAGGAGGTTAGGTCGGGAGAAAGCTAAAATTACAGATGGGACAAGAATAAGTTGTCACCTACAATTAGGTCTGAAGTGGTGGAACATGGTAAGTGTAATTGATTACTGAGCTGCCATGACAAAGTGGAGGAAGTAAGCAAAAAGGGTACAGTAAGATTAGGAAGTCTTGCAGTTTGGATGATTATACTTGTTCTTGCTTCAGTAAAAAGTCCTTTTCAAAGCTGTAGTCACTGGTGACATACTTCTCTGGTGGAAGAGCAGAACCTCAGGAAGGGTTTTGGTGAAATAAAGGACAGTAATTGCCATGACCTACCCATAGAAGGGGCGTCTTCCAGGAGTAAGAGGTGAAATGGAAAACCCAGCTCTCTTCAGCCTGTGACATATTCACAAGCCAAAGCTGTTGCTGTCCAAAGCACTCTGCAAAAGTCAAATCAGTACAGTGTTAACTTTCTTCTGTTTTGTGCAGAAAAAACTAAGTTCCTGTTTTGAATTAAAGCAGATGGCCCAGGTTTGAACTGACACATTTTAAAAAGGACCCCACACAGTTACTCCCATGAATTTGTTTCTTCTTTCAGGAGACTGAAAACTGGGCATGAATTCCAGGGAAAGGGTTAAGTGTATCAGGAGATTGTCAGCCATTGGTCTGACTTTAAAACAAGGTGCTGGAGGGCATATCTTAACTTGACATGTTGCATTGTTAATTTGCAGTTTGGGTGTGGAGGGACTTGCCTTCCCTTCTTTGTAATCTATGCAGGTGTGCACAGGACTTCAAAGCCAGTTGCAGTGGAGCTTAGGTCTGTGAGAAAGCCTCAGCTGAACAAAAATGTACTGGGAGATGTGAACCCCTGCTCCCTTGTGCAACTGCCTGTAAGACAGTTTGTAAATGCTGATTTCTGCTGCATATTGTTTTTGCAGAGGGGGTTTATGCCTTTTCTCTCTGTCTCTCTGCTGCAGATTTTTGATTTTATGCTGCAGTGAGATTTTGAAATTATTTTCTAAAATGTGTCTGAAATTGCATTAGCACACTAATCACTTTCTCTAGGATTTTCTTCTTTGCTTCCAGATAATTTGTAAAATTCTCTGTATTTCTACCATTGTTTAAATTAGTATTTTGAGGCATCTCAGAAGAAAGAGTTTTAACCCAAGAAACCATGACAGACTTTTCACACTGAGAATTCAGTACTGATTATTTGTCACATGAAACTGGGCAGTAAAAAGTTGTTCTACTGGTCTGGACCTGTCGATTTAAGCTCTTTAAACCTGGAATACCCCAAATGCACAGAAACAGCCTAGAGTGTGTGGTGAAGGACAAGTGCTCACGTTTGGCAGAGCAGGGGTGGCAGTTTTGACAGCACAAGCATTTGCATACATGTACCTAACTATTAACATTGCACAGCTGACACAGGCAGGGATTAGCCTATCCTATTTTTTCTCTCCTGAGCTAGAGGGAAGAGACTTCCGCTCTGTATTGAGAATTACTAAACTTTTTATTTTTTCCATCCTTGACATTAGTATAGAAAAGTTACAAGGATATTAAGTGTGTCAGTAAAACTGGACTTTACAAATTTTGCTGATTTATTTAATGGCTCCAGTACTTAATTGTTGCTTATTATTGTGATCAGAATAATAGCAAGAATAATAGCAATTGAGCCCTTATGGTTCTGCTTTGTTCAGTGATTTATTTTATAAATTTCTCTGTCCATTTTATATTTTTACTTATCAATGTTTTTGGACCTCCTGGAATGAAAGTCAGCATTGCTACNAACAAACCCATGACAGACAGGATATTTCAGCTGCAGTTGTACAGCAGAGAACCTTACTTCTTGTCTGCTCTTTTTTTTTTTTTTTAATTTTTGATTTGGTTTTGGTCTGATGCAGAATGAGACTTGCACCTTTCAAATGCTCTTAGAGAAGTGCATAGGGACAGCAGTCTCTGCTGGCTAGGTAGGCTGGTCCACTTTCATGCTCCATGCAGGTGAGGCACATCTGAAAATGGCCTGTGAAATGCTTACTTCAGCTCCAGCTGTTGTTAATGCCTGACTGCAGTTGTAGCCGGGAGTTGGCAGGAATTGCCAGCATCTTTAATAAAATGTTTGTAGCTATAAGAGTAAAATTCTGAGTTTGTGAAACAATTGTATTGTATAACTTTACATTCTTTTTCTGCAATTCTGTTCATCTTCTAACCAACAAAGACTAATTGAATACAGAATGGTCTGTGAATTTTTGTTTTGCTCATTTTGCAGAGGTTGTGAAGCCTTGTAAATGCTATGCTAGTGTTTGGAGTCCTCTTCTGGGACAGTAAAGGCCCAGACTGAATTTCTGGTTTTACCACAGTAAAATATTTTTCCTTGTTTAGAGAAGGAATTAAACCCCATGATATATGTAACCAAGGTGAATATTCAATGTACCAAGCTATTAAGTCTCCCCAGTATGAGCAGTTACATTTTGAATTAAATATTCTTTACTCCAGAAAGAGAGAGAAATAACTCTTCCACCAGCATTCAAACATAAAATGTCCCTGAAGCCTCTTCTGTTAATATTCACCTCATTACTCAGGAATGGGACAGAAAAACAGATTCCTTGATCTACCCAGTATACCTTACTTTCATAAAAATGAGGCTCTTCCTGTCTTTGAATCTCTGGAGAGTTTACAGGCATCACATCCTTCTAAACAGATTTAAGAAAGTAATTTTTGTGAGAGCTTGGGTCACTGACCAGTTTCTCGAGGAATTTTATGGAAGCCTTGAAGGTCAGGAGCAGGATTTTAAGTGGAAATTCGGCATGGAAAATGGAGCAGCTGAAGTGACAGCCTTAAGAGAATGCAGGTGATGTCACTGAACTGGACAGGAACAAGAAAAGACTGCCTAGAAAGATAGGTAAATTAAAAATAAACTATGGATTAGGCTCCATAGACTGGTGTTTTGGGGGAGTTAAGTTATCACAAAACCCTACATTAAATGGTGCAGGTATCCTAGGTGGAACAGATGGCAGCTGGTGGCCAAGGACAGGTGTGCACAGCCCACCTGGAAGGTGCCCAGGCTCCAGTTGTGCATGTTCTTATCTGTTACATTCTGCTGCTGGTGTCAGATGAATACAACTCATCTCATTTTACAGCTCTAGTCCAGTGTGAACAATTGTGTGACCTTTATAAAGGAAAATACTTGCAAGTCTCTATTTTTTTTAACTACAGAAAAATTAATCCAGAACCAAAATTAAAAAGATGAGAAGGGGAATTAAGAGGATGATCTAGAAGGAAATGTGGAGAGACAATGTGGAGAGAGAAACCAAGAGAGAAAAGAAGGAAAAGAAAATTAATTTTCATAACTACAGCAGGTCTTCTGCTCCCCAAATGTTAGCCATTTATGCCAGAGCTGAAAAGCTTATAGCTTTTTTTTGTCCAGTGGTTGTTATTTGGCTTCAAAGTATGAGAATGAGGCAGAATATCAAGTAACAATTGAAAATAAGACTAAATTTAAGCTTGACTGTTACAACGAGCTCTGTAGCAAGCAGACATCATAGGTTTTTTTTCTTGTGTTTGTTGTTTGGATGAAGAAAAAATATGTGTCTTTTTCTCTTATCTTGCACTCAGAGATGGCCATGAGGAAAGAGGTCCTGGCTGAGGCAGCAGAAAGCCTGCAAGGAAAGGTAACAAGAACACTTGCAGAGTGAGGTGAACAAGAAGTCATTTTTGAATGGGATCCTGGATTGAAGAGAAAGGCCGTTTGCTCTCGGTGTGATGGTGGCAGCAGAACTTTTCCATTCCTGTGGAGAGGGGCATTCAAATGGGTAACAAGGGACACAGATTTTTTGGATTTAACAAGGGAATTTCAGTAATAAAGTTGAGTGGGGACAAAGATTGCAGATGGAGAGCATTGGCAGAGGTGCTAATAGTGCCAGAATACAGGGGGTGGACTACAGGGGTGTGTGGATTTGCCCTTGGGGACCTGCCCTTTCACTCATCTCTGCTCCTTCCAAGGCATGCCCTGCACTCTGCAGGGCTCCACAGGTGTCAGCAGCTCCCAGGACACTGAGCACATGTGGCCAAAGCTGAGTAGGGTAGCTGAGAAGATGAGCATCTTCCACTGGGTGCATTATTTATTTCTTTGCTCACCAGCAGTTGCACATGAAAGGGAGTGAAATTCCATCTCCCTGAGGAGAAGACTCCATGTTTCTTTGCAATTCCCAGGTGTCAACTGTACTTTGAGGTTACCTGCCCACTTGCTGACCTCTCCCAGCAGCTCTTGGCTCTGTGTGCCTAGGCTACTGCTGAGGAACCTCCCAGCTAGGATCCACCCAGGCACATCTTGTATTTATAAACAATTTACAGATGTTCATGCCCATGAGATTTTCTGAAAAATTTTGCAGACAAAAATTAGCAGTGAATTATGCCAATACATGGAATAATATTAAAGGTTTAGGCACAGTTTTCCTACAGTGAACTGTGGAAGTTGATATGCTTTTAAAACATTTAACAGGACATTGTTCCCTCTGCTGTGACTAGTCTGTCTGTGGAATGTGTTTTCACAAGGTGCAGAGCTATGTTAGACGGGAAACTTATTTTAGTACTCAGTTTCCTCTGTGTGACCCCTTTGACCATTTGGGAATTGGCCACGTGTGAAGATAGGAAATGCAAGTTGAAGTGGTTTAGAGGAGCAGCCAAACTGGAGATCTCTTTTTTTCCAGGCTTCCCTCGTGTCTGTGGGTAAATGGGACCAAGAGGCTGGAAATTGCAGTGCTCAGTTTTGCTGTTCTGTTCATGGCTACAGAAGGTGGGATATTTTGGTTGAGTGAGAACAAACTCTAGAGGAAGAAAATCTTCCATCAGGGGCAAGAAGGTTTTAGGGAAAAAACCCTCCAAGCACCAAAACAAAAAAACCCACCCCACCCTAATAATAGGATTGTTATCTGAAGTTAATTTTCTATTGGAGAAAACAAAATACTTCCCCTCCCCCTTTTTTAGCAACTTTGTGTACCACAAGTCAAAATTATCAGAATGTTTGGACTTGCAATTTTCATCAAATAGTTCTGAATTAGGAGCCGAAAATCAGAATTAGGGACCTTAGAGTTTTGTCTGACGGGGATCCACAAACAAAAAAACCATAAATGGACAATTGCAAGGACTGTCCTGATTCTGAGCTAGGGAGACTTGTTTTCCTCTTTGTCTCTATTGAATTTGTTGGTCTTACTGGTCTTCAAGCATCCTGTGAAAATGGTGGGTTCATACAGAAGCCGTTTCATAGGACGCACAGCTGTCCTGACCACTGTCCTCTCACTGCAGTTCTGGTTCCCACTGTCTGATTGAGCTCAATCTAATCCTTAAGTCTTGTTTAATAACACACTGTTTTATTGTATTTTGTTCCCATGGACCTGGTATCTCCACTGGCTTGGATGCTGCATGGTCCTCCTGGTGTGCTGGCAGTTTTCACCCAGCTGTATCCGGCGGCACGCTTACATAATTAATCTGGCACTTAGTTATTGGCTCTGCCTTCTAATTCCCTTCTGAGAACTGGTCCCTGACTTGGATTCAGGCACAGCCCAGTACAAGTGGGAAAGAAAAAGCATAGATTTCTCTTAAGCAAATGCTTCCTTCAAGCAGGACAGACAGGCTTCTTAACTCCTCTTGTATCCGACACTTGGTAACTTCAGTGGAATTTGGGACTTGCCATCTAGTTCCAGCTCATGGGAATTTTTTTGAAAGGTTTTTTAATTTATTATTCTCTAGCTTTCCTCCTATATCTCCTTCAGTTATTTTAGAGCTCTCTGTTGCTAGTAACTGTGAAGTCATGGTTAATCAAAAACGTGACTTTTTTTTACCATGTCTTTTTCTCACAGCAAATGGTCTGTGTGGCATCTCTTCAAGATGCCCCCTTGGCCGAGGTGTCCACAGGCATACACTCACCTCCTGAGGATGCTGCAGCTTCCTCCAGCCAGGGATGTGCAGCCAAGGAGAAGGTGCACGGATCATGGACTGGGTGTGTATCCCTCACAGAAAGCCCAGGAGAAACCCTGGACTATGGCAGTCCTGTCTACCAAGTACCTGTCAACTAGCCAGCCAAAACCCACTTTGCAAAGATGTTTTCCTTATGGAACTCTGCACCCCAAAGAAAATGACATATGGGATAACAACAATAAAAAATTCACATCACAACAGCAACTCATAAAACTTTTTCAAATGAACCGGAAAATAAAAGCAATGCCGAATGATTATTTAAAATGCAGCAAGCAGAAAGGCATGCATAGTTTTTATTATCCAAATGCTTCATCAAGTAAAGAAAAAAATAATTGCATGGTACTACTTTGTGGTTTTATTCCCCTGCTAGTAGGTCAGGACCTGATGTTCTCTGCAAGACTGTGAGTAGTAATAATTACTATTATAATTTATTAATAATATTTAATAATATAATTTAAAAAGTTGTTTGTTTTGGGTTTTTTTGTTTGGTTTTTAATTTTGTTTTGTTGTTGCTTTGTTTGTTTGTTTGGGGGTTTTTTTGGTTGGTTGGGTTGTTGGTTTTTTTGTGAAAAAAGAACTTTACTTGAAAATGCATTAAGAAAAAGCAAGAGGAGGAAAAAATGTAGCTAGGACACACATCATGCATCATTACATGTCTGTCATGCATCGTTACACTAGAGATACATCCCCCTGATAGCACAGCCACTGCTCTTTACCTGCTAATGACAAATCAGCTGTTCTAGGGAAATAAGAGGCAAGGGAAAATGGAAACAGGCTCAAGATATTTTAGTACCAGGTCTGGTTCCAGTTCTGCTACAGTTACCACCAAGTAGATAATGAATTGAATTTAGAGCTAGCAACTTGTTTGGGCGGCAGCAGGGCTTTGGCAGTCCCCAGGGCAGCTTCCCAGAGTCCCAAAAAGCTATTCAAGGGGAAAAAAATTGCTTTGCCCTCTTGCGCCTGGAATCCGGATGTCTGGCAGAGGGGGCAGGGGTGGAAGGGAGTTGCAGCTCTGCATTGTCCTTCTGCTCTCGTTGAGGACACACCCCGATATCCTTCTGTGCAGATCCCTTTCAGCTGCCTGCTCTTAGCACCTTTGGCTATAGGAATAGCTGAACGCTTTCCCACGTCCACTCCCTACCACTGCAACTGAAGAAACCTCATGATCACAGAACTTTCTAAAATATATTGGCTTGATATTAATCTTGATTTTAAAGGTCTTGCTGGTTTAGACTATTTTCCTAATTTGCTTTACTTGGGCTGTCTCACCTTTGCACATCCACACTGCCACAACCTCCTTAGTGGCTTTGCTGCTGTAGGTGCTGAAGAGCTGCTCACCCACCACCCACTCGTGCTTTGTCCATCTGTCCATCCCCAGGCGTCCTGCTCTGCCTGGTTCTGACCACCTGCAGCATCTACTCTCCTTCACAGCTCTTCCTTCTCTGCCAGGTGATCCCTCACTGGCATCACCCCAGCCCTGCCCCAGTGCCTAGTGGTCACCAAGATGTTCATTACTGTGTAAAATATTTCTGAGCGTTCAAGGTCTTTTGTACAGTGGTTGCAAGCTGGAGAGGACTTGAAGGACACTTTAGTTCTGTGTACACCTCAATTCAAGGAGAGAACCTGCACACTTGTGGGTGCACCGTGCATGAGAAGACAGCCAGGACCAGGGCTCTGCAGGGGCAGCATCTCAGTGCTGATCAACTTGATACACAATATTGTTCACAAGTCATGGGAGCATTTAGCAACACTGATGGAAATGAGCTGATGAAGGTTTAGTTTTAAGCCATATTTTGTTCAAGTTTTTTTAATGTTTGCAAGGAGTGCTTGCAAATTTAATTCTTTGTTCCTGTCTGTGGAAGGGCTAATGAATTCCACTAACCAGTGCTTTCCCTCATGTATTTCCCTCACAGAGCAAGGAAGGGGTGGGGAAATTTGCTAAAGAGGCATCATCAAAGTGAAAACACCATCATTCTTTTCCAGTCAAAAGAAAAATAGTGCTGCCTATGGCCCCTCATGGGCAGGCAGTGGTTCTGCAGCTGGCAGCTGCTGCTGGAGGTGGGCTACCCACTGCTGGTCAGTTCAGGCTTCTTGCTGCTGTGCACTCCAGGCAGACACATCAAATCCCCTGTGCTGACCATGAGGTGAGAATATTTTGATCCCATCTCATTTCCTTTCTCCCTGTTTGCTTGTATATCATGCACTTAGGTTACAGGGGCATCACCATCATCTCACCCAGCCATCTTCTGGGTCCTGCTGGGGTCATTTAGGATCTTGGGTCTGCCTAAGATGGAAGCAGATATGTACAGAAAAGCCATGGGGACATGAACAAACATACCATAGCATTTTCTCCTGAATGCATCCAGTAATTTGAGTCTCTTTGCTCCCTTGTTTTCTAGGCTGTTGGTTCTCCTTTTGGTTGTCTCTCTGTTACAACATTATTCTGCAAAATTTCAAATCTTTCTTCATTTCATCTTTTTTTTTTTGGCCATTCAGACAGCAGTGAGCAGTGTTGACCTGTGGTTTTAAGTCTTTGTGCAGTAACAGGAATCTGTCATCTGTAGTGCCATGAGGATATTTCTGTATGGAGCAGTTTCAATGGCCAACTCTTTATAATGGTCATTATTTATAGATGTCCTGCCATGAGACACACCCTTTTACCCCTAATTTTACATTTCCTTTGATATTTTTAATAAGTTTTCAGGATACCCTTTTCAGCTAACCAAACAGATATGTACATAAATGAAAGGTGACCTTTATGCACAAGGAAAGAGTTCTTATGAATTGCAGGAAGTAATAGACTATATGGGAAAAGCACTTTCTGCTCTTTATTTTTTTTTTATGTGCAGCATTTCCTCCAAAGTCCATGACTGTAAAACAGAACCCTAAGTACCAGCCAGAAGTAGACTCCTGAGTATTTCATATTCAGCTTTACACAGCTCCCTGTCTTTGTCCTTTGACAAAAGGCTGCAGTCTATTAAATTCATCTGTTCAATTTGAAATGAAGGCCATATTAAATAGACTTCATTGTACACTTCTATAGATAGAAAATGCTTTGGGAGTTATCTGAATGTCAGCTGCAGCCATCTACTGCTATTTGGTATAAGTAAATGCCTATTTAACCAGGCTTTGAAATGGAATATGATTGACAGACTCTTGCCATACTCCCATTTCCATTATTTCACCTATTCACTCTGTTTTTCTAGAAAGTCAAGAAATCCAGATTCCAGCTTCCAAGTTATACTTCCCAGGACTGCTCTTCTCTCTCAGCATCTCCAATACCTTCCTGGTTTCCTTTGCTAACATGCTCCTACCTTCCAATAACCTGGCTCTTGCTTTAAAACTGCTCAGCATTACAGGCATTCATTTACTTCCAGTTATGATATTTTTCTTCATCCTGTGATTGTCACCTTGGTGCCCAGATAAGCCATCCCAGCTCTACCTCCCAGAAGTTTATACGAAGCATATCCTCTCCTTTCAGATAAAATGGCAGAAACACGTCCCTGCTCTCCCAGGCTGGCAGGAAGGGGTCTCATCTATTCCTCCCTACAAGCATGGAATACTAAGAATTTTGTGCTTCATGCCTCTCCCTCCCTAATGCTGGTAAAATGTTTTTTATCTCTTTTTCCACCCTTCTAAGAGCCAAATAATGTCTGAGGAAACTCTTATCTTTTTCTTTGCCCTATAAATTTTGTCATGGCTAGAGCTTGTTGAAGTAGTACTTGTGTAAAACCTTATTTCTAACCCAGTACTCCCATTTGTTATTTTTGATGTGAGTAGAGAGAGACACAAGAAGTGGGCTTCACAGTGCTGCTTCTTTATCAAAAGGATGTTTGTTTATCTAAGGGCTAGGATGTTTGATCCTTGACAAGTTGCTGTGCTTTCTACTGAGAATGAAAATTTCAGACAAGAATCACATTCACAAAAAAATCTCCAAACCCAAAACCAGAATAATGAAAAATGAGGAATGTGTTCCCAGTATGAAATTTGAAGGTGTGCTTTTACTATCCAGCCAACACATACTTATATGTAAACAACAGCAAGGACAAAAGCTGTGAGGGATATTTGTGAAAATATTACAAGCAGCAACTCTGACAACTTCCAGAGTCACTATGCCATGATAATGTGCTAGAGCATGGCCAGAATTTTTCCTCCTTGACTCTTACCAAGTGGCATTCTGTACCCAGGTCCTCAAGAGCCACATATACCCCTGGTCACTGATTTAAGTAATTTTTCTACATTCTTAGTATCTACTTTTCAGATGTACTAATGTCAGGCAACTGTGAGAAAGCAGTAGTTGTTCTCGGTATACCAGATTTTCTAAAACACTTTCTCAATGTATGCATATAATAACCACAGTTTCCTGGACTCATTTTTCATGACTGCATGCTCAAAACCTACCTACCACTTCTAAATGCAAGCTGCTCAGTGGCATAAGTTGTGAAGGCCTGTGGGCATATTAGGGTGCCCTGGCAAGATGGCTTTGGCTTCTCCCATGGAAGGCCAAGCACCACATGCCAGTCTACCCCAGTTCCACACTCCCTGTTAGCCCTATTCGTTAAAGCTCCAGCAAGTTCCCCGCTCTCTGTGCTCCCATTGGTTTGTCCCCCTGCCCGTCTCCCCTGACCACGCTCCCCATTGGTGAAGGTGTCTGTCTCCCCGCCTACCCTCTCCGTTCACTGGTCCCTGCCGCTTGGCTCCGCCCCCTCCATACCCGTACTTAACCCTGGATTTGCCATTTCCCCTGCTTCTTTGTTCCTGGTCTCTCCAGCGTGTGGACCCAATAAAGTGCTGCTGGAGTACCTTGCAGAGCCCCCTCCTGTCTCCGCTGCCTTTATTATGACATCCAGCTGTGTGTGTGAGCGTCCTCTCCCGTGGAGACGCTTGCGGGAAGGTAGCGGTGCTGAGCCGCGCTGCTACAATAAATCTCCAGTTACACAGAATAATACAAGGGAATCAAGCCCAGTGGGACAACAGAAAATCAAGATCAGATTTTTTCTTTCCATCACAAAATGCTCACTTTAGAAAGACCAACCAATCAACCTAACCCAAAGCAAAAAACAAAGAAACAACAAAACACTCCAAGCAAAACAAACAACCCCCCCACCCCAAAAAAAAAAAAAAAAAAATCCCACAGAAACTGAAAAAAACAAGCCAAGGCAAAGTAATTGTAAACTATTTTGGAAAAAAAGTCATATGATATAAAACTGTTTAAAAAATCACTTCATTAATATGTGCTAATGATATTGATCTGGGGAAACATTTTTGGAAAAGATAGAAAATTGGAACAGTGTTGGGGGATGATTTCTTCTACTTTTTGCTATCAGGCCCCTTAACTCAAATGATGTTTACCTCCTTCCAATATGATGATTTCTGTTCAATTTATTTGATGAAGGTGTACAAAACCCATGGTCATCCTGATTCAGTGAAAGGACTGATTCCTAGAAGACAAGAAATAATGGCACCAGGCCCAGCAGATGGAATATTTCTGCACACTTTGTGCAAAAGCATGCACCTGATGTATTTAAAACAGTACACTTTCAGTTTGTAATTTCTCTGGTCAGGGTTTTTTCCCTCCAGATGAACAGTAAACTGTGCCTGTTCAGACATTCTTTATGGGGGCAATATAATATTTCAGACTGGCTCTTTCCATCTTGACGTTGTGTGCACATATTAATATGTCTTTTTCCCCCTCCTGTTTAGCTTTAGCAAATTTGGATTTTATTTTTATTCAACTTCTGAATCATGATTAGGTATTTCATTATTTTTCTCTGTTAGCTCTTAACAAAGCAAATAGATACCAAACAGCAACTGCTAGAAAGGAAATTTGCATAAAATACAAAAATAACTTTTACATAAGAGCCAAAAATTCTAGCTCCTGACCTTCTTCTGTAATCAGTCTTGTTACATTTAAAATAAGATGACTGCTGCCCATATAAGACTCCTAGTTGAAGACAATTCTTAATGTGCATAATTGTTTATCTGAAGATGTAAAAATAAGTCTTGCTTTTACTTACAGTCATTTAACACTAATATCTTCAATGGTTTTCCTGCCTCTTATTTCCATTGTTATCTGTGAAGTCAGAATCATCCCCATAGGGATCCATTGATCCATCCTTTTGAGATACTGCCTGTTTCCATTACGGCTGTGAAAGACAACTTCAATTTAAGCAAAGGCTGACCTTATTACCGGTCACATAATTTCAGCCTCAAATTCAGTGTTAAGAGAATCACTTTGACTTGTACAATTCATTTCAGAAGAGAAGAGTAAGGCAGGAATCCTAATGCTCAGCAAACTGAAACCAAAAATAATCACCAAACTCCCCTGAACCAGAACAGCTGAGAGTTGCTCTCACAAAAGCCTTTTCCTGTGGAGCAAAGTAGAAGAAAAAAAAGAAAACACAAGGTCATCCAAAACTATTTTTTTCAGTCTTTCAATAATCATGTTCTGAGACTTTCCTGGTTCATTCTGTGCAGTTTCAACTCTCAGTGACTGAATGAATGAAAATGAAGAAAAAAGCTCTGTTTAAATGGAGAGAGCTGCTGTTGCAACCATGAGTCAGTTCACAAACCCATGGAAATTCTGCAGAATGTTTGTGTAATATAGAAACGTTTAAGAAGATACATTGTTAAAAACTAAGTTGTCACTTTGATTTCTTTTCAGTACCTTTGATTCACCATTATTTTACTTCAGAATTTCCTTTAATGGTATCTAAAACATTCAAAATGCTTGAGGGAGTCAGAATCTAGCTGAAATATTTTCATTAGCCAAAAGTATTTTGTAATAACAAAGCCTCCTGACCGACTTTCTGTGGGTGATTATGTTCTTAATCTGCTGGAACTGAAACCAGCTTTTTCAAACTTACATGATTTTTTAGAAGTCACAAATGAGAGAAGATTATGTCTTTGCTTGATTCAGTTCTACAGAGGGATGTTTATATTAAAAGCTGTGTGAACTGATGGGCTCCTGATGAGCTTTGGAAATGTTCAAGCTGGTGCTTGGTTTTGCTTAAATTCCTAAAGTTTGGGTAGGTTTGGGCCCAGTTGCTGTAAGGATACCAATGTTTGTGGAAGGGCAAGGATGCACTCTTGCACTGAGGCCAGGTGGAGGCATCCCAGATGGAAGGGACCAGAACTGCAACTCTGGCAATGCTCCTGTCTCGTGCCCAACCAGCGCTGCCCCTCCCCTGTAGCTCATTTCTGCAGGTGATAGGTGTGTCACAAAAAGGAAGCCATTGTTCCTGCACACTGCTATGTGTAGAAACAGAATTAAACATGATTTTATTCTTATTCTGGAACTACTGGCTATACTTCCCACATCTGTATCATCCAGGATATTTCTCATGTGCCTGTTCTCCCTGGCCTCCAGGTCCCCGCTCAAGATACCAGCCAGCACTGCAGTCATCAGGACACATACAGTGCATATCTGCAGATACAGAATAAGACAAAATCAATAGAAAAGGTATAGTAGCTCACCACACCAGTAATGCCACTGGGTTATAGCACAGCTAATCTTTCATATGCTAAATGATCCAGATCAGGCCACAGGAACATTTCAACATGCATAGGGTTTATGGCCCTTGAGAAGAAGCTTATCCTTAGAAGAAACAACTGTGGATCTGAACTCATTTTGCAATGCAACTGCAATCTGCAGATGTAAGGGAGAACTTCAGGCACAGGTAGGGCTCAATTTCAGTCTGCACATTGCAGGAAAAGCAGCTTTTTTGGAGGAGGTGACTGCCCAGACACCCAGTGAAGAGGCACTTCCCAACTAAAGAGCAGAGCTGTTTACTTTGTGGTTCAAGGCCTCAAAGAAATTCCTGTGTATTCATTGCAAAATAATATAATCCAAAATTGCTGTAACACACAGATCTTGTCCTATTCATATCTATTTTCAGTGTATCTCTTCATCTTCTAAATGAAATCTCCACTGGCCAAAGAACATTGCAGCTAACTGGGACTGAGGCTGGAAGGGTCTCTACTCATCTAGAGTTCCTCTAACACGTGTAAAATTACAGAAAGGTCCAAGTCTCCAATAGGGCAGGGTCACTCTTCATACTGCCTCCTTTCCCTGGAGAAGAATGGGATGCAGCTATCACCTGGGTTTTTTGACTACCTGTAGTTGCAGTCACCTCCATCTTGTTTTCTTCTTTTTGTCTGGGCTTTCTCCTTTTCTGTCACAACTGTAGTGCAAAGCAGTGGACAGAATAATGAGAAACATCCTCTTTTGAAAAGCAGAATCATGTAGCCCTCAGACTGTCATAAGCACTGTCATGCTGGTGTCCTGCACTCCTTCCTCCTTTCTAAGCATCCTGTGAAAGGCTTGTAAGTTTGGGGAGCAAAGGATGCATAAGGATGTAGCTGTCAAGAACTGTTCATTTGATCAAGTGCAGAGGCATGTGCATATGCATGCAATGATTAATTAGGAATGTATCTTAGCATGACAAAATGGTGTGGAAGCTCCTCTGATAGCTAAAATGACTTGGAGAAAACTGTTTTAATTTATTGTAGGTTTTACACTGATAAATTGTGGTTCCTTTGCACAAGGTCCTCCTTCTTTAATTCTTCTCTGCTGAAAAACGTGCCTGGAGTCTGGTTTGATAAAGACAGGAAATTCTTCAGTAGAGTAAAATGTCCAGTGTTGCTGAGTACCAGATGATAGGAAAGATGACAATTCTGCTGAAGGTAATTAAATATGTCTTTCAACCAGCTGTTCATTTATAGGCTGTGCAGAAATAAATTTTAGTACATTGACTTGAAACAAAAGAGAGTTGAAACAAATATGTACCAAAAGCTAAAGAATTGGACTAAGATAATAAAATATTCTGAGTTAAAAGGGACCCACAAGGATCATCAAGTCCAACTCTTAAAGTGAATGGCTCATACTGGGATTGGGCCCCCAACCTTGGTGTTATTAGCACCCTGTTCTAACCAACAGAGCTCATCTCAGGGTCAACTAAAGACATAAATTTCTTCTTTTTAAAGTTGTATCCTTACACTTCTGGCAGACCATTAAATCCACAGAGGAAGAAATACAGCCTTAAACTTTGCTTAGGAAGCTGGAAACATAGTGCTCTATAGTACAAATATTTTTTTCCTGAGAGCACAGTAAACTCCTCAGACGGCTGGATTCTGAGCTGTACAAATAAAGCTCACAATACAAAAACAATAAGAAGGTTCACAAGTCTAGTCATCCTTTTCTTTTTCTTCATGACTTTTTGGATGGTCTCAGAAGTCATGTTCTTGAGTTTTTCCATCCATAGCAGATGGAATACTGGCATTAAAACTTTAGGAAACAATTGTTTCTCTTAAAAATGCTTGCTGAATACTTAAGTTGAGCAAGTAGTCTAGGAAACAAATGATTGATGAAAAGGCAAAATATATTCAATTGCATTGATTAAAAAATTCCCAGGAATTTAATTGTCACAGCTTCGAGAAATATTCTGAAATAACTCATAGATGTTTGGGGGTTCAAGTTGTAAAGTGAAAAGTAAAGCAGGACATGAAAGGTCTACCAAAAGGTAATAAAATTAAATCTTTTCGTCCTTTGATGTAAGAACAATAAGGGAATGTCCTGGTTTGAAGGACAGGTGTCTGCTAAGGAAGGCAGGGGACCTCCCTTGGAATGGAAAAAAAAAAAAATAAATGTAAACCCTTTCCCTCCGAATTATCGTAATTCTGAAATTAAGGGGCTTACAGGCAAAGATATGGGGAATGGAATAACAGTTCTTTACTAGTATTTATATTAAAACAAACAAACAACAGTTACTATGGCACTAACAACAACCAGAAGCAGGAACCCAGTGAGAGCCTGCTGGCTCGCAGGCACTTCTGATGCAGTGACAGTCACAGCTGGTAGGGGGTGCTGGTGGCGCGAGCTCGGGGAGCTCGTGGCGATGGTGTGGTGGATCCCCCCCCCACACAGCCAGGACAGGGAGGNCTTCGCGAGGTCCAGCAGAAGCAGCTCCTCCAAACGTTCTCCCTGGCGGCCCAGAGCAAGAGTCCCGTCCCCTCCTCCAGCCAAACCTTTTGCCCGCCCCAAACTCTAAGGCACCCCCACCCTGCTGAGAGGAGAAGACTCTCCCAGCTTCACAATACCTGCTTCCCTCAGCTCAATCACTTCTTTTGTTCCCCTTAGGTACCCGGCCATTATGGTCCCTTAGCAACTGATGGGGGAAAAAATTCCACAGGTGAAGAGAAACAAAAGGGAGGAACACCCAAACCCCAACAGGGAATATATAACCTGATGATATCCACAGAAATAGAATGCTTCTGCTTTTTAATTCCAAACCAAAATTGGATTTCTTTTCTCAGCTTAATGTGGGTTTTTTTGTCAGATTTATGTAGTAAGACCCAAATGCAGTCCTGACCTGACTGAAAATATTGAGAATGTTTTACTGAATTTAGTGAAAAGCCTTAAGAAATATTCTTTAACTTATTAAAATAACTCTTTTCAAAATTGTCTTTTTAGCCTTTTAAAAGGAAATCATTGAAGGTTGCATTTAGTTACATTTATTTTTCAAGCTATGAATGGAATGAAATAATATATCATATTTTATGCCCACCCACTGTCCTACCTGCCCTTCCCAAGTGATTTTTTACTTTTTAACCCCTCCACAGATTTTCCTCTCATAGTATTGCAGATCAGCTACAGATTAATCACATAGCTCCAGACACACCTGGGATTCTCTGCTCCCTACTTAAGTAGAGAAAATAGTTTTCTTCTGGAAGGGGAAAGATGCAGAAATGTAAGCTCTGCTCCTGAAACCATCAATGTCATCTCAGATTTGAGGATAGAGGAAAGTAGGATTTATCCTATGCCATTGTTTTATTTTTGTAAGAGTGGTATAAGAAAGAAGCTTTCTTGCATATGACAGCTGGAAAGAGAATTCCAGGGAGTTTCAGTGTGACCCAGAAACATGTTCCCACTGTATTTAATAGTGTTGTGTAGGTGGTGGGACAAGAGAGGTCCCTAGGGATGTGCTGAGTGCCCCACGGCATCCCTCGGGCCCCTGTGTGCACCCCAGCCAGCAGACATCCCATGCACATCCTTCCTGTGGTGCACACACACCTCCATGTCCTCTGCTGCTGGGTGGGGAAAACAAGCAAGGTTGGAGGGTCATTAAAGACTCTGCACAACTCCAGAGACTAATCCATTTGACACTTACAGGGTTAAGCCCAGAGACGGAGCAAGTGGCTAACATCTCCAGGATTTAAAGGTAAGGTGACTGTAGCCAGATGAAGTTCTGGTCAGTAGCCACTTTACAAATATTAATGATAGAAGAAATTTAGTTAAAGTTTTAGTCATTGCTTTATAGGGTGAGCTCTGTCTGAAATTTACAACCTCAGGCAAATCAGTCCTCTTTCTGTTAAGCAAAGGCAAGAGCTTTTCCTGCATCTCTGCTTATGCATTATGGATCACAAAGCAGAGCCACACCTGAGTGGTGCAGGTTATGTGCACCACAGGCAGAAGGAATATGAATGCACAATGAAATTGAGGGCTTAGCTGCACTTGGGTGGGTGGAGGCAGGGGGGAAAAGTAATTTTCATCCATTACTGAAAACACTTCCACAATTTGCATGGGAAAAACCATGGAATTTTATTCCTAGAGTAGAAGCCAGTCTCTACACACTGCTTTTTCCTCATGTCCTGCTTGTTCTGTACCTGCCTGGAGATGGGACAGGGGTGAATTCCTGAACATTTTTTGTCCTTTTGTGATGCTCATGACTGGTGCACTGAGTGGTCCTGAATGGGAATGGCCAGTCTAAGGCTCAGAGCTCATTCTGTTTTCTTCTTGCATATGCAGAGCAGTTGGATGAGAAGAGTTTAGACTGTGTTCAGAAGTCTGTGTTGATTAGCCTGTAAAACAAATTTAACATATTTTCACTAGAGAGACTGATAGACAGTCTCACATATGTGTATTTTTGCTACAGGAAGTACCTGTGACAACACAAAGAGAAACAGCTTAAGTAAAACACCATCTAGAGCGATGTACTTTCTCTAGCCCTCACAAATTTTTATTGAGAAGAGGAATTTTTAAAAATGGTAGTTCTACAGTGTTTGGGAGATTGGCCCAAACTTACACAATGCTAATGCAACCTCTGGCCTATGTTAAAGCCAGGCAGTTCCTGACATGATATGGGTGCCCAAGCATCGAAGACAGCACAGACACTTGTCTCCAGCCCTTCTGGCTGAACACAAGGAGAAACCTATGGCTGATGGAGCACAAAGACTGGAGACCTTGGAAGGAGCACAAGGAGGGGGGTTGGAAAGGGATGGATCACTGTGTCTCTAAAGACAATTCAGCTTTGGCACTCTCTAGGGGTTTATCACAACATCTCCCTGTGCCTACACAAGGTCTGTATGCAGCCTCTGCAACCCAAAGAGAAGTCTGTATGCCATGATATACCATCAGTCTGCAGAACTAGGCAGAGTTTGGGAAAAGTCTCACACTTTCCACTTTTCCTGTCTATTGCTGGTTTTCCATTACTCTGCTTCTGGATGCCCCTGAAAAACCACAAGAACTTCCCTTCTTGTAGGGTTTCATCACTTTTGCCTCAAAATGAAACTAACCAAAACGAAAAACAGTTGGACCAAAAAGAAATCTAGTAAGCAAATTAGCAAACAAATACAAACCTTCAAAAATTAAGTTGATTTTAATTCTGTATCTGTTTTTGGCCAAACTGTGTATTAATTTTTGGATCTTTTTCTTCCTGTCAGTTCATATGTTCTTTGCAAGAAGAATAACATTTGCTTTTAGTCTCCTACCAGTCTCTGATCTGTATTTCTGTTTTGCTGCTATTGGGCAATGGCTTTGCCCCTATGTTCCTGCTTATGTCATGAGACCGTATTGCTGGTGATTTACATCTTAAATTCAAGCTTAGCACCTAGTGAAAAAAAAAAGTCTTGCTTCTTTTTTTAGGATCTGAAATACTTTTGTCATTTGGGTTGACGCTACACAAAGAGGGTTTTCTTTAAATCCTCTGAAAAGTTTTGTGCCTCTACTACCCCATTAACCACACTTTACATTTTAAGGCAGGTAAAAGGACAATTCTAAAAATCTCACTTGAATGGAGGAGAATACGATCAATCAATAATTAACACTGTTCACATCCAGTAAATCCAAATTCCTGCATACAGAATGTTTCTCTTGGCATGTCGTGCTTGTCTGCTCCATTTTCAACTTGAGCTGCCAGCCAGTGATAGCAACAGACCTATAGCAGGCGTCCTGCAGATTTTTGTATCTGGGCTGGGTACTAATTTTACAAAGTAAGGACATAGGAATAACTCAGAGAAAACAAGAA
Source organism: Chaetops frenatus (assembly GCA_013400775.1). Taxonomy (NCBI): domain Eukaryota; kingdom Metazoa; phylum Chordata; class Aves; order Passeriformes; family Picathartidae; genus Chaetops; species Chaetops frenatus. The sequence continues at coordinate 338,050 of VZTR01014618.1, read as the reverse complement.
TTCCCGAGCTGCAGTACTGGGACAGGCCTCTGGATAATTAATTTTAATACATATTATTGAAAAATAAACTGTTCTGTGCTAAAGGGAAAGTATTTAGCAGTGAGAAAGAAGAGGCAAATTACTAGGTGCACGTCAAGGACAGGCGACTGGAGGCTGGGGAGTCAAAGTGGATTTTTCCAAAGGAAAGGCAGAGTCTGACAAGATTTTCCCACACCGCTCCCCCACTGAGGGCAGCCTGATGTGAAAGAGCCACATTTTGTGCCTGCCCGGCGCTGGGCCCCTCTGGGGCGCGGTGCGGCCCGGCCGGAGCGCGGGTGGCTCCGCGGGTGGCAGCCCCCGGGGGAGGCCGCGCCCCAACCCTGCCCTGAGGGAGGGCGCGCTGCCCCCGGCCACGCCGCTCCTGAGCTCTGCTGCTTTATGTTTTAGCCTCTTTGTTTGCCTTGTCCTGCTGCCAGCAGGGCAGACAGTGCAGGCAGTCAAGGAGCAGCTGCCTGCCGCAGCTCGGAGGCTCACGTCACACAGGCGGGGCTGCCGGGGCACAGCCCACCGGCCAGGGGGTGAGGTTAGGTGAAACATTAGCCACGTTCTCTTGGCTCCCCGCCAGGGCCTTTCAAATATTTCTTTGTGTGCTGATGATGCTGTACTTGTTTGGCATTTAAAAGGTCTGATCCGCCAGGATTTCACAACGAGCTGCCATTTTACGGTTCAAAACAGATGCGAGCGTATCACCCATGGAAATGTGTGTCTCCATGAACCGCTTCCTCTCCCTTCCCTCGGGGCTTGCAGCAGAGCCACTCCAGGCAGATCAATCATGAGGACTGTGTAAGCGGCTAAAAATAATGCAAGTCATAAAAGTCTAGGAGCTGTTGCTCATCTTGGGGTTTGAAGATTCAAATGTCGGTCAATACCGATGTCAGTACCAATGACTCTAGTACCTGGGCGGTAGTAGATAAGGGTCAAATATTCTTCTAAGGTGATTAACGTGACTTGCAATCCCCTTCCTCAATGCCTGTTGCAAAGCATGTTTCTTCAGTTTCCCAGGTTGCAGGGAACAGGGAGATATTCTTGACAGTTCGTCAGGAGCGGAATTTCATCCTAGGTTCAGAAAAACAATGTTGGAAGGCAAAATGAACTGAGCCTGTATTCTGCATCCTGACAGATGCCAGTCAAACCAGTTCTTAGAGATTCCACCAGTGCTGCAGGCAACATGTGCCAGTGATTCCTTGTCCTTTCTAAAGCTCCTCTTTATCCAGAAGGGAGCATGGGCTAGGTTATTTATCTACCTGTCCAGCAACATAAAGGTGGAGCAGCATGTTGTAACACTTCTGGTGACTTGCAGAATGTCCTAAAGACAGTATTCCCTCCAGGTCAGGGTGGGGATGGTGAGAAAGATAGTTTGATAAAGCTTGGAGTGCAAATTCAAATAGCTGAAATACATCTTGTGCCCAGGATGAACAGCAGAGAGGTCAGAGAAGTGAGCAAAGGCAGGCATGAGCTTTCACAGTTTGTGTAGGGTTGTATCTTAATTTTGTGCTGGGATTTGTAATATTGTTGTCAAAGGAGACTAATACACTGAAGATGATGCTAATTAAGTTCTATTCTTTAAAGAAACAGGAGATTTGAGTACTCAGGGATCAAATGTTTAGTTTAATCTGGACTGGCTCTTTGACAAATTTTGTTGGCTGAACCGTTATGCTAGTGCTGTATTAATGCTACGAAAATGGGCAGAGGGTTGTTGTTTTGTTTGGTGTGGGGTGGGGTTTTTTTTGTGGTGGTTTTTTTTGTTTGTTTGTTTGTTTGTTTTGGTTTTTGTTTTGTTTTGTTTTTGTTTTTGTTTTGTTTTGTTTTGGTTTTTTTTGTAAGGGATAGGTAATATTCTGCCTACTTTCTAGGCAATTTGCACTGGTTTTGAGCTCATTTTTCTTTTGCATCTCCTGGAAGATATGCAAAGTGTAGCTTGAGAAAAAACGCACACAGACACACACATACATACACACACACAGAGCTTACCAAGAGAGGTCACTGCAACATCCTCGGTGGATGCATTCACAAAGGCATGAGACAACACTCTCAAGGTTGGTTAGAGGGAATCACTACCTGCCTTGTAGGGTTTGGATCTCACACAGGACTCTAAACCCCAGAAGTGAAGAAAGCTGTGCACTGTCCTAATCATGGGAATGATTTTAATATCATGAAGTATTTTTAAAAAGTCTGTTTCTTTTTTTTTTTTCTTGTGTTTGTAGGAGAGAAAGGCAGACAATGTGTTGCCAGTTCTTCTGGATGGACAGAGGGATAACATCTTCTGTAAGAACTCTCTCTGGCCTCCTGAGAGTAGGAAGTCTCCAGCTGGCCCTCAGATCCTTAATTTCAATTTAATTTATTCTAGATCCTACCAGCCCACATCTGCATTTTTCTCTTGCTCAACAACTAGTTATGCAACCCAAGGAAAACATGGTATTAATTCCTGAATTTCCAAGCTCTGTTCCTGCGCTGAAATCTTCTTGTCAATCTCTCTCTCCCACTCCTGGTGGTCCTGGCTTCCCTGTCTCAGAGTGGAAGAAGACATTGCTGGAGATGCTTCACTTGGCTGCCACTGCTCACAGACCTGGTGCTGAGGGATGGAGAGTGAAGGGGCAGCAGAGCTCAGCATGACCCACTTTTCATTGACTGATATCCAGAATTAATCATCTCACATGTCCTTCTGCATAACATGGATCAAAGAGTTTCCCAGCATTTGTTCCTGTTTGAACTATTGATTTTCTTTGCATAAACCAGCCAAGTTTAATTAAATTATGCACAGTGATAAAGAATCTACCCACTGCTCCATGTAAATTGTTCCAGCAGTTAATTTCTCTTCTCTGCTGAAACCACATGCCTTATTTCTAAGGCAGATTGTCTAGACAGATGTGTGTGAGAGCCTGCTCCAAAGTTTTACTTCAAATACAGGTACTCCTAAATTACACCTACACGAGCCTTTCCCTTTGCTCTACTGAAGACCTTCAACTTTTGGAAACTCTTGCTGTAAGACACATTTTCCAGTCCTCAGTCATTCAGTGAATCTCATCTGAAACCTCTTGACTTGTATGTGTGAGGCCAGGACACTCTTAAACTGAGACCAGTTACAGACTGTTGATAGCATCCAGACTTCCCAGGTTCATACACACAAGCATTCCTTTTGTTGAAGCAAACATTTCCTCCTGTTGGAGGAGGAAATCTGCCCTGGCCTCCCTGCAGACTCACTCCTTCTAAGGGCTCCATTAACCTTTGAGGATGACCTGAAAGATTTGTCCTCTAATGAATGACTAGTTTTGGCTGCACTGAAGTTCATATCAAAAATGTGTTGCCTATGTGCAGTTTTCCAAGCATGTCACATTGTTCCTACTCAGGGACCTGATTTCGTCTTTATTGACTGCTTCATCATTTCTTGTGAATTTGTGTGTGTCCTTGCTCACTGAGCTGTCCAGGCACTTCATATCAGATAAAATAAATAAGAGGAATAGAAACAAAGACACCTCTGTCCCATCAGTGTGTGGCAACAGGACACGAAAGAAGGACACAGTTTCACCACAATCAAGAGAACAGCAGAAGCCCCCCAAAAAAGAGAGCCCGTTTATTATGGATACACAACTTATAGGGTTTGCAAAGTGAGAGAGGATTGGAAGATGAAATCCCACCTCTCAACCAGACTGGCTAAGTGACCAGTCCATCGGTTTCCCTTCTCCAAGAAGGAATGTAGACAAAACTAATGTTTTTAATATGTGAGAAAATCTGACTCGAGAATATAAACTTTTCAGAAGGCTTTCAAAAAATAGGGCAACATCAGTGCTCTTGAACCATAAGGCTGAATCACATATCTTAGATTTACTTCAATTTTGTCTGCCTAGCAGAGGTAACAGAGCTCTGGAGGAGAACCTCTAGCTCATTTCTCCTAATGAATGAGCAGTTGCCAAATTTGCTGGGCATGACTAGCTACAGCAGTGGCTTGAAGGCTAATGTCAGTCCAGGTGGTATTGTCATCTGATTGTTTCTGGAAGAGATGGGGAGTATCAGTAGAACTGTTCCTGTAGGGAGCCTTTCTAAGTTACCACATGAAGCCTCCTGATGCAGCTGTAATGCAGATTAGAGAGCAACCTGTATCCCCATCTCCCCAGATCTGGCTGCAGCAGTGGTGCCTGATGACGGATGAGGGTGGAGACAGCTTTTTGCTTCAGGGAATGCTGTCTGCTTGTGTGGGTTGTGCCAACAAAATGAAGTCCCAAAGCTGATAAAAGTGAACCGCTGGTTACTGTAGAAGATATTGGATTCCCCTACAAGGCACAGGACCCTGTGTGTGTGTTCTGCATGAAATTCAGTGCTGAGGTGTATTCAGAGTGCATTGACTAGACTGAGCCCTTCATGAGACCTTTGTGCTAGCATTCCTAGTCTGGGGCTGCCACTCAGCTGAGCACGAAATAGGTGCTGAGAGGTCAGCATGTGTGAGATGGTGGTGAGTGTGGGCTGCACAGAAGCCCAGGAGTGCTGAGGTTTGATAGTGAGCTACCAAATGAGTTTGGGAAATACCAGCCTTGGTTGCAGGTGCCTCAAACAGTTTGAGCATTCCTCCTCCTTCTCCTTACCCCGTGACACCTGTATCCTTTATTGGATCTAGCCATAGTGATTTTGACTGCAGACCTCAAATATTGTTTCCATCCACACTAGGGCTCTACTTGTTCAGTTTTTTCACCATCCATTCCTCTTCAGCCACTTTTCATCACTTCAACCTTTTACCTCAGAGTTGTCCTACTATTTCAAGTCTTGGTTAAAGTTTAACTGGCCATGAACACAAGTCAGGTTGTGATCTCATTTACTTCTGCAAACTTAACAGAGTTTCTCTGGACTTTTACTGATGCACAGGAGAATAGATCCTCCACCCTACTGCATATTTGCTAAGTCCTAACAGCATATTTGGCTCAGTACAGAATGCAGACAACAAAAAGTCTGTTTTCTCCCAGATGCTACTGCCTGGGCTGCTTACCCCTAGCACTATCATCACGACAGAACCTCCTCCCACCATGCCCCTACACCCCCAAAATTACTGAGGAATTTTTTTTCCTTTAAATACCCTGCTAACTTCTAGGTGTTGTGCTGGCTTGCATGCAATCACATTGAAACATCAACACGACGTTAATATTTAACAATTATCACCAGCAACTTCTCACACCTTTTCCTTAGAAGATACAAAGAAGCTCAACGCCCACCTGTTCCTAAAGCCCTGTCATCAGTTTGAAGCAGACTCAGGTGATATTTTGGACCTTTATCAGTTATTATCACCTGCAGTAGCCCCTGGCATAGCATTGCCCTAAATATGCTGTCCTTGGAACCCTTCCAGATTTCTGCAATTGCAATCTCCTCATGAGCCAGAGAGAGCTTGTATTGTGCAAAACAAGAAATCGAAAACAAAAGCTGAGAGGATAAAAAATAGCTCAAATGACTTAATTTCTGTTTTAATTCCAAGAATACATGAGGCCCCTGACATTTCCCACATACAATTCCTTTCTCTGAAGCACAAAGAGGATATGTTTTAAACAGTAATGTTAAATGAATTATATGTTGCTACTGGATAATGGTCTGCTGTGGAGAGATAATTGTTGAGGCAAAGCTGAGGTATTTATTGAAGATAAACATTGAGAAAAAGCCAAGATGTTTATTTTCTAAGCACCAGACCGTAATGCAGACAAAACATATAGTATCCTTAGCATTATTCCTAATGTATTGGAAGCCTGAACATGCCCCATCACAAACTCCTGTTAACTCGGCAGTGGCAGAACTGGAACTCAAATGAGAAATGCACCCAGGCTGATCCAAGTACCGATGCCAGAGGGGCAGCTCTGTTGATTGTATCAGGGGCAGTGCCCAAGTGTTTCCTCCCTTCGCCAGTGCCTACCCTTCCGTAGCTCAGGGAGATGGCAAAAGTGCTGCCTGCAGACCTGATTGCTCATGGGTGAAGCAGCAGGAAGAATACATTTCTTTTTCATTGGTTCAATGAGAAACTGAAGCAAAACATTTCCTGATTCTTCAGGTTCATTTGAGGTAATGAAACCATGGGAGATGTGGCTGTTGTCAGATCAGTATTTTACAATTTTCAAAACTAATTTTACAGATACCTTCAAATAATTCATGCACAGGTTTGTATCTGAACACTGGTGAACTACAGGCCCATACAAGAACATGGGCAGCTTCAAGCAGAAGCAGGGCCTGATCCCATGTGGTAATGGAGAAGAACAGGCTCTGTGATACACCTGGGCAGAGTGTGCAGCTGTCCTTGTGTGTTTGGGTGTGGTGAGGCTTCTCTGGGTATGTGCTGGTGCAGGTTTGCTTTTGTGAATATCCTGTGGAGACTGAGAGCTGTGGCTGTGTTGGGTTCCAGGAGGGGATCGCAGCAGATGAGGGGTTCCTCTTGACCTAGCAGTATCCACACTGTGCCTTGCAGCACTACTCAGCAGGGTCCAAGCCTTGCTGTTTAAGCAGTCACTGGTTTTGGCATTGCCCTTGATAGCTATAGAAAGTTGTGGAAACAGGCTGTTTTCCACTTTTCTGTCCCGGGTATGTGAAGATAATTGAACACCCAGCTCCTACTGATTGCATTGGTCATCAGGCACCTAAATACATCCATGTACTAGGGCATAATCACCTAAACTCACTCAAAGAGGGGAGCAACATTGCTGAGTATTACATGATCTGAACATGCTGGTTTCAGATTGGCTCTAAAGTGAATGTGTGCACCTACAGAAATTACCATATGCCACTCTATTATACAGAGCAGAAAGACAATACAAACTTCCTACAAGTATTCTGCTTCTCAAGACTGTAACCCAGATCCTTTCTAAAAAAAAATTAGACCCTAATCTATCTCATGTCTGTGACCTGATTTTGAAAGGTACTGAGCATCCAGGATTGTCTATCAGCATCAGCTGAAGGAATAAAAGCTTCTGGGATCTCCAACCTTTTAGAGAAATTAAACCATTTCCAAACAATCCATCCTTTCTGTTTGCATACTGATATATTGAAAAAAAACCCCAAACCCTAAAGAAACATCCCATGTAGTTCTTCATTTGGACTATGATGGATGACTGTTGTAGTTTAAAGGACAACAACTTTTTTTCTCCTTCCTGGGGGGAGTTTTTGTTTTTCTACTTCCACCAGGGCACGGTTTCCAGCAGAAGTGAGGAGCCCACGGATTGGCTAATTTTAAGATGAGCACTTCATGTAGCCACTTGAACATTAGGGGCGTCTTTGCGAAGCTTACATTTTTAGGAGTGGGAAGTTAAAAGCTCCTCTTCGACTTCCGTCCGCGGGGAAGGTAACACCGCGTGGCCGGCCGGCC
>VZTR01014618.1:287203-330108 GCA_013400775.1 Chaetops frenatus | reverse complement strand
CATGTGAACTAATATCCTTTCTGGGCGGGAGTTCACAGTGACATGAACTCCACGAGAGACTGGTGCTTCTTGTGGGAAAATCTCCATGGTGAGACAAGAGAGACTCTTCTTCCAATTGAACTGATGAAAGCCTATTTTAAGAGTGGTAAATTGACCAGGGATTTTCTAAGTTTGTTTCTCTGTGTTGTTGATGAGAAAGATAGTGGTAAAGGAAGATAGATGAGGTGGGAGAAAGGAACCATCATGGGTGGGGGGCTGGGGGGGAAGAAGAAACCACCTGGGGGTTGATTTTGATTTTGTTGTTTTTTGTTAATAAATTATTTCTATCTTTGAAGTTTAGGCCTGTTTTGCATTTCTCTTAATCCTTATTCTCATGAAACCACTCACACTGCACTCTCGCCTGGTGTGAGCAGGCGAGCAGGTGAATGTGAAACCGCTACATTAAATGGTGTTTCTGCCTGGTTTCGAACAAACCCATGACAATGACTCTGTTATGTCTCTATCATCTGCACTTTCCTCACTGAACCCAAGTCCTAAGAGCTGCTGATTTGGTTCGTGCTGCTCCTGTGGGATTAACTACTGTGTAGCTCAGTACAGGCTGGCTGTGCTCCACAGTGACCTGCTGCATCTCCCTTTGTGACTGTTCTGTGGGTTTCCTCCAGTAAAGCAGGCACTGAGGGAGATGGTGGTCCCCAGGGCTTGCCCTAATGCACCCTCAGGACTCAGCCAGGTGTCCCTTCAGGACTGACATGGAGGGGTTGGCCAGACCTGCCCCATGGAGTGTAGTCAGCATTACTGGGAGCTATGAATTAATCCTAATTGTTTGCAAGGCTCTTTGCCATGTTTGCATATAAAAAGTTGGCCATCACAGTATTACCCAGGCAATGTTATATGATTCATGCTTTTACAACAAGTGCTGTGAGATAAGTTGACCTGGTTACAGATGAGTGTATTTCTAGCTTTTACTTAGTTTTGGCTGCCATGCATTTGACAATACATGTTTTGTCAAGTCAAACAGGCTTCCTTAGAAAGAAAGAGATGACATTATTACTGCTCAAGTAGGAGTCTCTGTATTTAATGCTGAGGTAGTAAAAGCTCTTGAAGGATCTTACTAAATACAATTCACATGATGTCTTTCAGAAATGCATTTACAAATAAAATTATAAATGTAAGTTATTTTGTTTTGAGAAGTCTCAGAGTTGTTTTGCTGTCAACTGCATCAATGGCTTCCAGCTTTGAAAGGAAAATGTTCATTATTGGATTAGTAGGTGCTATAATATTCAGTGTTATGGTAATGAGAAATTATTTGAATATGCTATTGGACTGAGGAATCCCTGCCTTCTAGACTCAAATTCTCAGAGCCTTTAATTGGGTATTTAGCAGAAGGCATATGGATATGTATTAAGGCACTTGCTTAAGTTGTCTGACAACATTTTCTGTAATCCTTTCAGCTTCCATACCCCAAAAAGTAGATGTGAGTTTTGCCCTCTACTCTTGAGCTGCACAGATTGAAAAAAAATAAGTGTAAAAATAGTTGTCATTTAGGTGTGACCAATGCACTATAATATAAATTGTTTTATCTGTCAGTGTTATAAAAACTGTGCTTCAAGCAGAACAAATGTGACGATAACTTTTTCAGTCCTTCCTCAGTCGAAATTTATTTCCCTCATGGGTAGCTGAAGATGGTGAACAGCAGAAATAGCACACTAGCTGGAATTCTCTAGAAGGGACAGCACTGTACTTTTCTCTTTCAAAGTTTGTAGATTGAAAGGATATTTACATATTCTTATTGCCCCCCTCAGGATATTTGCTGCTCACACATACAGCCTGATCATCCACTGAGCCTCGGCACTGTGCTTTGCAGTGGTGGTGAGTCTTCTGCAGCAGTCTCTCTTGGTGGGATACCAGCACTTTTTATTATTGTTAAAAAGACAAGGTCAAATATGGTTGGAACAGGAAGTTCTGTGGTTTGTGGTGGTCTTCAGCTTATTGGAAGTAAATTCTTCAGATTCAGAGCTCTAAAAGCCAGTTCTACTTCTGCCCTAAATAGCTTTTTCTTACCACAGTGATTCCTGTACCTCAGAGGACAGTGTCTGAGAGCACTGAATCTGATTGTAGCCCTCACTCTGCAAATCACTGTGATTTTTTGTAGTGGCCACGAAGGATCTCAAAGGTAAAGAGCCTCAACTATGCTTAAAATACCATGGATGACCTAGACAGAGAGTATGGGAGAGGTCAGATTCATTCATAGCCACCTGTGTCAGGTGGAGTTTTCTCATAGGGAGTCTGGCAAACATTCCCTGCAGAAGCTACTCTGTATGAATAATGTCAGTCAGGAGTTTAGAGCTGCTACCAGATTAAAGACTGACTGAGCCAATAGTGTGCTTCTGCCATTAGCTGCACAGTGGCTACAAGCCTGTCAAAAATGTTTTCTTCCATTTATCAGAAACTTCCCTTGCAAGTCAACTTCAGACATCTGTTCTCATATACACAAAGGCTGCTGATGTCACAGTTGAGGTCGAGGCATTTTGATGTTGATTTTATTAAGTGTGTGTTCTAGTACCCTTTGCACATGTTATTTTGCTCCTTCTTCATCAAGACATGAATACAATATTTGCTGGTTTTGAAAAAACTGTATTAATTATGTGAAACACTGAGCCCAGCCCAAACATCAAAAGCACTTGTGGGTGCCCACCTTCCCACTGGAGGTTTGCTTGATGAAACCAGTGGTCTGTGCTTTACCATGCATGACCATATTCTTTGTGCAAACTTCTGCTGGTTTGCATATATGTACTAGATCTGAAATCGTTACAATTCCCATACTTCTTCCACACATTCCTAATTCCAAAATGCATGCTTCCATAACTTCAATTAATACTAGAGTTGTTTTCATTATTTGCATGTTGTGCTCTGGTGATCATAAAATGAGAAAGATGTTTCAGTTCAAGGAGAGGGAATGGAAAAAAGGACAGATCAGAAGTTGCAAGGGTTGAAGGAAAAGAAAAAACTGTTAAGTTTTTTTCTTCAAGCAGAAAATAATTTATTAATATTTACTAGAAGGATTCATAACAGATTTAAATGAACTTTCATAATTGTAACAATGTTAACATTTACCAAGCAGAGTGGCAGTCCCCATTTCTGTGGAATTTAAGCCTACTGACAGTAGTGGCTGCGTTTCTCACTCACCTGTTGAGAAATTTTGGGGAACAAAAATTTTTGCTCAGTGTCTCCTCAGGGTTTGAAAAATCACAGAATTAAACAATTAACAAAAGTAACTCCAGACTGCCTCTGAGATATGGGAAGACCTCAAGACTCCCCTCCACCTCATGTCTGAGCCCATTTTCCTGAACTGCTGCTAAAGCTCTAAAGGGAATAGGAAGCTGAAATGAAGGGACTATCTCTTTTTAGAAAATGTAACATGTTGTAAATAGTGCTCTGCATTGTTGACACTCTTGTAAGCGCTGTTGGGGGCAATGTTTTGGACCCATTTCTCTCTCTTGAAATGGAATTATTGGTAGCATTAGCTGATGAATTATTCTAAGCAACATCAATTGCTGAAAATGACAACATTCCAGAAGGCTTATTTAAAATATAGTGTATTGTGTAATACTTTTTATTTGTCTGTTGCACAATCTATTTGCTGATACTTGTTTCTCTCCCTCCCTCTCTCTCCCCTAGGCTATCAAAAAAAGCTGCCCAACTTTGCACTCATCCATCATCCTTGAGTTATTAAGAGAGTAGCTGCAGAACATTCACAAGTGCATAGGATGGCTTGCTGGCTGCTTTTCAAGAACATAGTCAGTGCTACAAAAACTTTGCCAGATGGCAATTTTTTTCATGTTTCCTGTTCCTTGCTCTGCTAGGACCTGCTAGAAGCAATGGTTTCTTGAATTTAGGGTTACTAATCTAGGTTGATGCCAAAGCTGTTACTCATTCATGTCTAGTACCAGATTTTAATTTATCTGAGCAAAATATTTCTTTTTTGGTAACTGTTTCTTAAAAACGTTTTGGGATATGTTAGAAGGAAGGAAGGAAGGACGGGGTCAGGATAAATGCAAACATTGGAGGGCTAGTGTTATGAGACTTTCTCAAGGTTAGGCTTAGAAAAATCAATGCACAAAAGTAGAGGTTAAGAGATTTTTAAGTGTCTCACAAAAAAAGTGTAACCAAATGGTCTATCTGACAGCCATTCATCTTAGTGATTATAAGAGAGAGGTTGGGATGGAATGGAGTTGCCATGTAAGAATCTAAGACTGATCAGCAGCTTAGGGTGTGCACAAAGGTGTCTATGCTGGTGCAGGAAAAATTATTCCCACAGCTTGAAGAGCTGAGAAACACACTGCAAGGGCTCCATGCAGGCCAGCACTGAACCAGACATGGATGTAGCCCTGAGAGCTGTGCCAGCTGAACATGATTATTCTGCCTTGCAGTCCCACTTGGCGTATCTGCACAGTACTTTGCTGTGCTGCGTGGACTTGCCAAATCACCTCAGTCCTAGCTTGGGGATCTCTGCATCATGTTCTCTGCAATTTAAATGTACCCTTGAAAATGAAGCTAATCTGTTTGACTTTTAGAGGGGAGAATGCTTCCTGACTAGCCAGCATTGGTCTAATTAAGTAAGACTATTGGAAGACCAAAACTTGTCAGTCTGTACAGTGACTTTGCAGACAACAGTATCTTGGCAGGCACTGAAAAGCTGCTCCATTTGAGCATCCTATATTCTGCTCAGTGAAAAGCTCTGGGCTTTTCTTTGCTGGTTGTGATACTTGCAAATCCACAGATCAGCAAACAGTTAAGAAGTTCCCAAGAGGATGCAGTCAGCAGTCAGGAGCTGCCACTGGGCACAGGACAATGTGGGGAGAGGTTCTGGAGTCAGAGAAGCAGCCATCACAGTCAGCATTAGTGGGAGGCAGACAGACAAACTTATATAGATAACTCTTCTGTTGTGGGGCCTTTTCCACTGCCTTGCATTTGTTCTGAGAAGATCAGGCTCTGCTTTAGCAAGGCTGTTTGCTGATGGACACCACTATGCTGGTGGAGGCAGAACTGAAGTTTTATGAGGACTGTGAGATAATTACATCTGACTGCAGGGAAGTGGAGCCTGGGAGACTCATGGGGCTCTGTGGCAGGAGACTTGGAAACTGGGAACCTGGCACTAGGAGGGGAGGCATCTGTTAGCATCAGAAATGTAATTTACACAATTATAATGACAAGATTTATAAACTTGCATTTTAAAATTCTTTTCCCAGTTCAACAGTTGGCCACAAGCTTTTGTTTATCATCCCCAGTAAATCTGGCATGTCAGAGGGCATTTAGTATCGGGAAAAGTAGCATAGTTACACTACTAAAACATGAGTAATTTTCAACAGCTCCACATTGTGAACTGCCACTCAATAACACTGCTTGGTGACTCCACCCTGCTTGCACAGCAGTTATCTGGCTTTTACCACTCTACTTCATGTTGTGAAGACAATCAGAGCACAAAACAGTGTTAGGGAGCATTTACCAAAGTTGTTGTTTGTGAAAAAAATATCACAATTTGAGCCACAGTGGCATGGAACACTGAGGATAAATTTCAGTGGTAAATTTTATACAGGAGGGAAGCTGAAATGTGTAGAAGAAAAAAGCTGAAAAGTGATGGTTCCCCCTCTATAGCTGCACCCTTCTCCATGCTTTTGTCATTTTTTTTCATATCTTCCCTCTGACTTGTCTTCCTACTGTATGTTGCTGTGACCGTAGTCTGAGGAACAATGTGTCCACAAGAAGCACTGAATGTTCATAGAAGTTCACTCTGATTTTAGAGACAATTTCCCAGTCTCTGGCTGGCACATCTGATTCAAAGAAAAATCAAGTACCCTTTGTCTACTTTCAGATTTGTCTTCTACACATTATTTCAGGTTTATCCCTAAGCAAAACATTCCTGCCTTTTCCCTTACAATACTTATTTTATTGGATTATTCTGCCCACCCGTTGCTTCCTAGGGCAAATGATTTGCCCAGGCAGCCCAAGAAAAGTCTGCTCTATTTAACCATCCTAGGTCAGTACCAGCTCAGGGACCAGCTCCTTAGACTTCACTTCTTTGCACTCTTCCCTTGTCAGCTTCTTTGTCAGTCAGCTTCATGTTATCATCACCCACACAACAACCAGTGGCAAGGTACCTGTTAAAATGTATAAAACTGCTTCCTTAAAAATTACTCCTTATGCTTGCCTCAAAAGGAGTTCCATGTACCAGTGCCTAGAAAGGCAGTGAGTCTTACTCTTTTCAGGACAAGCCATGCCAGGCCAGAAGGGAGCAGCACATTTTATTTTGCCCTCTGAAATTCTTAGTATATCAAAAAGATCTTATTCTGATGATATTTTCTGCTATTTTCAGATTTTTTATTTCTACTCTCCATATAGTTTTTCTCATCTTCCCCTTCTCTGTGAGGTCCAGAAATGTAATCATTGCATTTCAGATGGGCCAAATTAAGCCAAGAGTCAGGAGGTGTGGTGGATGCTAATCTGGGTCACACAACTTTTACTCAGTTATCTAGGCCACTTAGTCTTGAGTCATTTCAGGTAAAGAGTTCCAGATAAATCTCTAAGTCATTGAGAAGACAATATAACTAGCTGATGTCTTGTTTTCTCTTTGAACAGAATTCTTAGGAGCATTGATTTCCAAGCTGATATTAGTGGGTTTGGGTTTTATTTTCATTGTCCCATAGACTAGAGCAGTCCCTTCCCATGCTAAACCAAGAATGGTTGTAAGAATTTCCTACAGATTGACCATTGCCATAAAATAAATGCATCAGGCTTCTGTAAAAAACTGAGTAGACCATTCTTGAAAACAAAATATCTCACTTCTCATCTTAGCTGGAATTAAAAGTCCTGTTGTATGACGCTAAAAACTTAACCACCTTCTACTGAAAGCTGTTCAGCAAAAAACAAAGTTCTAATTCTCTTTCTCCATCCCTTGTTTTTAAGGTGAATTTAACTCTGTTAGAGGGAGCAAAACTGAGAACATCATACAAAAATTACCCAATATGTTTTCTAAGAGTGCAAAACTCATTCTGCTGTTGCTCCTTGGAGGACACAATCCATCCTTAGTTGGTTTGCACAGGTCACCATCAGAGCTGTAAGCTTACAATGACTTACTGTCACTTTCCAAATAAGCACATTAAAATCACAAAACACATGAACAGGAAAACATAAATCTTGATTTGCTGTCATCACTCCCCTGAAGAGCCTGATGCTGGCAGAACAGGTCTTCTAAAATTGTAGGCCAGCTGCTCAGCTAGTGTAAATCAGCATAAGATGTGAAGAGGAAATTCATTGGTACTGCTTAAAGGTTGTTTTAAAGATATCAGTGAGTAACTAAATGTTTAACATGCCCACTGGGATGTGTATGAAACAAAGAGTCTAATTTGCAGAGAAGAAGATTTAAATTATATATGAAAAAAAGATTATCTAGTGAATAAGCACCAGGCAGGCTGTGTTGCTAATCTCCTTCACTGGGGGTTCATAAGAACTGATTAGACCGACATCTGTCACACATAGATTCTGGATTCTGGATTCTGCTCCAGTGGAGAGGCTGAATTGTGTGTGCTCTGGAGATCTCTTCAGTGCTTGCACAGCATGAAGAAATGACCTCAGCATTGAAACAGCTATGGATTAGCAAAACACCTTTGTCTCCTTACTTCCTGCACAGGTAAGAGAAGAGACAAGCAGTGCATTTAAATAATTCTAGCAAATCCACTAGCAAATGTTAAATCAATCCAGTAAAATTTTAATACTCCTTTTCATGCTAAAGTGAGCTATAACTGCTATTTAACTTCATAGTTAAACTACATTATATAAGTATCTAGTTATACTGTATAACTATAAACTTATAGTTATAAAATTGTATATGGTAGTTACTTATTAAATAGGTGTAACAGTTGTATGGTTTTTATTCAGAAGACGCTTTACAGAGTCAAAGCATTGGAAAATTTTCCACTTGCTTCAGTGGAAAATGTGCCAGAATTAAAAGGAGAGTATTAGTGTATTTTGACAATTGGTGGTAGGCACAGCAGATCCATAGTGGTAACATGTAACTGTAATTCACAGTGTACACTCTTCCAATGAAATTTGCTAAGTATGTTACAGTAAAAAAAAAAATTCTTCCACCTTAGCCTGCCATTTGACATTTGTTCTAAGAAGTTAGGAGTATTTTAGTAGAGCACAAGGTAGATCTTGGTGGCACCTCTTCTATGGGATTCTCTTTCCTGGCTTGGCCACTCTTCTGCTTTGTGTGCAGTTTAAGGATTTATATGAGAAAAGGGACAGTACAATAGTACTTTGAGAAGGGTGTTGTAATTTGTCCTGTGTTGTTCAGACCACTTTAGTGAAATTGTCTTGAGACAGGAAAATGCTTTACCATCTAGCACATTTAAGGCTGAGACCAAGCTTGTACAAGGGTTTTCTCAAATGATGCCTGTGGGATGGGTTGTACATGCATCTGCAGGCCCAGGGGCACTTCTCAAGGCTAAGCCCCAAGGCTTAGACACACCACACTTTGTGCACAAAGGAAAGAGAGGGCCAGATCCCTTGTGAAGCTAGAGAGAGGTCTCCTATTGATCTACTAACGGTCAAGGCCAGGTAGGAGTACCAACACACAGGTTAAACCAATGTGTCTGTGTATGACAGATATAGGAAGTTGAATGAGTGGAAAACAATACCCATCATAAACACAGAAAACACAATGCAGCTTCCCAGGTTAGTAGGGAAGCCCGTGAGACTTGGGGTTTTTTGCAGTTTTTGAAAGTATCCCATTGGTAGTTGACACTGACATGTCTCTGCTAGATGGTTATACCACCATCTGTGCACCATAAATTGCCAGGCCAGTTAACATTCAATTACCTGATCGTGTTTTGGTGCATTAATCTACTGGACAGCAGAACCAGCTGGGGATCAGCAGTGCTTATGGATTTAGGAGGAATGTCACACAGGCACAGCTCCACTGTTTGCCTAGACAGATCCACACTGGCAGAGGGTTCTCTGCAGTTCTGTTGCAGAGTCTGAGGACAAAATTAAGCAGCACACCTAAAGTGAGCTTACCAGCATTAAATGAGGCGGTCCTGTTCCTCCCTCCTTCCTATTTCCTCACTGTCCCATCTTTCCCACCTTCTTTTTCACCTTGCTAATAATAAAGCCTTCATCTTAAGGAGTCATGCTGGACTCCAGCTGGCTACCTGCAGAGCCCCCTTGGGTCCCTTTGCTTTCCCAATAGACTGCAGAGCAGCTACACTCACATCTGGCATCACTGGCATTAAGCCCAAGATGGTAAATCCAGCCAGATTTCTGAGCTCTGGAGAGAAAAACATAACTTGCTCTGTAGTGGGGTAAGTAGGCTTGTTATTTCTGGCCATGTGCTGGTGTTGTTAGTGCTGTGTTGTCTCTGGGTAACTCTATCTAGATCTCCCTGTGTTACCCCCTCTAGTATCTGTATGATAGGGTTCCTGCCGTTCTCTGGAGTGTTCCAGCCCTTCTGCTTCATCTGAAGTTTCTTTGAATTGTGCCACTTGCCATTAATAGATAATGTGCCATTTCAAAAGAGGAAAACCTAGTTTTTACTCTGTTCTTTTAACTTCTAGTTGGATTCTCATAGGGTAGAGTACAGAAGGCTGTCATCTCCTGGCCTGCAGTAGTAAAACAGTACTATTACGGTACATTTTGTACCATGAAGAGCTCATCACTGAGAAAGAACAGGAAAAGCACATGGAGATTAAGGACGCTTTTTTAAATGGGACCCCAAAATAGGAAACTGTGAAGTAGGAGTCTGGGTGTGATTTTCAATTAAATGAATTTGTTTTCTGAAATGTATTTTTTTAAAGTCAAAATATTTCCAAAGCAATGTCAGTTTTATCAAGAAGAGTGGCAGACAAAGTAACTGAAGAAGGCACACATTATGTTCTGTGACAAGGGAATTAAGTGATTTCCTAGACTAAGATTCTGACCCATTCCTTGCTTTTCTGTAATGCAAGTGTCAAGGATGGAAGGATTTGTGAATCCCACAAAAGAAACTTAGATGGGGATACTTGAAGACCAATGCCACATGTGCCTTCCATAGTGGAAAACCAAGAGGTTTAGTCTGGAAACAGATGTCTCAGCACATTTCTGACAGAAGACAGACGTTTGAAAGACATTATTTCAATCTGAGGAACAAAACCAATTTTAATACTTAAATGTATCACAAAGAACTTAGGTGGCACGTTTGGTCCATATTACTTTTGCAATGGAATTGTAGTAATGCTCTATTGGAACAAGTGGAAAATAGCAGAAAAGAAATGAAAGCACATGGTGTGTATGGCAGAAGGCAAAGGCTGAGCTGTAGAGAAAGCCGTGGGTCAGAAGCTGGTAGAGGCTGGGGTTCTTTTTTCAGTCTAGACCTGGAGTTATTTCTGTTAGTTACAGGGATCTCTCAGTCCATGGGGGTCCCTCTGAAGCAGCCTGTGGGTCTTCTGGGCTGCTTCAGCAATTGGAGTGCCAGGATCACCTCTGGTCACACAACCAGAGCGTCCTGCCATGTCCAGGCAGCTCAGTCTGCTGGGGAGCTCTATGGAGAGAAAATGCCCACTGAAAAAAGTGTGAGGGCACCGTGGCAGGACAGAAAGCATAGTAGCTGGCAGGGTTTAGTAGGAGAGAGAAGAAATGGATTACCGAGCATTTGAGACAGTGGCACGATGCCCAGAATGTGATTCAAGCAAAGCACTGGATGTGAGCATCAAAGACCAGAGAAGCTGTAGGTGTGTAAACTGGCTGTGTCACAGGGCACATCGGGCAGCCACCTGTCCCCAAAGCAGAAATCCAAGAAGACCCTGTGCATCTGCTCCCAAAGGCTGAGGCTGCCTGTGCTCACAGGGAGGTCCTGACACGGCCTGGGCACCTCCAGCTCTGCTTCACTGCTTGGCCAGAAGCCCCACAGCCCAAATGGCTCTGTGTCCGGGTGCTGGGAAGGGCGGGATACAGGAAGCTGACTGCTCTCAGCCCCACTCCCTCGGGGCCCATCCCATTCCCTGTTCCCAGAGCACACCTAACGCCCACGGATGGCGTTTGGCTGCCTGCAGAGCTCAGCAAGGGCCAGGCTCTTTGAAAACAGGCCTCGGTTATGATAGAGGAGGTAATGGGGATGGAACAACCATGTGGGGATTTTTTAGTTAATGCTACACAGTGGTTAAAGGTTCCTGCCCAGGGGAACCTGGGTATTAGATCTTCCTCAGCCTGGAGAAGCTCAAGTGTGCATTTTCCAAGAGAGCAGCCTAGTAAGCCAGGAGGCGAGGGAACTTGGAGCTTGTTGTTGAAGCTGGATCTTGGCAGAATAAATTATACATGAGTCAAAGGGCCAGGAAGGGAGCAACCAGGGGCAGTGTTACTGTAGCCCGGGGGCTACAGCTGAGCTGGGAAGGAAATAAAGCCTGGCATATCCCCACCTCCATGGCTGCTTCTCCATCTGAGCCCATGCAAAAGACAGTCCAGAAGCAGATGTGAAGATAAGAGACATTATTTCTTCGAAGGACACATTAACTCTTCACCATAGGCCTAGGCTCCTTCATGTCTCTGAGCCTTTCTTCAGAATCCTTATTTCCTGAAGGCTACCCTGTACTTGTTTGGACCCACTCAGGTCAGTAAGGATAGCCCTTTCTTGGGCAAGTGCTTTAGGCAGCAGGATATCCTATTGGGTACTGGCATCACCACTGTCATGAGTTTTAAAAGAAACTGCTATTCTTGTTTTTTCCTTTTTGAGGAGATGGTTACAGGATTTTTCCTTGGGAGAGACTTCTTGGGGATGGGTTCCAAATAAACAAATATTCCTGACTGCATTTCTCCATGAGCATCCCAGACTCTGGACAGGGGTCCACTGAAACACAGGACAATGTAGGTCAGAAGAGACTTCTTGGTGTTATTCAATCCAATCTCATCCTCAAACTGTTATAAAGTACAGCAAGTTTCTCAGGGCCACATGAAGCTGAGCTTTGAACATCTGCAAGAATTGGGACTCCACAACTTCATTGGGAAATCTCTTCCAGTGTTGGATTAGTCTCACTGTGAACATTTTTGTCCTCATATCTAGACAGAATTCCCTTTGCTGCAAGTTGTGATGATTGCCATTGTCCTTCCACTGTGCACCTCTGAGGAAAGTCTGGCACTGCCCTACCTTAGGTAGCTGATGGCAGGAATTAGGTGTCTCCTTGCCAGGGTTTTGCACTTGCATAACTTCCTGCATAGCATTGCCATTCAGAGGTGCCTCACCTTCCCTGCACAGTGTGGTTTGCTAGCTAGCACAGCATCCTGCTGTTTGTCTGGGGGAACAGCCCTCTAAGTCTGTGTTGGATTTGGCACTGCTGTGGCCTAATTATATCATATGCCATTGAATTTTCATCTATGCTCTCTGTTTCCTTGCAGTTTCCCCAATTCCTGTTTAAATTTGCAACATTGCCTGAGTAAAGAATCATATGGAGTGTGGCCAGCTATTATTTTTTATTGAAAGAAGCAGATGCTGTGGGACAATTAAAAATCATTCTCAACCCCATAAATGTTTCCAAATATAAGCAGATACTCAGGAATGAATGTACAGGAAAAGAAAATCTGTTTATTATGTTGTCACTTTATACAGCTAAACTATTTCTTTTGTGCTTTGTTTGCACTGAGATATGGGTCCTTTGTAGGCAGCAGTTGTACACCAGCTGTGTGTGTAGTTCCCTCTATAAAGATTACAGAAGGAACACACAGGCTGCAATGTGGAACAGGAGTTTCTCCTATAAAGTAAAGATACAAAAGATGTACCGGGCATTGTCTGTCTGTGATCCATGCAGAGATTCCTCATCAAATGTGAATGTGAATGTGATCAGTCAGCTCCAGTGCCTCTGAATGCGTTACCTGGTCATTTAGTAAATGAATTGTGGTTTCAGGAGTGCCTCAGCTGGCTGCTGTAGGGCTGCAACTGGTCCAGAAAGGTCTTGACTGAGCCTGAGCTAACAAACCCCAGTAAACTCATGTCTGCTCTTTATTGCCACAGAGGTGGGGTTATACAAGAGCAGCTATTGAGGGCTGACTGCACCACTTGGGACCAGCCAATGTAAGAGTTCCTCAGCCTCCTGCTTCTGGGCTGGAGAGATCTGCAGCAAGTCTGGCTGCCTTTGAACCTTTCAGCTTACGCATTTACACACTCTTATGTTTGAACTAAAAATCCTTTCCATTAAAATATTTTAGTCCTTTTCCATTAAATTTCCCAGTAATTAATGATTATATTGTTGATTAAGTAATTAATGATTAAGTAATTAATGATTATACATCTCTGTGACATGAATAGTGGAAAGTTCACTGTATGGGCTTTTTTTTCTTGTCTCCTAAGCTTTATCCCTACAAATAAGCTGGTAAACAGAAGAAAATTTCTGGGAATGTGCCTCTATTAAATGAGGAACTAGGGCTTGGTAGAAGTAGCAGCGAATAATTCACTTAAAGATAGTGGATGGATGCTCATGAGAGGAAGAATTTGAGAGTGGGAGCCTATCACGTTAGTGGACCTTGTCCTACCAGACACACACTGTGGAGATCCAGACTGAAGCTGGCATATCTCACATTTCAGCTGCCGTGGAGTTTTCCAGCTGTCCTACAGCTCAGCAGAGCTTCACCTGCTGCAGAGTACTCAACCAGATCCCCTCCTCCCTTTCACTGCAAGGTTAAAAACCAGTTTCTCTGCCAGGTGAGCCTGCCAATGCTCACTCCCAAATAATTTTTATCGCCAGTTTCTTATACTTTGAAGAACAAGATGTATTTGGTATGATATCAAAAACAAAGTGAAAATCACAAAGGAACAGAGATTATGAGGAATATAAAAATTACCAGACCAAAACCCCCATGCCTTATATGCATATGGCTGGGAGTTAGAAACTGGTGGTGAAAGCAAGACAATACAATCCTCATGACAGCAAATTCATCAGTAATATGTAGTACTTCTACACTGTAGTGCTTCATTTCTAGTCTGTCTGTTTCTTCCTCTCTCTTATATGGGTTAATTTGCTAGTGTTTGCTTTAACAATTTTCTGCAGGATTTATCAGTAGTGGATTAAAAACCAGATTAGAGGGCATACAGCATTGGCTCACTTCCTGTGGTATCCAGTGATTGCTCTAACTGGTCTAACTTAAAATATGTACGAACACTCAACAGCAGTCTTCTTCAGACTCTCTGTCTGAGATGCTTCTGCACTAAAAGATGCAGAGACTAAAAGTCTCTAATACTGCCTTTTCCTTCTTGAGCCAGAATTTTATAATTCCTTAAAGAAACCCATCCCACATTAATGTAACACACAATTACAAATGCTCTTACCTGACGTACCATGCTGACTGTGTGTGTAATGTCAGATTAGTCCTTGTGGTGCTTAGAGCTGTTGCTTGGGCCTGTGTGGTCCCCTGGGGACACCAGCCCTGCTGTTAGAGACAGTGCTACTCCAGCTCAAGGTCTGACAACAGAACCTACTGTCACCTCTCCTTGTCTGTGACTACCTAAACTTGTGCTGGTGAACAAGAAGCCTAAAGCCTACTGCCAAATATTTTTAGCAACTCCACAAGACTGGCTATGCTGACCTCAAGAACTTCCTAGGAAAACTACCTTAGGATAAGCAGAATAGAATATAGGATAGGCAAATACCTTTTTGGCAGTAAGGGCAAAGCTACGCCTGCTTTGTTTTAGAGAACCAATTTTTAATGTGGTATTTGCAGGTGTTATTCTGCTATTCTTTTCTAAATTAAACTGTCACCTGTGAAGCTTCCTGCACCAGCACACAGTTGTTTTTTCAGGAAACAAGTGCTGAATACAATTCAAATATCAGTTTAAGAAAACAAAGCCTCTTAATAAGGAACTGGATACACAAAGTAAAATGTTGTAAGGCTACATTCTTTCTAAGGGTAACATCTAGGCTGCCCATGATACATCAGGTTAGGAAAATAATCAGCCGCATCTCCAAGGAATGCTCCCTTCTTCATTTGTATAATACTTTTGGGCCTACATGTAAAGACAGGATTTAATTCTTTAACTCCAGAAAACCAGCTGAGCAATCTTAATTCTTTCACTTCGTTTTTTAAAGTCACGAAACCAGAGGACCATGGCTTTGGTTTATACTTTGCTACACGACAAGGAGAACTTTTGTGGATATGATCTTTGAGACAATCAATTTCAAGTAATATGTGTTGAAAGTTGTGGTGAAACATCCTTAGATGCTTTCTTTCTGTACTGACCCCTGCCATTTCAAAACCAGTATACCTTGAGCCAAAGGGCTGGGGTACCCGTTAAAACAGTAATATCTTTTGTTTTACCTGGACTTTCTTAAAAATAGTGGGAAATTACACATATATTATCAAGGGTTAATTTTGTATCTCCCTGGAGACTCCTTCTTAAGCATTTTTTTTCAGATCTGAATGATGATCTAATAACTTTTAATGGCCCTGTAGCACCTTCTCTTCCTCCCTCCCCCACCCTTCAAATGTTTCGATTGCTGCCAAGCTCTGTTTTGTTTTCACTGAGTGCATTATTCTTCAAATTTCCTTAATGCAGCACATGGCATTTGCTAATGTACCTCACATGCTCCTTTGAATTCAGCCAGGAAATCTGCCCTGCTCTTCTCTCAGTGGCTTTTGTCTCCACTGCAGAGGTGCTGTGGCTGCTCAGGAGCAGTTGCTGAGCTGCCATAAATTAGAGGTAGGTGTACTAGGGGAAATTGAAATGGATCCTGGTTTCCTCCAAACTCGAGTTGTGAAGGAGCTTCATGTGCTGCTGAGCTACCCCTGAAGCAAGAGGAATAACTGACTACCATGAGAAAGCAAGGGCAGAAAGCTGGGAGTGGAAACCACCAATGTTGTCCCAAATGAAGCCATCATTACTAAGGAGTCACATGTGTTTAATGATGCTCATTTGAAAAAAAAAAAAAAAAAAGTAAAATGCTGAGTGTTCAGAGGCAATAAGGAGGAATAGTTTAAAGAAATTATGCAGGAGTTCAGAAAACAGTTGCATTACTGCTCATGTAAAAGCTGCAGTAGCTCTAGTTAGAAATGGATGAAAGATGATTTTAAAATTGTTTTGTAAGACACAAAAGAAACCATTTAGGGTGTTTATCTTCTATTTTCAACTTGTGAAAAATTTTGCTCTATATTTTTTTTTCTCTTTCAGTTTCCTCTTTTTCCAGTAAGAAAGTGATTGCAGGCATGTTATTATTTTCTTCCCTCTCACAACAAGCAAACATACATTTTTCTCTCATTCTGTACTCCAGAACTTCGGTCATTTGAGAAGGTAAGGATTAGGTTTTTGGGTTTTGTTTTTGTTTCCCTTCTCCACCCTGAATTTTGAAATAAAGTTTTCTGTCTACTTACGGAGATTTTTGGGGGTAAGCCATGAACTTTCAACATCTGAGACAGCCATATGCTGCAATAACAAGGTATAGTGTGAAGTAACTGCAGTGAATGAGGTAGTATTTGGAATACTACATGCACTTACATTTCTAAAATGTCATATTAACTCATAGATTAAGTCAGTATAATTCCTTCCCATTGCCTCCAGCTTTGGATAGCTCAAAATATTTATTTAACTGTGTAGTTTAAATGTAACTGAAAACAAGGAAGGGAGAAAAAAAAAACCTCCAAGACTTCAACATAAGGAGAGGAAACAGAAACAAATTCCAGTTACAACCAAATGCCTGTTTTCATCCTCACTTTCCTCATTGTTCTCACTTTGGCTGTCATAGACACAGCCTTGGCAATGATAAAAAATTTTGTTTCTGACTTTTGAAGCCAGTCTAGTGTTCTGTCTTACAATATATCATCCTCAGACTCATATATCTGTACTTCCTGAGAAGTTTGTGGATTTGAATGTGAGGGAGTCAATAGCCTGAGAAAACCTGGGCTCTTAGTGAGTCAGGAGCCTCTTTCTCAATATTTCCAGTCTAACCTGAAATGGATGGGACCAGAAATTGCAGAGGAAAGCCTACTCCTAAGGAATTTATAGGGAGAATTTGCAAATGGAGTTTAACTCATAGAAGACTCAAAAAAGGCCCTTATCCTGTGCATGCTTTGCCTAGAAGCTTTTTAGACATATCTGTTAAAATTTTAAATCTTCCTGCTGCCATTCCTTGTGACCTCCTTGTATTTCTCTACTTCAAAAGAATCACACTCATCTTGCATTTAGTATTAGAGACTTTTCTGTTGAATTCTTGTTCTTGTCCCTTCTGGCATCAAGCAGAGCTTTGCACTGGTTTGTGGAGCAGGAGGTACTACTGCTCCTTCTCAAGCAGCCCTGGCTTCACATGACCTGAATGCCATGGGATTAGCCATGGTAACTGATTTAATATCAGCTGAACAGCTTTTTCTTAAACAATTCTGGCATTTCAGAAATCTTCACACTCAGCCTTTATCTCACCAAAATTTGCCAAAGAGTGGCCGCTGTATTGCCTGAACTCAAGCCCTGAAGAATTTAATTCCTGCACCTATGTGAGCCAGTTCCTATCTTGTGGTGGGATAATGTTTGTATCTGGTATTGTTTATTCACACGCATTGTGAAGTTGAATTTTATAAATACCTAATTCCCACTTGTCTATTGGGAAGAGCTTCTGTGATAAGAAAGAAGAGTAGTTTGAAAAGAAAAGAACTAATTGCAATAATCTATGTGATGAGAGCTCAGAGTTGGTCCTGGAGCAGTAGGAGATATTCCTGTTTTTCTCTAGAGATTAGCTTTAGCCTCTGGCAAAATCCATTTTCCTTTGTCTTACAAATACCAGTTGACTGTAACGTTGTTCCTGAGGTGAAGCTTTTAAGAAAGGCACCTATGGCACAATAGTTAAAACAGCTCACTGGAAGCCTGGGGATGGTGACTGGACTAAAAATTCAGTGGGGAGTCTGCATAAGAAACAGCATCGACCTTCTTGGCAACCCACACTGATCAGTGACTGGGTTGCTGTGTTGCATCAGCTGGGATTTCTTCATTGTATCAGGGACAAAATACTGGGAATCATGACAGGACTAGATGCTATGGTTGTCTAGGAGGGTTTCTTTAATTTAGTAATGGAAAAGGAATATTTTCTTGCAGGTGTCTGAATTCTCAGCAACAAAGGAAAGCTGAGGAGATGTACATTGTTTTGATGCCTCAAAGGCTGCAGAGCTATGAAAAGTAACCTCTTTGTCAAAGACAAGGAGTCACAGTGCTTCCATGACAGCTTATCTAGCATTGAAAGACCTGAGAATATGTGAGGAATGAATTGAGACAGGAGAGGCAAGGTTGTCCCAAAATACTTTTCTCAATCAGGACATCCTCATTGCTCTGCACAGCTTTCTACATGCATTCAGTTTGAATACTTTCTACTGAAATATGTTGAGTGCAAATTTGTTTTAATAGGAGAAAAATATATCCTATTCTGTGGATTCTATTGGTCTGCATAAAGAAAAACCTGAGGCATGGTATAAAATTGTGGAAGTCGGTAATGACAAATCTGTTTTCCTCTTCAGTGTTTTCAAAAAGTATTTATAAGGACAGATGGTGGGCAGAAGCAGAACATGTTCAGTTTTATCAAGACATTTGGCTAACAAGCACAGACTGAAATGCATTTTTTTCCATCTCAACTTAATAATTTTAATTAGAGGCAAAAGGTGTGGTAGTCTCATTGTCTGGAGGCGTATGTGCAATATTGTCTTGGTTGGGCAGGACTGGGTGGAAGAGAATATCACTGCCTTTAATGAAGGGTGGTGCATATCTGTGCAATCTCAGGGTTTTTTTATTGTCTGGTAATCTAAAAAATGCAAATTCCAAATGTGCTCTTGCACAACATACACAGTGATACACTGAAGCTATGCTTTCAGTTAGAGAACAAAAACATGAGTACAAAATGTGTGCTAGTAATACTGTGCCACTGCAGAAGAAAGGCTTTTTAGCTAGTGGTGGGACATACATTTATTATCTTGAGGGGAAATTTTCACAGCTACCTATGTAACTTAGTGGTCTCTGGAAGTCATTCATTATTCAAATGCTTTTGAAAATCTTACTTATTAACAAGTCATTTTGAACTTCATACAATCTCTCTGTAAGAACATCAAAGTGTTCTGGCAGTTGTAATTACAGATCATATGCTCTAACCGGGTCTAATGATGTTCATTTACTCTACTTATCTCTGGCCATATTCTAGCTTTTTCGTAAAGTTGCTTGCACAGATGCTGTGCATTTTGTCCTTTAACAGCTCTCCAAGCCCTAACCCAGGAACTGCTTCTCCTGCTTTTGGGTGCTGCATTGGGAGGCATACCAGTATTGGGGTGATCCCAAAAGGGAGCACTGAAATGAGATTCATGGCCTGAGCAGCCCTGGCATGACATTCCTGTGTATCCCCTCTCTCACGTACAGGTTGTGGAAATATTCAAAATGCCTTCATCTCACAGACACCTTTTCGTTAAGACCTGCGCTCTTCTAAGATTTTCTGTGAGAAGGTAAGCTGTCTTCTTGCTTTGTCACCATAGTCCTCATAAAAATGTCTGTCTGATATATGTACTGCAAAGAAAGATCATAGTGTTTATGCAGAGTACCTTCTAACTGTATTCTGGGCTGCATCAAAAGAAGTGTAACCAGCAGGTTGAGGAAGGTGGTTCTGCCCTTCCACTCCACTCTCATGAGAACCTGCCCAAAGTACTGTGTTCAGGCCTGGGGACCCCAACATAAGAAAAAGTGGACTTCTGGAAGAGGGCCTGTTCTCCTAAGACGAAAGGCCAAGAGTTGGGGTTGTTCAGCCTGGAGAAGAGAAGGCTTGAGGGAGACTTTATAGCAGCCTTCTGGTACTTAGAGGGGGCCTGCATGAAGGCTGGAGAGGGGTTTTTTATAAGGGCATGCAGTGATAGGACAAGGGGAAAGGCCTTTAAACTGAAAGAGAGTAGGTTTAGATTAGGTATTAGGAAGAAATTCTGTGCTATGTGGGTGGTGATGTATTTAAACAGGTTGCCCAGAGAAGCTGTGGATGTCCCATCCCTGGAAGTGTTTAAGGCCAGGGTGATGGGGGGCTCTGAGCAGCCTGGTCTAGTGGAAGGTGTCCCTGCCCATGCCACAGGTGTTGGAACTAGATGATCTTTAGGGTCCCTTCCAATCCAAACCATTGTACGGTAAGATTCTAAATAAAAATCTGCCTCTGATTTAGTGAAACTATTTGTTTGCTGGGATAGTAAATCTTTAAACCAACAAAATTATGTATTTTATAAGATCTTATTGAATGTTTTCCCTCACTGACTGAAGCTCACATCTTGTGAACTATTTTAAGGACTGTTATCAGCCTTGTGGCTGTAAAAAGGCAACACTTCTATCAGTCATTATTTTACTGCCTTTTAGTTGCTACTGTTTAGAGGAAAGTTCAGCTCTCTGTGCAGAGCTACCAGAATTATGTCCCTTTATGACTGGAAACTTGTATTTGTGTCCCTCATGAATATAAGTCTCTGGGACTTATCAGAAGTGGCAGGCTGCACTTCATTTCATCACTGCCCAGTGGGGTTGAATCCTCAGCAGGGAAGCAGAGCCTGGAAAGCCCTTGCTGCCTGGACTCTGCATCTCAGGACAGGAGTTTGAGCAATAGGAGATTTTCTGCACACTGCCCAAGTGGGAGAACTGAGGGTTTGTGCCCATGCACAGCTCGCATGTTGCATCAACTGCCTGGCAGGATTAATGTTCTAGTCCTTACAGTCTCCCAGGTCAATAATATGTGGCCCAATAAACCATAGTGGTTTATTATAGAATACATACTTTCAAACTCTAAGTACATAGTTAGGTTTTGGCAAGGAGGATTGATAAAATGCCTGATTATGAGATCTATCAGAATAGTGAAAACAAAATAATCCAGTTTCTATCACTTCTTCGTTCCGTCACAGGCCTTTGCAAAATTCAGGTACCTGACTGAACCTGGGGAAAGAGACAGCTACATTTTCTTGTAATGGCAGCTCTTTGGGAAGTGCCAGTCCTTGACAGTTTGCAGTCCACTAGAGGCAGCAAAGAAATCAAGGCCAATCTCTGAAAAAGATACATGAACAATATTGCTAATATAAAGCTGCCTGCATTTACCAAACTATGACAATACTGTGTAGCTTACTAAAATTGTTAGAGATCAAGGATAACAGAAAACAAATTAAAGACAGATTGGAGAGTATAATAACTAAATCTGAGAATTTCAGTCTTGGTTTATTTTGCTTGTTTTGGGAGGATACTATTTTAAAAATATCTATGTATTTACACATGTGGAGGCACACATGCTTTTCTCTGTTCAAAGTTTTTAGATAATGAGCTCAGTGCCATCAAGATCCTTAGTCAAAGGATGTTGCTTTGTGATCCTAGATCAGCAAACCCTCTCAGTCTATAGCAGATGAGTTTCTCATCCTTTGAGGAGTTATTATGGGCTGCAACTCCAGAGATAAATGAGGTATGGAGGAGGCAGGCCTGAAGTCTTCCCTAGTGTGCTATCCCATGGTCTGTGTCTTTCCTGAGAGGCACAGGGCCAACCTCTTAAAAAAAGGATTTTACTTGTGGCTTATTTCTGCCTTCTGGATCTGAACTCAAGGAGAGTAGAGCTGGGGGTGCTCATACATACATACAAAATACATACATACATACATACATACAAAATACATACATACATGCATACAAAATACATACATACATACATACAAAAA
This sequence comes from Chaetops frenatus, assembly GCA_013400775.1. Classification (NCBI taxonomy): domain Eukaryota; kingdom Metazoa; phylum Chordata; class Aves; order Passeriformes; family Picathartidae; genus Chaetops; species Chaetops frenatus. Next base: position 308,421 of record VZTR01014618.1, on the reverse strand, counting down.
GGACAGTTCTTTTGAACTCTGTGTCTGTTGGTTAAATTTAAATGCTGATTGGAAGACCAGGTCAATGTGCTGAAATAATTTAAATTTCAATAATATAATATTATTTCATGTTTTAAAATGCTTATAGTGCCTATAAGGCAGGGTTATTTTTGATTGAAAGCTGTTTTACAGACAACATAGTCTATGTTTCATGGTTCTTCTATTTGTAGTGGCTTGAAAGTAATTCTAATACATAAAAGAATAATTGTAAATATTAGTGTAGATATCCAAGATCTAGATAATAAAAACCCATGTTCAAGTGCAATACATTGCTCTTAATTGAGGAAGTGCTCTTGATGTGAAGACCCCTGGATTCCTGATTCCTGACAAGGGCAAACTTTCTGCACAATTTGTTTTCTACATGTTTTGAAGGCCTACTTCTGTAAACAGGTAATTTCACATTGCTCCTAGAGGCAGACCAACATGTGATGGAGGTTTGTAGATCTGATCTGAAACAGCACGGCTGGCACTATTCCATTGCCTTGAGAGGAGCTACTTTGGTTTACATGTGGTGAGACACTGGCTCTGAGCATCCAGTGTGGTCCATGTGATTAGTCTAAGATGAAAATGTAGATTTTACTGGCTTACAAGAGTAGGAAGGATGTATCTCCTAGAGGGTGTGTCTGATCAGTTACATTTCACAGATGTTGTTTACTGTTCCTGAAAAGAGAGATAAATGCTTTGCTAGTAACAAACCTGTCTCATCCCATCTAATCACCCAGAGTAAAAGCTGTTGGAAATAAATTTGCTCACTCCTCTGTGTCAGAGAATCAACACAAACCTTAACCTTTCCTGGGAATACAGCACTCTTGTGATCACTTGTTCTTGTTGCTTCTCTGATTGTGTCCCAATATCAGTAAATAAATACCTTCCCAAACATAAGCTGATTTATAGGTAAATGAGTCATATTTTGCACGGCCTCTTTACCTGCCCTTGTGCCCTTAATTCAAGCAATATACCAGTCTGCAAATAGATCTACTGACCTCATACCACCATTTATTGATATGTCAGGTCAGCATTGGATGCCTGTAAATTTATTTTATCTAAGCTGTAATTAACACAAATCAGCTGGTTTTGTTCTAGGTGATAAGAAATTAATGGATATTCACTGTTTTGGGGTATGTAAATTCCAGACTTTTGCCTTTCTGCTGTTGCCTGGGGCTGAGCAGTGACATGGGTGATGGATCTGTTTCAGTGCTGTTGGAGTGGCCAGCTAATACAGGCCATGGAGCATGTCCTGCAAGCTGCTAGCTGTACCCTGGCTACTGCTTTGTGGGTTTCACAGGGGTTCTGCTCCTTTCGCTGCTGCTAAAGAAACACAAAAGCTCTGAAGAACCTGTTCTCTGGCCACCTGTCTTCCTTGGTCCTGGGCTCTCAGAGCTGCCCTTGTGGAGTCCAGGGTTCCAGCTATGCAAGAATATACTTCTGATGAGCTTCCCAGCTCAACTCTGAAAACAACAGCTTGAGACTGAACTTTTCGTCTCCTTTCCACCCCATTCATTCCTTCCAGACAGGCTGAAAGGAGGGCAAAGTCCACAGAGGTTCTGAGTAGACAGTTTTGGAGGTAAAGAATTCTTGTGAGCCTGCATGTTGACAAGTATCAAGTAATGTAATTGTCTGTGACTTGACGGTAAAACCTACATAATGCAGAGAAGGAAGACTTCTGGTGTGGGGAATGCTGTGCACTCACCTGACATCATCTTGAAAGGGAGCAGGATAACAGCTGGATATCATTCCTGTACAGAGAAGAAAAAGGAAAATTGTGAGCCCTGTAAGAAGGCATCAGGGTAGAAAACTAATAAGAACTATCTGAACACAGTGATTAGGGACAGCAAAATATTTACTTCTTTTATTACAGCTAATAGAATTACAGGAAGGGTAGGGTTGAGGCATGGGTGCAGTCGATGAGCTATGCCTCTGAAAAACTGGGCTAGTACATTCAGACTCTGAGAGGCTCTGATTTGCTCATGCTCTCTTTCCATCTCACATGCATCCAGTACTGACTGTCAGAAATTCCTATTAACTGTTCAGTCTCTCTGGCTTCATCTTTTTTCTTGTACAATTGCCGGTTTTACTTCCAGTGAGGTGCAACTATTAGATCAGAGTGTAGGCTGCTGGGGTTTTATGCAGAACATAAGAGATGCTGAACAGGCATAAAACAGAACATTTTCGTTCCAGTAAGTACCACATACCTAATCCACCCCTGTCCATGACAACACATACTGCATGTGCAACTTGTACAGCACTGCAGAAATGTTTGGCTCTCCTCATATTACGTTGCACAGACAGCTTTCTTTCTGGCATGATCTCATATTTTGAGCCTTGGAAAAGGAGCGTGTGTAGGGCAGGACAACTGACTGGGAGCCCAGAGAGAACACTACACATTTGACTAAACTAGCTCTGAAGGATGAACAGTAAAAGCTGGCAGTGAAGTTTTGATAACTTGCATAGCACACATTAAAAGCTGAGGTAATATACAAAGCACAGGGCAGACTTTCCCATATAATTAATTTAATTCCATTAACTGATTTAATGGTTGAATTGTCAGAGGGAAGTCTATTTGCTAAAACAACCAAGGTGAATATAATTAATTGCCCTTTTTGACTTCTGCAATTTTATTTTTTAATATTGTCATTTCAGGTGTGGGTTTCAGGTATCAGAAGGAGTATAGGAATGAAGCAACCATTTGGCTAAGTTTTACATCAGATGAACAGCAAGCAGAAAATTTAGTAACTACATTTGTGACTTAAGAGACTAAGGAAACACTTGCTTTATAAAAAAAACCTTCTCTGATGTAAATTCCCATATTCCAGTTATTTATCATCCCTATTATTGTGTGATATATTAATGGCATTGTGAAGTCATATAAGGAGTGTTTCCTGGATTTTTATACTCAGCTATATAATATATATGTACACATTTGGCATGCCCAAAACATTAATTGTATTATGTTAAGTAAATTGTGTATTTTGGGAGAGAGAAACTAACTTGAATAAAGCATAATAGCCATTAAGTTAATATCTGTAATTTAGAAAATGCTTCTTTCATGAAACTCTATCACTAGTACCCAAAAGAGAAGTGTAAATTATATTATGGCAAGCTTTAGGTTGCAAAGCAATTAGCAGTCTAAATTCCTCCCAAAAGAAGAAAGTAAAGTAACTGTAAGTAAAGTAACTGGAACAAATAATCAAGTTTTGAGACATATCTTACAGGCTGAATATTTTAACCTTTATTCAGTGAAAAGAAGATACCCAGTGTTTATCATCAGTCTATGTTAATTTTCTGTCTGCATAATTGTCCCTCCTTTCAATTGCTCTCAACTTGTGTTCCAACCAGGCAGCTTCCTTCAAAATGAAGGAAGTAAAGGACATGGATGGTATGTTCTCCAAGGGGAAGCTGGTATCTTGAACAGTAAGGAATGATTTTGAAGTGGTAGGAGTCTGTAGAACATGTGTAAAACAATTCATGGGAGAGACTTAGAAAAGTTACTAAACAACTACTGAGATGAAGACAGTAGTGAAACTGGGGAAGTGGAAGCTGTTATTCTTACTAGAAAAGAGGTAAAGTCTGTAGTCAAGGCAAGAAGGAAGACCTGGGAAGAGGAACTGTAGATAAATAAGACTTGCCTCAGCCCTGGAAAGATCAGGGAGCTTGAATCTTGGGGATTATTTCCAATTACAAAAAGATGGAAAGATAAACCAAGGGTAAATCCTTGCAAACCTGACTGCAGTGTGTGAGGAAATGACTATGTATATCAATGGGAGGAGCAGGGTAGACGGAATATATATTGACTTTAGTTAAGATTTTGACATGTCAGGAGCATGAGAAAACTGTATCTCCCTGAGATGGCAGGTAATATAACATGGAGCTATGGCCACAAATTGGACATTCAGACTGAACATTACAAAAACATTTCCACTAGGAGGGCAGTGCAGCACTGGAAGAGGTTGTCTGGTAAGGCAGGGGATCTCAGTCCCTGGGTGCTTACAGGACTTGACCAAAGCCACAGCTGAGCTATCAACCAGCGCTGGTGGTAGCCCTGCTTCCTGAAGGTGGCTGGAGATGATGACCTTCACAGGCCTCTTTTAACCAATGTTTCTGTGACTGTGTACTTGCTAGTGATCTTCAAGCAGCACTTCAGCAAAGCCAGCAGAGAGCCACTCTGAGCATGACACCTTTATTATTTCATGTAGCTTAGTGCAGACACATGTCAGGACCCTCCTTCAGACTTAGGCCTTTGCTATTGCAATTGTGACATTCTGGCTCAACTTCAACAGCCCTTTTGTGTGGGTGTAAGGACTGCTGAAGTTCCCTGTATTGGACTGCAGTGGGAATCCACATGCCAGGTAAGCCGAGAAAGGAACTTAAGGCTCCCTCTTCGCTCTAACCATTTATTATCTTCAGCATCAAGGAGAGAGCGGGCTTCCTCATGTAGTCACGGCCGTCTCCCCTTGTGTGGGTTTGCAGGAAAGGGCAAGGCTGGGTGGGGCACTGATCCTTCCAGTGCCGTCAGCGTGCCTGCCCCAGCACACGGCACTCAGCACACAGCACACGGCACTCAGCACACGGCACACGGCACACAGCACACCGCACACCACACACCGCACACGGCACTCAGCACACCGCACACGGCACACCACACACGGCACACGGCACACCGCGTGTGCCACGGCGAGCGGACCGTGACACCGAGCGACACTCAGCGCCCGGATGTGCTCCCTAGGTTGTCATTCCCTTGCTGGAGGAGCTGTGAAGCGACAATGCAGCAAACAGGAAATGATTCACCAGTTTTCTGCACACATCTCAGGCAATACTTGTGCTGCAACAAATACGCCATTTAATTTTGCCCTACAATGTGCTTATAAAATTAGCCACAAAGAAACGCCATTTTTTATTTTTAACTTTGAAGAGCTACAAATGTCTATTTTAGACTGCCCAGATTTTGCCTTCATTGAGTTGTTTACTGCAACACAGTGTCTTACTCTTCACTGACTAACTTTCCTTACAGAGGCTGCCAAGCACAAATTAGGTCAACCTAAGTGGCAGTATGAAATGCAATTAGGCAAAAACTTCTCTTAATTAGTGCTGTTATTCAGGGTGGGGAGAGCTTAGCTCACAGTGAATTGGGGTTGGGCATTGGTAGAGAGAGACTCTTTCTAAAGAAAGGTGGATCTAACGCTGGGTTTCTGCCCAATATATTTTGAAATTTTGTTTGCAGTGTTTTATGACCAGAGTGAGGACTGTAATTTGTGCCTGTAGGGTGCTCCGCATAGCACTACTAGACTGCAATAAAACAACAAATAACAAACTAATCATTCTTATGGACAACACCCTCTTGCAACTAGAACCAGCGATTCTAGGTCTTCAGGCACTCGGTGTCAGAGTCACAGAAGTGTTGGTAAGGGACTGTCTCCCTCCTGCCTGGAGCACCACAAGTGCACTGCTGCCTCTGCACAGCAGCTCCTGTTGGACTGCCTGACCAGGGCCTGGCATCCTTCACGCTGTGGCTGCATCTCTGGGCTCAGTTCAGGAGCCCAGCTTGCAGGGGATACAAAAGACAGATCCCTATGGCTTCCAGAGACCAAGTCCCCACAGGGCTCTATTTGATGTTATGGGCATCTTAACTCACAGACAGGCCTGGGACTAAAGGGGTGAGATTAAGTTTATTTGATACCTCTGAAGATAGTCAATTCACGAGAAAGTTGTGCTAGCCCTCACCCAAGCAGGATCTGGATGAAGGGATTTCTACTTTTTATCATCAAGCAACTTCCTCATTCTCTCACCTCTCCCATACAGTCATTGTAAGACACTGACCAATTTGGCTTAAATAAGAGGAGAAACACTAGCCAAGGCTTTAATTTCTTCTACTTGCTCAGTTTTCACACTTACAATCCATCTACCATCTGGAGTGAATGAAATTATTTGAATTTTTCCATGTACAGATTCTGGTCTTTAGGGTCGCAGGACAAGTTACTGATTAATAATTCTGATTAATATATAATACACTGATGAGAATCTCCTGGAGTAAATAGGCTAAATATAGTATTAGTGAGCATAGACTGTAATAAAAATCATTCAAGTGTCAATATGGAAACAACCAACAAAGCTCCAAAAATCAATTATTTTTGCACTGGTTTTGCACAAACCAACTAATTTCTGAAAGCAGTCTAGCTATGTTCAGACAGTATTGCACTCAAGCTAATAGTTTTGGGAGAGGCATGATAATAGGATAATGTATGCAAATTATAATCCCACTGGGTGAATTCATTAGAGTGCACAGCAGAACCCCACATCTGCACGTAAGTAAAGTCCGTCCCTAAGTTCTAAAATATTGTCTAAGCGTGGCATAAACTTTGTGCTGATCAGCCACACAGAGGTTTTTGGGTACTGTTATCATCATGACAGTTGCATTTTGGCTGGAAAATTCACATTGCTTTAAGGATAAAGCACCCATCTTCTCTGAAATCTCAACATTTGGACAGTACAGCAAGCCTCAGGGTTTGCTGCAGTTCTTATATCAGCCTGACTTACTGAGAATAAGTGTTATCACATATCCTAGGAGCTGGTCTGCATTCAGGATCATATTCTTTCCAAATCTGAGAAGGTGCCTATTTTAATATGTAGTGTGGAAGAGCAAAGCATATTTGGTTATAAAATGGTAACATCAATGAAGAATTAAAAATGTTATTCAAGTTCATTACCTAGATAATAACTTATTTAGACTTATATTTTGTATGAGACCTGCAGCCATGGCCACTAGAAGCTTGTCACCAAATGTAATGTCGTGTGCACATTTTAAAACTACCATAATTTGAATTTATCTGTGACTACTGTACATCCAGTTAGCAAGAATGAATAGAATTAAATATATTAATTAATATTTAAATAAGGAGATTTAAAAGGCCTGATCTTCAGATGAAGAAACTGACTTCTGAAACAACTGATGTGGAATAGGTCCCTCAAAATCTCTCCCAGACTCCTCTCCTGGCAGGAAACAGTTGCCTCCTGGATTTTCAGCATTCATTCATAGGTGAAAAAGGGGGATCAGAAAAGGAATGGGATCTTACTGTGTGGTCTGGCCTGAAGCATCTTTGTACCCTGGTAATGAGTTCAGTTTTGTTAATGGAAATTGAAAGACTTTCAGTGACTTGAACAGTGATTAAAACTCAGACATTAGGAAGAAACAGTGGGACTATATTCTTAAAAAGTATAGTTAAAGGACCTGTTAAGAGATATCACCAAAAAAGCCAATGTTAATAACTAATTTTCTGTGACCTCATGATAACCTGCTTTCTAATAGTCTGGAAACCTGTAAAAAGGGTTGATTAATTCTGCAAGACCTAGTGGGCATTGTATATTTAGTTTAGAGAAGAATATTTTATGGAAAATACTACATGGTTGTGCAAAAATAGGCCATTCTGTGAATACTTACATAAAAAATGCATCCTTATTTCTGATTTTAACATTTTTTCATTTTATTGTTAAGGCATAAATGCCTCAAAATAGATGTTAAACGATACTTCTCCTGCAGTTTTATTCCTGACTTTATTAGGTTATGTATACATGGTACTTAGGAACATGGCTTAATGGTGAGCTTGGCAGTGCTGGGTTAACAGTTGGATTTCATGATCTTGAGGGTGTTTTCCAACTTAAAATGATTCTATGATTCTACCTTTGTCTTTACAAAGATCCCTGCTAAACAGACTTATCATCTAACTGTTCACAAGTGAATGTTTCACAGAGAAACAAACCCATTTCCACTTTGATCATTGGCTGTGAAGCAGTTTTGTGCTGACAGTATATACATTTTCCCCTTTATGTAAGTCTACCTATCATTTGCATTGTCTCTGATAATGCTGGTAAAGCAAAATAGATCATATGCTTAGAAACATAGAGCCTCCTTGCTGAAGTTGACAGCCTTTTTATATAAGTTTAAAAATCAATCCTTCCTCAAACTGAGGATTAGCCAGCTACACAATAATGATCAGATTTGTAATATGTGAAATATGTGTCAAATCTAATAACTAAAGTCTGCCTAAACAAAATAATGTGTTCAAAAAGATTAGTGGATTATTGAAGGCTCACACAGTCTGATGCCACTTTTCATGGTTCTTGGACAGCTTTTAGCATGTCTCAGCTGCTGCCAGGCAACATGTGCTCTTTAAGCATGGAAAATAATGCAGGACTTTATAGGAGAGCTGTGCTAATGCTTTGAATGAGATGGCTATTTGGTGAGCTGGAGACATAAAAGACTTCTTTTTCATCAGAAGGATTTTCTACAAAGCCTGGGAGAGATCCCATGCTTCAGTTAACACAAACCTGGTTAATACATATCCTCCCCATATAGCTACTGACTGCAGCAGGCTTAACCAGCAGACACTGATGCACTCTCACAGCTTCTTGTCAGGCACTGTGCATGCTGCTCTTCATTCAGCCTGCCTCAGAAACTGGTGCCAGAGGCACAAGGTGCTCCCCAGGGCTGGCAGCTCTCAGCATCTCAGATAGTACTGCTCAGGGTGCATGCCCTCAGCCAGGAAAAGAGAAGGGTTTGCAGTGTTAGGCTGGCAAACACATGGACCAAATGATCTCTCATGACTACAAAATTCATCAAGTTTGATATTTTGTACTGGAGACTGGTACAATTACAGTAGTCCTGCCTTATGATGTGTGGATAGTTCTAATAGCACTGCCTCTTCAATAGCCTGATTTGATATATTGGAGAAATGGATCAATAGGCTTCTAAGTGATGGCAACTGTCTACTTAATGTGACATCATCACCCACAGCACACTCAGATGCTGAAATATTGATAGTTTTGACAAGAGGCTTTAAAGGTTTGAGTTAAAAGGGTACGCTCTGCCCTGTATGATTCACCTGCCTAATCAATTTTGAGAATTCTATATGGGAATGTTGTGACTATTCAAAAACTATTATCCTTAAACTTGAATTCTTCTTTGAAACAGGTTTCTGAGAACTAGTGGTACACACTTTTCAGGAGTCAATTTTTCACATGGCAGATATCCAATTTGCAAACATTTCAGTGCATAAGACAAACCCCTGTCATCTCATGTGTGGTATCACTCATGGACAAAATGTTGAGACAGGTGTAATCCCACAGAGACAGATTTGGATGGGTTTTCCTAGTCACATTTTGCCATCCTTCCATGTTCCATGTACTTCTGTGGCTATCTGACATGCAGGTAAGTTTCATTAACTTGTCTTGAAACTGCAGGGTCTCACTGTGTTGCACAGAGCCTGCAGAATGCTTGCAGAAATCCTTTGCAGTTAATCTAAATCTAGAACCACTACTGTTGCAGTTTCAGTTTCAGCTACTGTCCTTCAAACCACTGTTGCATCAGGTGGTTGTGGAGCTATTCTGCTTTATTTCTGCACAGGAGCAATTTGTCAAACATTAGATTTATTTAAATATTGATTAAAGTTTATTTTAAGTGTTGCTTTTGACATTATTATTTATTAAGATCTGAAAAGAAATACAGCTATTTCTGCCAGTACAAGAGTGGACAAGTTGTAAGACAGTCTACTCTAATGCTAGCAAGTTCTTGCAAATCACTGAGTGATTGGCAGCTTTCATGCTTTCTGTATGCTGCTTTGAAAAATTGACTTCTGAAAACCTGTTTTGCTTAGGTTGCCACAACATTTTTGAATCTTGATTTCAATGTCAATTTAAAAATTTTGTCCATCTGTGTCCCAACTGAGGCTGTGGGCAGATTTCTTTCCCTGTGACTATTGCTGTGGGACACTGGAGTCTGCCACAGGTACTGTTGCAGAGTCTTTCAGTTGTGCAGTGATATAAGAATACATTTCTGATACACCTGTGCAGCGTACACCGTTCGGAACAATGAGGCATTCACAGTGCTGCTTTACATCTCCCTGCCCCAAAGTTCAGCAAGAGGAAACAGTGCCATTAATTTCTAACACCAAGCACTCTAATTATATTGGCCAGCTAATTACTGATTAGATAGAAAGTAGTCCCTGCTAGACACGTGAGGGTGATCACCTCTTATCACATCCCAGGTAAATGCTGCTCGGTGTAAGTGTGTGCTCTGTTATCACTATCTTTAGCTCTCTTCTTTGTAAACCAGTTACTTTGAGCACTGAGAAGGACAAGACATCATTAACTATGGTGAAATGTTGGCCTTTCCTGTTTTGAAATGTCTGAGAAAAATGTATGAGGATGGGCACTCCCTTGATCCTGGGAGCATGAAGACTCCTCTCTTCCAGTGAGCATCTTCAAGCACTGTTGAAGGGGTCACCACTTTCCCTGGACTGTAACTGTGGTCTCATAGACCCTGGTGAAGGAGCAGCCCAAGGGTTTGGTGGGCCACGTGCACAGCAGGCAGCATAGACTCTTCTCTTGGTCCCAGAGGAAACTTTGCTGCAGCTGGAAGGACACATAAAGCAAAAGATAGCCAGTCACCTCCTCCTGGCATGGAATCTCATGAGCTCAGTCTCAGTTCCTGTGGATTTTCCATGGATGCAGCTTTCTGGCCAAGCTGGCTGCTCAGGGAGGTGGCTGCTTCCACCCTTGCACAGTCCTTGCAGGTGCATTGAGGTGTGTTTATGCCCAGGCAGCCAGGATCAGAGGAGAGGTGGGAACAGGGGCAAATGCTATCATTCTCAGATGAAAGCTGGTCTGTAGCTCCAAATGGAAAACACTCAGTCCCTATCTGAAAGCTATGAACTTTGGACTTTTTTCATACACATTTTCTTATATGTGTGTCTGTGTAAGTGTGAAATACATACAAGTTTTTTCTATTAAAAGTTTGATTTGTTGAAATAGAAAATAGAAATAGAGTTTTCCATCAGAAGTAATAAATGATGGATATGTCCTTAACAGTTTTCTTTAAAGCTGCATAAACCCAAATAAAACACTCCTTGTGGTATTAGTTATTAATGCAATATACTATGAAGGTCATATTCATAAAAGGATATTCTATACTGCATAGTCTTGGTGTTGGAAATTAGCCCAAGCCAACTCTTGCTACACTAATCGTTCCTTACCCTTTGTGCTCCCTGACTTCTGTGGGATACTGATAGTCAATAAATAATCATATTCCCTTCAGTAGAAAAGCATCTGCTGTAAAAGTCATGTTCTTTGATTTCTGTTGATAATGTAGGAGTAAGTCCTTTAGGAGACAAAACTCTGGCTGAAGTAAAAATGTTCATTTCCTGGACATGAACTACATAATGATGCTGTTAATCCTAGACTGCTGTTGAAGAGAGTCAAACCTAGTTTGCTCAGAAGCCACCTACAAAGCATAAGGTGAGATTAAAACAATATATTGTGAAATAAGGTGATACTAAAACAATATCTTCTGAAAAGTCTTTGACTCTTTCCCTTTTCAACTACAAACAAGACTAATTACAGGAGGGGCAGAGTAGTAAAATAATAGCAGTTGCTCTAATTATCTGGAGTCTCTATTTTGTGTTGGATGGATGCTTTAGGTGTGCTTACTATCTGTTTGATTTCATTAATGATACTTCATAAATTATATGCAAATAAGGAACGCAGATGGGAATGATTTCAGACTAAGTATGAGAATTTTATTACTGACAGTCAAAGACCTTCTAAAATGCTAATTCTTTAGACATAGTCCTTTGATCACTACAGATAGTGAATGTTAATCAAATAAAACTGACACTGTTCTTGTGATTCTAAATGGGAAGTGAAAAGTAGTCTGCCAAATTTTAATTGTTCATTTGCGCTGTACTACTATCACTTTGCAAATCTCAAAGCCTAGTATTAGAGAATATTCTTCTTAAGAAGAATAATATATTTCTGGAGACATGCCTGAATATCACTGGCTTGAGAGCACAGGTATTCCTCACTTCTGAGAGCTGAATTCGTACTTCCTCTGAGTGCTGCAGCAAGTTGCAGTGCTGGGTGTGCTGTGGGTTTGCATAAGGCAAGACAGGACAGAATATTTCTAGGTTAGCTAGAAGGTGGGGTGGTGTGGGCTGCCCCACTCCTCTGACAGGCTGATGGCAAGGCTGTGGCATGGTTCCCCCAGCTTTCACAGGGGTTTTAGGTTGAAGAAGTTAGGCTACCACAACATGCTACCCACCATCCCTCTAAGCTGTGGCCACCATGGACCTTGCAAATGCCTCCTTTTGACACTGAAATCATGTAGCCAGCCAAGTTATGGTTTATCTGGAAAAAAAAGTGAAACTATTAGGAGGGAAAGGTCTGCCCAACAATCCTCTCATGGGGGAGTCATAACTTAGCACCAAAGTATAAAGAAGACTCTTTGATTAGGTACTAGGGGAAAAAAATACTCTCTGAAAGAAAAACATTGCAAGAAAAAAGAACAGCACTTTTTCCCCCCTTTTCTTAGGTTCAGGTCATGCATGTTTATATTTCTCAGGTATTTATTCTGCTGTAACTTAAACGCTACACTAACACTGAAACAATTATGAGATACTGCTTGTAGAATACCTTCTAACTCAGACTTTCAGGGATGAATCAAGATACTGAGGGGGAAAATGCTTGTTCATTTCATAAATATTAGGATTTTTTAAAGCATCCTTCTGTATAAAGCTCTGATAAAACACTTCTGTGAGCATTTTTGGTGGATTTCACCTGTCCTTTTCGAACCTCAGTTATAAGTTTCTAAGCTCCTTAGATGGTTTAAGAAGGAATAAAAAACTTTGCAAATACATAAACTTGTGCAGTCCTGACTCTACATCCATGCTGCCCTTCCCCATGTAACCAAGGGAAACTTCTCAAAAGTGACCCAGAGAGGGGCTGGTTGTGAAGGAAGTGCCACCACCATCTTCAGGGGTCAGCATGAAGTTCCTTTAGGAAGGGAGCAAGAGCCACTTCAATGGCTCTGGAGAAGTTTCTCTCTCTCAGCAGGTCAGATGAGGGTGAAGGGCAGACATGTGGTGCTACACCCCTTAAGGTGCTGAGAGTGGCTTCCCCACCCTCCTGGCACCCAAGCATGAGTGTGCCTCACAAGTCAGGAATCTCTGTCCTCAGGTGAGTTCCTGCCTTAGGCAGGGGCAGGGAGCAGTGGAGTGGGAGCAGTGCCTTGCAAAGGCACCCATACCTGAGCCCAGGGCTGCCTGAGACGGAGCCAGCAGCCAGCACTGGGAGGAGGGGCCACGAAATGGGAGAGGCAGGAAAATTCCAGAGTGTAAAAATTATGTTGAGAAGATGTGGGGACACCTGTGGAAAAGACTTGGGCATGGCTCTCCCAGAGGTTATTATTACTATTTATTAGTTCAAGAGTGAAGAGTAAAGGTTCTTCTGTGCCTCTTTTCTTATTCAATGTTAAAGAGACACAATAAGCCAAATTAATCTTTAACAAAGAATACTTCCTCCTGTTTTTCCTGGGAACTCTATCATAATGATGATGGTGGCTGAGTCTTTCCTGAGCAGGTACAAAGAGTGAGGCATAAGTCTTTCCTCACCAACTGTAGTGATACACCCAGAATAGCCTTTTGACGTAGTGCCTGGCATGCAATGCACAAGGAAGAAACACTCCACTTTCCTGAAGCCCCCGTGTTTGTAAGAGTTCAGATCTTGCCAGATAAGCACAAGAGGAACTGGAATTTCATAGAATCACAGAATGGTTTGGGTTGCAAGCAGCCTGAAAGATATCCAGCAACCCTCCTGCTATGGGCAGAGAACCTTCCACTAGACTGGGTTACTCAGAGCCCCACCCAGTCTAGTGTTGAACAGCTCAGGGATGGGGAGCCCACAAACTCTCTGGGAAATATTTTACTTCAAAATGGAAGTATAAAGCCTTTGCAGAGCTTTTAATTACAAAACAAAAATTGTGGGCTCTTTGTCAGAAATGGACAGTCACATTTTCACAATGTGAATGGCACAAAGCTCACCTCCTCAGAGTCCCCTTGAGGTTCTGCTTCTCTGTACACACCATAGCAGGATTTCTCTGACAGAGATTTTGTAGTCTTCAACTTGGAGAGGAGATTTTAATTTCTTTAAATACACTGCCAAATTTTATAGTCAGAATAGGGAGGATGCTAAAAGTAAGTTTGGAAAAATCCTTCTTTTGTGTGCAAAATGTTATTGTGCCACACACGCATATGGTGATACACATATCCAGCTGTGGGGTGGTTCATTGTTCCATTGAGCCAGGACAGCATGTGGATCACGGTCTATCACTCTTCTAACACCATATTAAGGTTTAGTTAACTGGCAGCAATAGAAATGGATGTAGTTTCTTGAAGGGCTGACTGCTTGGCATTCATACTGTCCTTGAAAAGTCCTTCATCAGCAGACAAAAGGTGGCGGGGCTGATACAGGAGAGGAGGATACCTTTACTACATTTGGATGTGTGCCATGGAAAGCTCCCATGTACCAGCAGGGAAGTACCAGTGCTGGCCCTGGGGCACAGAAAGAAAGTGCTCTAGGGAGAGCAGAATCCAGGTATCGGTCACTGCAAATGTGTGCAATAGCAATCTGGTGAGAATACAGCTGAACATGGGCTTATGTGTTTCCCCTCAAATATCTATATTAATAAAGGTGTAAGCTGCATTAGAATGGGAAAACATATAAGAGATAATCAGATTATAGTTTTCAAAGCTATCTTATTCCGACTTCATGCACTGTACCTTTTACTTGCTGCACTGTATTTTATTTAGGTAGTGTTTAAGGCCTCCCGTAACAGACCAGGCATTTCTTTTGCACAAACACAAACTCACAAGATTCCCTGCTTGGGCTCTGGGCCATTTTTTTCTCCTACATGTTTTCTTCTACATTTTCCAGGAAGTATACACATGCAAAAGACACTATTTGGTCTGTAACAGGGATATAATTGATGAGAGGAATGATGAAAATTCATGAAAATTTAGATCTGAGATAATGCTGGAGTGTATATAGTTATTATCCACAATGAATTTAAAAGTGTGAAGGCAAGGATTATCTGGGTTTATTGCAATTGCACTGCTGGCATGTTAATCATATTGCATACATGGTAATGTAAATAGTGCATGGTGTCAGCAAGCATGTAACCTGTGCTAGAAAGTAAATGGTGGCATGGAAAGAGCCAGAAACCAGCAAGTTGTTCCTCAGTTCACCATGGACATTGTCCTTTCTACACAGTGACAGTCCCACAAACTTGGCTGAAGTGTAGCTCAAGCTTATTGTAAAGATATAGAATCTTAATTGGAAGCAAATTTCTGCTCCCTCTTTTATTCTACTGACAAAACCAGCTTTGTTAAAGTCCATTGCTCCTTTAACCATAGTCTATAAATGCTTTTAATTACATCACGTTTTATGGTATGACATTAATTGCAGATATTTAAATGCTGTACATGGCTCAGGTATCACAGAAGACAGTTTCTCCTGAAGTGTTATCAACAAAAGCATGCATGATAGAGCTACAGATTTATGACAAATAAATACTAATTTTATTTTGCTAGGCATTATAAACACACTGGGATGGTTAAAAGTTTTTTTGAAGTATTTGTTGAAGGAAATTTCCAATACAAAGAGAAGTCTTTTCTCCACTAGGTCTCTCAAAAAAATTAGAAACAGTGGAGAATATATGATAGAAGCCTTTTCCCCCTATTCCTCTTTATGGATAGTGCCCCACACATATGATCAGTGCTGGGCAGAAAGATGTAAATACATCTGAACTCTCTTGAATAATGTAAATGTCTTTCCTTTCCTTGTAGATCAGTTTTAAACTGGGTATAATCAGGTTATCTGTAAGAAAAAAATTATAAGAACAATCTTTATATGGCCATTTGGAGAAAGTAAAATACTAAACTTGCTTTTCTTGCATATTTGTGACAGTATGACCACTCTAAGAAAAATAGAAAAATAGATAAAGAATGATATCATGGGAATAATTTCTCCTAGTTACAACCATCCTAAAATTAAATAGCAAATTTTGAAAAATATCAAAATCATCCCTTCCAAATAATATCCAGTAATAATATTTTTGAGATTTCCCTTTTGCAATAGCTCTTTTGTGAACAGAGAACACTGGTTGTTTTTTTTTAAACTGCTTATATAATGGGCAAAATTTTTATTTAATTGTTTGTTTAGAAGTGGTCTTAGAAGCAGTTTTAAAGAAGCTGTATTTCTGTGGATTATTCCCTCAGTGTTGTTCATGACATACGGTATTACTAAATGTCACAAATCATCCTGGGACACCACATGTTGTACAGTGCAGATTATTTATTTTGCCAGGTCCAGGTTTTTCTTTCTTAGTTTTAGAATTTGGAAACAATCCCAAAGGTAATAAGGAAGTTTGAGAACCTTCTCTTAAATGTGCCTCTTGGCTGTCTCCCTTTCCTGTTTTCTTGGCCCCTCCAGGGACACATAATCAGTGCTACTCACGCAGTCCATATGAAGTTGCCTACAGGTCTTCTCAACTTCTTACATTTCAGAAAAAAAAAAAAAAAGAAAAGAAAAGAAAAGTAATTGAGCAGACTGTTTTGAAAACTAGGCTTTTTCTTTTAATTCACAAAGTCTAGCTGCTTTACTGTGCTGGATAATGAAGCTACATATGACTGCTCCCAGCTCTCCCACACCTGCAAGTGTGGGGGGGGTTATAAATCAAATGCTGTAGTTTTCCCTGTTTTGCTTCTAAATGGGTCAACCTCCCCCCAGAACAAAATTCCAGAAAGCAAAGAACCATAACAATTGGTTGCAGCACATAATGCTTCTCTATCATTACACAAAGAACTTCACAATAATCATAAAAAACTGGGCTGGTTATTCAGGGATTTCACAGCTGGAGATAACTGGACATATCTCAGTTTGTCTGCACTTGGATTCTCCTTGCAGCTATTTACTTTTTCCTAAGATCTGGGTACAAAAAGGGTTGGTTTTTTTCCAGATCTCTTAATTTACTAAACCAAACTCAGGCCAAAAGGCATCGGTGAAGTCCAGTACAAGATTTGGATTGATTTATTTGTTTATAGTCAAGAGGGAGAATGAATGCTGAGTTCCAGCAACAGCTACATGTTTACATGAATTTGAATCTAGCAAAATGAAGAGCTGTCTGCCAGTTTAAAAGTTCACATCTCTTAAATCTTATGGACTTAAAACTCATTTGTCAAGAATCTTATTTTATTCATGAACATGCATTATAAAAGAACCATAATTCTTTCTGTTTCTGGAGATATTTGGATTTCATAATCTCACCTCTGTTGCTTTTACAGCTGAAATAAGCACCCTGGATGTCAGATGATGTCCTCCCTCACATGCTGCCTTTCACACCCTCTCCCCACTAATATTGTGCAATACCAATCTTGAAAAGAATCAGCTTTGCTTTGAATGGAGCAGAAAACCTATCGAAAAATGCTATGTGGTCAGGTAGCGAAAGTGTTGCTACATGATGTATGCCAAAGAGCTGAATCAAAGACATTTAGGCCTTTTGCTAACGCATTAGGCACCTCCTAAGCAAGGTTTTGGCCTTTGATCTTCCAGCCTGAGTGGCCTTTTACCATTGTTTAATCTAATTATATCAAACCTCACTGGATCCACCCAGAGTCCCCACACACTGATCATCACAAAGCAAAAGCAATGTTTTAATTTCACACTTATTCCCATCTGTGGGCAGGTGTCACAGGTGTGGTTGTCACATCCTTCTAATATCCCAGACTCCTCAGTGCAGGAGTCTTGTCAGCACCATCACTGTGATTGCCATGATCACAGTTCTGGATATGTAGAAGTGTTACAAAATAACATAGAATTTAATAGAGGATGAGAGCCTCAGTCCAAAGCTGCCAGATGAGCAACCTTCTGAGGGCACCCTGAGATACACGGGACAGTTCCCGAGGTAACTGCGAACAGGGATTTTATGTGGTCCCTGCAGAAGGACTTTGTATTCCTTCAGAGCTGGTTTTGTGCTGTCAGGCAACTCCGTAAGGGAAGAAATTATCTCCCTGCTGCTGTGTTGCCAAATCGTGTTCAGCTCTGACAAGAGAAAGAGGGAGTATTGTTATGCAGTGAAAAGGGCATTAGACACTGTCAGGAGACCCGGATTGCCCATCCTCTGCACTGCTCCCAAGTGCTGCTGCTGCTGTCTTACTGTGTTTTTCCTTGGTCATCCCTCACACTTCTGTTTCCTGTCCCAAATTCTGACAATCTGATCTGGCTCTTAGGGCTCTCCTGATGCACTGACTGGCCTTGCACAGAGCAGTCCTAACCCCCACCGATGCTTCCACAGCAAACTAGGGTGATTCATGCCCTTCTGAAGATTTGAATTCACCTGTGGTAGATGTGGATATTTGCAATGTTTTTGGTGTTGGTTTTGGTTTTTTTTTTTCTGTTTTAAATCAATTTCTATGCAGGAATAGAAGAGTTTATCAAAGAAAGACTGAGAGCAAAACAGAAAAAGTAAATAATTTCCTGGATTTTTTGCTCATGGTGGAATTCACAGCCATCAGAGAAGTGAGGACAATAACTAATAGATGTATTTAAATATTTTTTTTTTCTTTTAGATTTTGAAGCTTTTAACTAATTTTGCTGATACTATGTAGTAAGAAAATCTCCACTGATTCAGGAATTCCTTTAAAGGTCTTAAGCAATTAATAAGTTGAACTGAACTGATGAGCCTGTTACACTTATAATATTGTTCATGGACACAGAGGAAGCATACTTCATATACGTAAATCCAAAAATTTTTAGTTTAATGAAAAATATATCAATCTAATTCTAGAATTGTTATTAATCTAGATCTAATTCTTGCTGAAATAGAATAATAATTCTTTTAGACAAAGTCTCAATTATAGTGATGTGGTTGATCTCTTCTCTCAGGCAACCAGCAGTAGGACAAGAGGACACAGTCTAAAGCTGCACCAGGGGAAGTTTAGGCTGGACATGAGGAAATTCTTCATGGAAAAGGTGATTTGGCATAGGAATGGGCTGCTCAGGGAGGTGATGGAGTCACCATCCCTGGAGGTGTCCAAGAAAAGACTGGATGTGGCACTCAGGGCCATGGTCTGGTTGACAAGGTGGTGTAGGGTCTTGGGTTGGACTCTGATTCCCATCTCAAAGGTCTTTTCCAACCTTATCTTTAAGATCTTATCCAACCTTTCTGTGATTCTGTAATACAAGTGCAATCATGACACACTCAGTTCTTAGTAGATATCCTTTTTCTCAGTGTAATAGTCACCCTTGCACTGCACCTTTGAGTCCTGAAGTCAGCAGCTTTGGGCTACAGAAGAGGGTGACACAGTAAGTCATCAGCCTCTGAAATCCCTCTTTGGGAGGAAGATTGTATTGATGCAATTGGTTTCTTCTTCCTCCCTCTGAGATTTACCTGAGGTACTTTTGTTAGTTTGCTAACATACTTACACACTTTTATTTTTCTTCTTCAGTCTGCACTGTCACATTACAACAGAATTTAATATATATGACGCCTTCTACATAGGTGAGTTACTGTTTCTTTGTTCTGCTTTCCCTAAATCCAGTTTAGTGCAGCTCTATACTTTATCATCCCACATCTGTCTTCCTCTATGCCACAACCTGTGTCTCTGCTTCTCAGAGCCTCTGCTATTGCATCAGACCTGTGTTTCTCTCCATCACTGTATTAGAGTTGTAAATATTTTATTCTACAGGAAACAACTGCTTATTATGGCTACCAATAAAAAACTGAGATTATACCATGCAGTAATAAACAAATAAATTATCTGTAGATACCAGGTTAGTTAGAAAAAATTGCTTCTACACCCAAACTAAGTAAAACAAAGCTGCAGGCAGATGAGAGAAACCTGACAAGGCTCAGTCCCAAGGCTGTACAAACTCACTGCAAAAGTGATGGCCTGTCTGTAGCAATGGTGTGGCCACACTATGGAGTTGCAGGGTTACCAAAACCCTGAAGTCTTCTGCTCCCAGGTAGCAAGGCTGTTCATCTCATTGCAGCAAGCAGTGCTTCTTATGCAGGTGTTTAAGTCAGAAGGCCCCTGTGGACATCATCTGGTCCAACACCCAGCTCAAAGCGGGGCCAGCTTCAGTGGCCTTAAAAGACACCAGTGGTTCTGCTCTTCAGGGCAGTTCTTAAGTGGCTTTTCTCACCAATAAAAATCCAAGGTGTGATACTGTTTTTGTTTAACCCCAGCTAGCAGCTAAACACCACGCAGTCACTCACACCCATCTCCCCTTCCCTGGCCAGATGGAGGAAGAAATAGGAAGGATGAAAGTGAGAAAACTTGTGAGTTGATATGAACACAGTCTAATAATTAAAATAAAAATAATTGTAATAATAATCAATAATAACAACAACAATATTAATAAATGGAGAGGAGACAGCAGGGCAGAGTGGGAGGATAATAAAGAGATAGAAAAGTGAAGCCCAAGAAAGACAAGACATAAAAATTGAAACAACTCCTCACCACCAATCAAATGATGCTCAGGCAGTCATCAAAGGGCAGTCCCCCCACCTACATCATCACTGAGCACAATGACATATGGTACAGAATATCCCTTTGGTCAGCTGTGTCCTCCTTTTTGTGCACTCCCAGCCTACTCGCTGGTGCAGTGGAGTGAGAAGCAGAAAAGTCCTTGGCTCTATGTCAGCACTGCTTAGCAGGAACTAAAACATCCCTGTGTTATCAGCACTTCCCAGGACAAATCCAAAACACAGCCCCATACCAGCTACTGTGAAGAAAATTAACTCTACCCCAGCCAAAACCAGCACAGGTGCCATAAGGTTAAGAAGCCAGAGTCAATGGGCTTAATTTTCTATATGAAATAAAATAAACTCCTCAAACATCCTAAAACTAGCAATCTCAAAAACAGGTTCTACTGAATAGTCATTAATTTAAAACAATCAATTTCAACTTTTTAAATCAACTTTCTTTATGCTGTACTGTTCGTCTAAAGTTATTTTAGTTGAGCAAGATGGAGGCATGAGAGCCTGGGCAAGGTATTGCTGGCACACCTTTCTAACCCAAGTTCATCCAGCAAGCTTGCCAATCAATTAAGAGGCCATACCTGTGATGACACTGCCCCTGCTCCTGTGCAGAGAAGGAATTCCTTGCGACATGAGGGGTTCCCAGAAGATGGAGTGTGTCTGTCTGGGTGAAGTGTGGAGCCCAGCAGCCTGGGGGAGAGAAGAGTGGGGGAAGTGAACAAGGAAGAGGATGCTGACCTTTTGCTCCCTGGGTGTCATGGGTTTGTTTATAACCGGGCAGAAACACCATTTAATGTAGCGGTTTCACATTCACCTGCTC
>VZTR01014618.1:257334-285212 GCA_013400775.1 Chaetops frenatus | reverse complement strand
CCGCTACATTAAATGGTGTTTCTGCCCGGTTATGAACAAACCCATGACAGTAATACAGACATTTTTTGTAATCCCAAATATGTCTAATCTTTCTCCTTTAAAAAATTCTTTGTTGTTGTATCCTTAAATGACCTGCTAGTAAATGATTATATATTTGTCTATATAAACAAGTTCTTAGCAAGTAAGATATTAGCCACAGACATTTTTTTCTCAGCTTGCTCCTTAGCCAGTTTATTCTCAGTTGTCCTGCACTAGAGGTGACTGACAAAAATGTTGACAATAGACCACACAACTGGTCCTAATGTTCCACCATGCAGTCATGTGCTGCCTTTAAGAATTTGAGATTTTTGTTGAAAATTATGTAGATATTCTAATATTTCCCCCCAAAGCCTTATCACTCCAACAGATTTTTTCCATTATCTCCTAAATACTTTTACTTTTACAGCTTTGACTGGACCAGAATACAACTAAGTGATTAGGGTTACTTGTGACTGTACCACTGGACTGTGTGGATATGGGCTGAACAAGTGTGGCCTGAGTGGAAGGGAAGCAAGAGTACATAATGAGATTCAAACTAGGGAAAACCATGAGTTCATTTGACTGGGTCAGGACCAAGATAGAGAGGGGGCAGTTGATGGATGCTGATGGAGGGGAATTGTTGGAGTGTAGAAAGATGCAGCTGGGCAATGTTAGCTCAGTGGGAGGGAGCTATGGGCCTCCTGCCTTCCACGTTTGGGTCCAGATTTGTAAAGACTGTTTCGTTTCATTCCCACCATTTCTTCTACACATATTTCTGAAAGCCTTTCCTTTTTCACTGGAAGTAGTGATATACATCACAGATTTGACTTGCAAAGTAATTATCCCCTTCTTTATGCCTGCCTTGCAGGGCTCCTCCAAGAACAAGCTCAGCCATATCTGCTGATGGTCTATTTGAGGAAAACCTTTCTCAGTCCCACCCTTCTGGGTGTTGATAGGGCAGCAAATTAAGAATTCAAAGCCTCTGGCATAGGGGTGGCTGTTTCAGATACAGCAGAAACTGAAGATACCTCCTCCTATCTCTCTTTGATGTGAATCAGTTATCAAGATATAGGCAGGTTCCAGCCCTCTGTCTAAACCAATGATGTCATTTCTACAGGCAGGCTTGAAGCCCTTGGCAAACCAGCCCTGTTTGTTGTCCTTAAGAGTTCTGTTATTGCTATTCCTGGTTGAAATGCAAAGCCTTTGGAAATTCAGTTGGTGTTAGAGCCAAACTCAGAGCTCTGAAGCTCTCCATTCCTGGACACCTCTTGGGGCAGGGACCTGAGCACACCTCCTGTGCTAGAGCTGGCTTGCCTAAACACCACAGGCAGCAGCTGAGTGACCAGGAACAATTTCTGGAGGGTCACCTTGTCCTTGGCTAAGCCATAAAATCTCTGTAAGAGATTATATGACAAAATGTGACTGTAGTTGAAATACCAAGAACAGGTATGATTAGTGGGTCAAGAATCTCTTACTTTTCTCCCTTTTCTTCTCTCACAAAATGCTCATGCATTACACAGAAGTCTTAAAGCCACTTGCATCCACTCTCCATGTGAAAGAGCCTCTCACTTCGTGCCTTGTCCAGTGCCACCTAGCTTTTTTCAAGTATATGATTTTATAAATGAACATTTATCGGTCAATTCATCATCTGTTGGACAGTACCTTGCTCAGAGACCCCACCTGCTCATCAGGGACTCCCTCTATGGAGCTTTTTTTTTTTCATACGTGCTGTCAGTTTTATAGCCAAGGTAGTGGGAGAGTGCTAGCATTCCTCTCCCAGGGCACAGTCACAGGAATTCCCAGGGTGCTCACTGCTCAGAAATGGCAGGCATGGCAGAGGCCTACACACAAGGCCAAGATGGAAGTAAATGGAAAACTTAACACAACTATAAATAGGCAGAGCTACTATTTAAGCTCCCACATATAGGAACTATCTGCTTTAAGGAAGATCTTTGGTTTGAAAATTCTCTAGAGATGATAACTAGAGTGGCCCCAAATAATCTTATTTATGTTTGTCAAGTGACAAAAGCCAGTAGTTTGTGTTTAAAGGGTATTGTAAAGGACTCCAAAAAACACAAGAACATCCTTTTAAAGTCTAATAAATATAGAGATAAGTGTTTTCAGATTATCAAAGATAATATGGGCAACGTCGTCTCTGGGGGAGAGAATGTTTTTCACAGTAGTCACTACTGAACCTAGCAGAAAGATCTGGTGATGTAAGACTGAAGCTAGAAAAATTGCTATTGGAAATGAGGTACAAAATTTTAATTGCAATGCTGATTAAAAATGGGAGAGCCTCATTTTGGACTGGGACAGATTCTTCACTACCTGAAGTCTTATTTCAAGACTGAATGTCTCAGAAATTATTTAATTATTTCCTCTTGTGGTTACTGGACCTTATACAGGAATCACTGGGAGACATTCTATGTTCTGTATTTTGTCAAAGGTGTCAACATGGTCCCTTTTGACCTGAACACCTGTGAAAAAAAATCAGAGCCATTTTCCTTCTCTGTAAAAAGAAGGCATTCCATGTCATGTCAGAGAGTATGAATGGAGAAATGTGATAAACTTAACGCAGGAAGAAATATATGACTTTACTTACTTACAAAAGGAAATGTCAGACAGTCTTACCATTGCTGTCAATTTGTCACTGGAGCACCTACGATTAAGTGCTGTGTTTATACAGCATCTAGCACAGAAGGAAGTCAGTATCTAAGAAGGCAGATACTCTGATAGAAAATTCAAAGTCTGAACAAAGGAAAACATGCTCCTTGGGATTACTGCTGAAGTACAGCTGCAGAGGAGGTTCCTGAGGCCTCCAATCTCCAGGTTGGAATGAAAGGGCAGGCTGGGTTGAGTTTCTCAAATGTATGGGGACACTTATCTTATGTAACACTGACTGACTGCTGACTTTCACCATCAGATTATATATATTTGACTGATAGTTTCATTCGTTGCCATTTTAAAGACGATGGGAAGTTTAGTAATTCGTTTCTGCAGAAATAGGTTTTGGGGCTTCAAATATGTGTAAAAATGGAAACCTAAGCTTGATCCTGTTTTCTCTGCCACTCCTTTAAGAGTAGGACTTTAGACTCAGTAGAAAGGTTTCCTGGACAAAAAAAGTAAGAATCTGGTCCTGTGCTTTAGGTTCAGTTCTGAAACAATCATAATAGAAGTAAAAGCCGTGCCATTTTCTGGGGTAGGACAAAGATTGAGAAAGAATCCCTTCCAAAACAAACAAAGTAACTACAATGGCAGAAGAAGGCAAGTGAATAAAGCAAACTGGATCCACCAAATGAAAACACCATGATGCTGTAACACTACCTTCCTTCGCTGATCTCATCCAGTCCAACGTTCACGTAAATCAGGCAGGGGTGTGCCTGAGAGGCTTTAGCTCACTGAAGGCATCTGACCCAGGTCAGAGACTGCACGATAATCTGGAGCATGGCTCCAGGCGCTCGCTTTGGGATTGAGCGGCAGCCTGCACACATATGCCCTGCAGAAATGCATCCAGATGAGCTGATTCATCAGGTCAAAATGATCCCAGCTTCCCACCCCACCCCTGTGTCCCACCTGGGTAATCCATAAGCAAGGTTTACCATTCCTGCAGGCTCCTGGTGGCGTGGGGCGGAGGTAACAGGCTGGGCAGCTCTCTTACGGGCACACGCCCCATTTCACGCAAGGCAGCAAAGTACACACACACACACACACACACACACACACACACACGCACACACACGGCATTTTCAGAAAATCTGCTCCCTAAGCCAACACGAAAATCCCCGCTGACATCAGCAGACGCAGGCGGAGGCCGCTGCCCGGTGCTTTTACACTCAGCCACCCGTCCTTGTGGGTGGCAGAGCAGGAGAGCCCGGCACACACGCACCCATGGGTGTGACACGGCTGCGAGACGGTGACACAGAGATCAGTGCCAGCCCTCAGCTCCAGCACAAAGGTGTGGAACAAACCAGTCAGGGATCAGCCCAGCTTGGTACCGAGGGGAGGTGACCTCCTAAAAGGTGCTAACAGCCTGATCACACTGCCCCGATGGGAGGAGACTCTTCCTGGGAGATTCCCGAGGGAGGAATGCCTCAGGAGAAGCTCAGGACATGGCCACTTACAAAAATTAGGTGAAGATCCATTTGTCTTACTTCATGTGATGGAAGTTCATTTTTACCAATCATTGAAATAATTTTCATATATTTTCTAAATAAACAGAGTGAGCAGAGCCTTTTCCCTGTGAGCATCCCCTTATATTTCCTCTGCAGCCAGTCAATCCACATCCCTTAAATAAAAATGTCGGTAGGGCAGTTGCAACCAGCAGTGCCTTGTTTTCTCACAGTGCACAGATAAAAACCTCTTTGCTAGAGCTAGCTCGGGCTATTTAGGATGGGAATTGCTGTTGGGATAAGTAATACTAGACCTCTACCTTGCATTAGTCTCCAGGCAGGCCATGCTCTCCTGTCCCTCCTCCCCTCACCTTTCTCATGCCCTGGGGAAGCTTCTCAGCCTGCCTCCTCTGCTCCCACGCTTGACCCAAATCCCCACCCTCTATCTGTGACAGGATGCCATATCCCACACCCGGTGCACACGTCCTGCCTTCCCCTTGCACAACGGTGAGGCAGGAGTGTGGTCTGGCTGCAGACACCCCAGGCTGGAAGTGTCCCTGCAAAGCAAGTTTAGCTTGAGATGGACGCTGCAGCAATATCTCAGGTGAAATCTGCTTTTCACATGCGGTGGGCCCTTGTGGTCACCTCTGGAAAGGCAGCCCCGTGTTTCTGAGGAGCACCCACTCAGATATTTGTGTAAAGAAGACCTGGCTGGTCTTACCCACCGAGAGATAGCTCAGGGAAGTGGTGGCCCTCCCAGCCAGGCTTTCTCATGCAGCTTCAGACTGTAACGAGGTGGGAAACCCAGTCCTGACAGGGGCACTTAATGACAAAAATCATACACTTAAAAACCTTTCAGACTTCACAAAAATAAGAGCAGTCACTTAAGTTACTGGCATAGATTAACTCTGCTGATGGTCCCTGGAAGTGCCTGCATGTCCATCTTGTCAGTGGAGAATACTAAAAGTGATTTCACCTGAAATCTCCCTAAGACTAAAGAGGAAAAATGAGGACAGTGGGAGTTGTATTGGCAGATGGATGGGATATAAGGAAGTTATCATAGCTGTATGACACTGGAGCATGAGAAAGCACATTTTTATGCAATATTACAAAGAAATTTCAGCAAGGGATGTGATGCATGCCAACCAGCACTGCCCCAGAAGCTGTCATTGCAGCACCTGGTACTGGCTGCCTGGCAAGGAGTGCTGTGAGACGTTCAGTTTCTCTAATAATTAAGAGCTTGCTCCTGCCAGCTGCTGAGCATGCCCATCTTCTGTCCCTTTCAGCTGAAGGCAAGGACAGTCATATCTGCATGACAAGAAGCTTTGGCAGGATGACAGGCTTTGAGGGCCAAAATTTCATCAATAAGATCACATTAAACATTTACATGGTCAAAAAAAAAAAAATCTGTAACTAAAATTAAAAATCAACAGCTCTGTCTACCAATACATAAACTTCCTCACTGTCTTGCCTTTCTTCTGATCTGGGTTTTAAAAACTTGCTTAATTGTGGAAGCTGTTCCAGACCTGCATAATGAAAATGCAGTCTGTGGACCTGATGAATTGCAGCTTAGCTGTTAAATACAGGACATCCAACTTTTATTGCTGCCACAAACAAACTTCTTAGCAAAATTTGTAGAAGACATAAAATGTTATACATGAGTAGAAGGACATATCTTGATTAAATACCTCAAGGAGAAAGTTTATCTTTATATCATGCATGTTCTTATCAAGAACAGTCTGGAGAATCTGACACAACCAATGGATTCCTAATTTTGAAATTATGTCAGATTCAGAATACAGAAATAGTAATAGGATGGTAAGATCATGTTATGGTCATCTACTGTACAGACCATCCTGGGGTATTCAAATAAATATATACATTTTATAATACCTGGGAACACATTTGATCTGTGGAGAGTTGGACAGTTTAAGGTTTTGTTAATAGCTCAGAATGGTTTTTATGCTGCAATTGAGAAAACAGCTTTTAAGTCAATCAAAGCAGAGACTACTTTGAGATAAATATGTTTTTGAACACTTTTGCTACTTCTTCCATTCATTGACTAAGGAATATCATTGGCAGGGATGTGGTGAACATCAGCCAAAATCCTGGAAGACCTAGATTTCACAGGTGATATCTGAATCATTGACCAGACATGGTGGCATGTGACTGCAGAGACTGACAACGAGAGGAAACTGAAGCACACAAACTTACAAAGCAGGAAGCTGATAGAGCAGGGAAGATAAAAAGGATATTGAATAATGTAGCAAAAAACACAGACTGCAGAAGTGGAGTAATTCAGGCTGAAAACTTTGTGAGTTTGATCCTATGACATAAAAGGAGATAATAGTACTGGGACTGGAGGGGAACCAGTTGCTTTTACTGTTTTGAAGTGATGTGTAAATTAAGATTAATGGAGAAATAAACTTCAATTCTAAACAGAAATGTAAAAGAAATTTTATTGAACAGGTCAGAGACACTGGGGACCACAAAGGAACTGATGAGAACACTTCTAAACGTTGCTATGCCTCCACATTTCAGACAGTAATGGATGGTTGGATGGATGACAAATTAGAGCTCAGTATAGTACAAGGGAGACACATCAAAGCTACTATTAAAGAAAGTGGAAATGGATTAGCCACTGTCTGAGGAAATCAGATATCAGAGCTAGCAGTCAAGCCGTGGAGTGGAGTCTACAGGAAACAGAGAAAAAAGAAAGACCGTAAAGGTTTGTGCTAAAGAAGATTTGTCTGGCTTGGAAAGACATCAAACAGCACTCTAAGAAAAAGAGGAGTTATGGATCATCTCAGAGGCCCTAAGTGTCTCCTAGATAAGTATTATTAGCAGAAGACTTGTCCAGCATGCCTTTAGACAAGTCTCTGTGAATTGCATTGGAAAATGGAGCTCTGTTAGACAGGTGGCTTACATGTGTTCTCATGACTGTGCACTGATGGTACACTGGCTGCTTAATCAATGTCTGCTTGAAATACATGGCAACTGTAATTTAGGACCTTAAAAAAAGTCAATTTTTATCTTTTGCTCTGTACTACTACACTGCTGATGGCTGCTGATGTCCAAAGCAATTGTTGTGACAGAGACACATTTCAACCTTTTCTTACCCTGTCACAGCAGTGACCTCACTCAGCTTTCCTCCCTTCTCTACTCTCAATGACCCTCCTGTTTCTCACTTAGTTCCATACCAGCCAAAATTTTTTCTCAGCCACTTCTCTCCCCTTTACCTTAGCCACTGGTTTCCCTCACTGCCTTTACATAAATTTTGTTGTGACCAAAAAGCAGGAACCACAAAGTAGACTTCAGGTTATATGGAGGGGAGGACCAGACACAAGGACCCGTATCTTCACACGTGTTTTGTGGAAAATACAAGTCACTTTCCTTCATGGAGGGGCCAAGCTTCCCTCCTAGGAATCTACAGCAGAAATTGCTCTCAGAGGAAAAGAGAGGAATGTTTTGTGTCCCATACTGGCATAAAATTATCACAAATCTAGTTGGGGTGAGCTAACCAAAGCATCAAAAGGAACTATAAAGAGCACACACATAGATTTCATGTCAAGAACCTTGCAGAGTGATTGCACTATGCCTAGTGCTTATGAGGCCAGGAAATTATCCATCTAACCAAAATACAAGCTTTCATCAGGCAGGCTACTGGAACCAGACAGATTTGGAATTATTGACATTTAGAAACTCATTTTCAGAGACAGGCATCAGCCAACAAATGGGAAATATCTAAGCCAAAGAGACTATTGTAATGTGTAAAATAAAAAATGCACACACTGAATTATTTATTAATTAATTAATGGTGTCATAAACAAACTTTTACTTCCTAGCCTTTCAGAAAGTGTAAAGTCATCAAAGTAAAAGCCAACTCAAGCTAAAAGGAAAGGAAAATTATTCTGGTGATTGAAAGTGGTGAAGTAAAAAAATCTTAAAGAACACTTTTGCTGAACTTCCTACCTTTGGGTTCACAGAGACTGGAGCTACCAAAATACTGGTGAAAAAGATGGTGTCTCTAGTGTAGTGATTTATCAAAATCCTTCACAAAGTTCTCAACATATATTGTTAAGAACACAAATTCCTCAATGTCATTTCAACCTAGTTATCCTAATATCTACTCATCCTTAATTGCCAGTGACTTCAGTCAGGAATTATTAACAGCTCCTGTCTTGAGAAGCTTTGCCAGTAAATTAGCAAAGAGTAGCAGTGGCACAAATATTTGTTAATGCAAACCTTTTTCCCTTTAAACACACCGTTATTAAAACAAGTTTCTATAAGATGTACAGTTTTCTTACCTTGGAATTGCTTACAGAGAGTTAAGCTCTTTATCTCCTTGTCTACTAAACTCATAGTCCAAATGATTCCCAACCCAGTCTCAAAGAGAAATATCCTTCAGCTCAATTTTTGGAATCATGGCTTTTGACTGAAAATGCTTTAGGGCACTCTAATTCTATTACAAATTCACACAGTGATGCAGGCAAAATATGAAAAGGCTGAAGTGAAGTAGACCCAACCATTCCTTGACCCCACTAAAGGTGAGCTTGACACATGAAGACTTAGCTGTTCTGGCAGTTTCCTAGGCTGCTTCCTAATATATTTTTCGGAGGAATAGCATCTGGTGGAAAATAGTCTCTTCCTCCCACAAAACTACAAGACTTTGAAATCTTTCCTATCCTGAACTGGACAAAACCCAAAACTTTTTGAAGCAGTTTGCAGAAACCAAGAGATGCCTCACCAGCCAAGAGCCTGCTCTGAGGTGTTCAGCACTGATTGTCCTTCTCCCCGGGCTAGCAAGCCATTTGTTCCACCTGCTCCAAGGTGAGAGGAACCATTAATACAGAAAAGAAACAATTATGTCTGCAAAATGAACAATTTTCCATAACAAGCATAGGAGCTTTCACAGAAACCACCCAAAACACATTCCTTATCACTTCCCAACAGAGAAAACACTTGGGAAGGATAACACTGAGTGCTGCTCCCCTGCCCTGGAGCTGGCAGGCTATGTATCCAGCCTTGGGCTTTTTTCTCATCCCTGAGGAGGGCTCTAATCCCAACCAAATAGGATGTTACGACCAAATAGCCTGTTTTGTCCTTACACTCTTCTTCCTCTCCCTTAAAAGAAAAATGAAGAAAAAGAAAGGGAGAAGAGAAGAGAAGAGAAGAGAGAAGAGAAGAGAAGAGAAGAGAGAAGAGAAGAGAAGAGAAGAGAGAAGAGAAGAGAAGAGAAGAGAGAAGAGAAGAGAAGAGAAGAGAGAAGAGAAGAGAAGAGAAGAGAGAAGAGAAGAGAAGAGAAGAGAGAAGAGAAGAGAAGAGAAGAATGAAAAAAATTTGTTTGATACATAAACATCCTAGTGAAAGATTCTCAAGCCTGTTCAGAGCAGGCACTATCTGATCAGAAGAATTTGGCTGCAAAATTAATGACCAGCTCTATTTGAAAACTGCTATTCAGAGGCAGCTTTAACCACCACCCCTGCTCTCTCCGGGCTCCTCCGTGTTTGCTTTTCCATGTCCCCGGGTAAATTTGCACAAGGGTTCAAGGTCTGCTGCCGTGCGTGCACCCTTTGCCAGCCTTATTTCTGTGACGTGTGCAGGAAGCTCCAGGGTGACCTTTGCAGCCCCGTTTCGGTCCCCGCCGCTGTCCCCTGCCCTGGGAGCGGCCTCTCTGCCGCAGTCCCGGCCGGAGCAGCGGCCACGGACGCGGCGCCGGGAGCGGGATGCGCGATGTTGCCAAGTGACTGCCAATCTCATGAAGCAATGCGGAGCTGCTGGGGCTGCCTGACCCTCCGGGACAGCTTTGTCACTTGGCCTCCAGCACGCAGCTCTGGGCGGATATGATTTCTTGGCTTTGTCCCCAGCACAGCCTTCCTGCCAATTTCTTCGCATTTGCATGCTGCTGTTGCTCCCAAAAGAAAAGGCACTGCTCCCACCAAGGCCAGCCACACCTGCTGGTGGGTCACAGAGGCCCAATTCACAGCACAAACCTTCCCAAGCTTCAGCCTCCCCTACTGCACCTTCTGCAGCTGCCTTGAGGTGTCATGTGTGCTGATCTCTTGCAGGATAAGCCCCTGGTCCCTTTGCCCCCCTCCCAATGGCACACTGCACAAGCCAGCATGTCTAGAAAAAAAACTCCAGAAGAATAATTTTAAAGCCTGTGTTAGCTGATGTTCTAAATGTAAAGGGAATGCAAAGGAAAAAAATATTCTACTTATTTTTCAAGTTCTTGATAACAAAAACTTTGTTGAGTCTACAACTAAAATACTGGGGAAAGACCATCAATAAATAAGATGTCTTTGGATGAATAGGAAGACCTGCAAAAANAAAGAAAAGCCAGAAAAAAAAAAACAAAAAAAACCCAAAAAAACCCAAAACAACCCAAACAATACAAAAACAAAAACAAAACAAAACAAAACAAAACAAAACAAAACAAAAAAAAACCACAAAAAACCCAAAAAACCCCCCCCCACACACACAAAAAATTAGAGTGGGGTAAAATTGGACAACCACAGTGAGGTGAAATCCACAATGGGATCAAGTGGTCAGCAGTGCTAAATTAAGAAGACATTTAGCTGAAGAAACACAATATTTTAGGCTTGATTTTCATTCGTAGATACAGGCAAGTATGCATGGAAAGTAATCCAAACTGACTGTGCACCAGCTGCTCCGAGCGAGCGCAGTAAGGACAGCCCAGGCACTGGTACAAGCTGTACACAGTCCTAGGGCACACATGGATCCACCAGTCACTTCTGGCTGCACTTCTTCACACCACAAAGGCAATGCAATTGCATGAGCTCTTGCTTTTCCTCATCTCTTTTTTTGGTTTTCTGTCTCCTCTTCTTTTCTTTAAATTCTCAGTCTGTAACTTCAAAAAAGGATGACATCACTCATACAGTATAATTAGCCTAAATGAGAGAAATTGAATTTACTAGGAGGAAATCCTGGTTTTGCTCTAATGCTTCCTGCTTGTTCTGGATATTAGGTTCAGAAAGATCAGAGGGAGATCCTGTTCCATCATCAGTATGTTCTTCCTTAAAATCTCTGGACATCAAATGTATGCATTTACTTTCCTAATCATCATAGGTCTTACTGACTGGCATCTAATGACATCAAAAAGTCAACTTATAGCACATGACATACATGGCTTAGCCCCTCCCAGTTCTTCTGCAGGAGGTTTGCCCCAATGGCCTACACCAATTTCGCTAGTGCTGTCCTGCTTTGTTAGCCCACATTTTCCTGTGAAAGCTTTCTTCCCTCAGTGCTGCTCACATTTCAAAGCACACAGGTGCCACAGGTGAGGTATTCAGCTCAGCTTCATCTCCTTTACCTACTGCAGGGGGTTCAACTTGCTGAAGAGGCTCAAAACAGGTGAAGCAAGGATGCACTGGGGACAGGAACTGAGGCAGCAGTTTCTCAGCACCTTTTGTAGAAACGTGTTGCAGCTTGCAGCTGGCCAGCTGTGTTGCTTCAGTGGCCCATGGAGACTTGGAATGTACCTATTCTACCTCACACACCAGTGATGGGAGTGCAAGCAGACTCCTCTATGCCGGTTTATGTATGGGCAGCAATGCAGAGCAGGAATAGAGAGCTCTGCTACAGCTGCAGAGTTGTGTTTAGCCTGTGGGAAGCCAAGACATGAGGTTATGTTAGGCCATGATTCCTTTTCCAATTCCATGAATGGCCTGAGAAATTTTATTGGTGTCATCCTCTCCCTGGACTCAGCATGACTGCTTGTAGAGAGGCAGCACAGGATCTCACCACACTGGTTCTCAAGCAAAGTGATTTCAGCTCTGTAAGTTTGCCTTTTCCAGAGGTGTTTCCTGCTTCACCTCACCTCGAGTGTTTTGTCCTGCACAGACTGTGACAGGATGTATCCTATCACCCACTCAGTCTGTCAGGCTGTGCTCGGAGGTGGTGTCCCTCCAGGAGGAACAGGCAGTGACACAGGAGAATAATCTGGGTGACGAGTCTGTTTCAATCCGTCTCAGCCATGTCCCAGTGGTGCCCAGTGGCTCTCATATGTTGATGTTTTTCTCAAGGCCCCCTCTGGTCTAAAGAGTTCCTCTCCTCCGGATCTGCCAGCCCTGCTCACACCAAAGACAAAGCTAGGGAATTTTGGAGGGCATTGCCCAACAAAGCTGGGCTCCTGCCACACCCTGCTCCAGCCCTGCTCTGTTCACACATCCCTGGCCAGTCACTGTGGCCCCACACCAGGCAAGGGGTGTTTGTTGTCCAGGAGTGCCCTGCCCAGTCTCTCACTGCTCGCTGTGCTGCATATATTTCTCTTGTTGCATGGGAAAAACCGTTAGTCTCAGTGTCCTTGGGTGCTTTTTTATAGAAATACATTAATTTGGACAAAGGAAGTTAATCACCTTTCACTAAAAATAGGGATGACAGCAGTGCAGACCTAGCAGCAATATAGATCTGTGGTGATTTAATGTTAGGGCCCGTTCTTGGAAGAACAGCGAAATATTCCAGCTTTCTAATGGTTAAAATATATGTCTAATTGTAATCCATTTAGACAATATAGTTCAGACATATAATACGTAGCCAAAAGTGAAAGGTGCTTCTTAAAGTCTTGGGTGGCAAGCAGACTGCTGCCTATCCCTATGTCCTAGCTCTACCCACAGCCTCCCCAGCCCAGCAATAACTTTCAATATTTTCTGCTACTACAGTTCAGCTTGTTTGTCCTGGCTCAGTGCCACCATGCTCTGCACTTTGACAAGTTTATACCCAGGAAAGGCAAGGCTATTTCAGGGTTAGAGTGTCTGAGTGGGGCTAAGAACTCTTTAGCACCCATCTCCCTTCTGTCTCTGCTTTTGCAGAGCATGATGAGCCCAAACAGAAATACTTAAACTCATTATGTTTCCACTACTGTGCTTATAAAGAAAGAAAAAATGGGACATCCTCTTCAAAGCACTTGAAGCAGAGGCATTAAATTTTTCTCTTCAAAACCAAATGGTGCCTTTCCATAACTGTATCAACAGCCATAACAATCTCTGTAGCAAAGGCTGGATTAATTCGTTAGCAACAATTAATGGAATCACATTGCAGAATTATCAAAATCAGGAATTGCTACTTTAAATTGAACCTCTGTTGAATTTTCCTGGCCGGTACCTTTCTTAGTCTCTTGTTCTAAGTGAAAGGTGGAAAGTATTTTTTTTTAACTTTGCTTTATTACTAAAAATAAAACTAGCACAGATGAACTTTGAAGTATATGTAATTGAGTCTCATGTGATCAGAGGATCCAGTGTTGACAGGGACTCCTACTTTACATAAGTTAAATGATAATGTTCTCAGCCAGTGCTAGTGGAGACCATGTTATTGTTTGTTAACAGCATAAATCTGCTTTTGGTTTGTAACATCGGTGGGTCACCTCTAAGAAACAGACTGAGCTAATTTTAGGTTAGTATTTGTAATACATCAGTTTAGATCTGTCAGTACGTTACAGTGAAATTTAGTGTTAAGGATTCCACTGAATTTCATGACAAATCCTAATACAGAAGCTGGAAACCTTGGGTTTCTAAGGTGGAAACCGTGTTTAGCTCTAACGCTATGTGCTATTTAAAGACTTTAAAAAACATTTTCCGGAGCTGGCCTGAGGTATTGCCTGGGAGCGAGCCCGCAGCTGTTTGCTTGCAGCACACACTGGAACTGTGTTTCTCCTCGTGGGGCGAGTTGGCGCCTTTCTGTTTCATAGCGGCTGTGTTTTGCTGAAGGCAAGTAAATAAATCACGTTTGTGCGACAAGGGGCGCCCTTTGGTCCCGAGTGCAGCCCAGGTTTCCCGTGAGCAGGCAGGAGCCCGGGGCGCTGCTGAGGGCAGCGGGCCGGCAGCGCTGGGAGGCGCCCAGCAGCAGCAGCCCCTCTGCGCTGCAGGGAGCGCGGCCGGGCCGAGCTGCAGAGCTGCCCACAGCCCCCGCCGCGGCTGCACCGCGGGCCTTCCGCGGGGTGCGCCAGCCTGCGAACCCGGCCCCGGCGAGCAGGAGAGGAGCAGCACAGCTGCTCTTTCGCCTCACATCCCGATGGAGCCAGGGAGGCTTACTGGTACCGTTGCAGAAACGGCTTTTTGCTCCTCTGTCTCCATTGCCATAAAAGGAGGAGAAGAGCACTTTTCTGCTCCTCAGAAAAACTGTGGCTAAAAACAAATTAAGGATTTTGAGTCACTCAGTAACAACGATGGGTATCAGATAGCATAAAGCAGAGGTCACTCCACTAGTCTTCTGCATTCTCTGTCAATTGATTCATTTCTTTTCAGACCTTTTCAAAGTTGTTTCATGAACTAAGACTACCATGATCCTAGTAACTGCAGTACTTACAAAGTTTTCATCAAAACCTTTTTAAACCAAAAATTACTTATAATAACTAGAAATTTTTTTCTTCTCCAAGTCATCCGAAGATAATTTCTCGTGGCTTCCACTTTCTTTTGGAGTTGTTGGCAAGGAAGCTCCTTTAAACACAAGCTATTTGAAACAACATTACCATCTAGTGGAGAATATGATCCAGAACCGATGTGAATTCCTTAATGCAGAAGTATACGCTGTGTGACTGTTGCATAAATGCTGAATTAGGAAGTCAATTAAATATTCATTTTGAAAAACAATGCTTGAATTTAGCTGACTGGTTTAATGGAGGAGTAAAAGAGTCTTTGAGTCATACTGTAGATCAGTAGTATTAGAAATGCAGGAAATCAGTATAAGAATCTCTAGATTAGTTTTAATCCCCTAAGATTTTCAGAAGAAAACTTTGATATTCATTCTGACAAAGCAGCTACATCTTTATCTGGAAAAGAGATGGCAAAATGCAATTATCTATAAAGAATTATGTAAAAATTAGAGCCTGAATTTAATCAATACAAATCAAACCCAAACTCTCATCTTTCAGGTCGGTGTAAATGGAAATCTCAAGGCAGACTCAGCCACATGGCCTGTTCTGGAAACTTCATTAAGCCCCACCAGCTCTCCTTCCCCTGTCCATCCCCTGGTGTGCAGGCAGTTCAATGTCTCTGTGCCAAATGCTGTGCAGCACTTGCAGTGTGCAGGGCAGGAGCTGGGGTCGGCTGGCCAGTGGCAGAGGACAGGACTGCTGGTCCCAGGGCTTTCACTTCCTGCACCTCTACCCTGCCCTTCCTACAATTTCTCTCTGATGCTCACTTTGTTTATCAGGTTTCTCTACCATGTCCCACCAGTTGCTTCCCCTGCACAGGCTTTGGTAAAACAGCCAGCATTCACTGGACATGTAACAACTCTCTTAAATCTGGCTGGTGTCACCTGTGCTGTCCCTGACCTACCATGCTTCTTCCCTCATTGCCACATTTACCTCAGCACTATGACTGAAACCAGTTTACAGTTCGAGACTTGGCTAGATTGTTAATCCTCTGTGGCCTAAACCCCTCTGATTTAGGCAAAAGTTAACTGTTAGGAAAACACACCATCCTCTGGGGACACTAACTTTATACAGTGCTCAAACGCCAAAGTAGAAAGCTTGACAGAAAAATCAAGGCAAATGAGGGCTTTTAAATCCACCTGTGATGAGGGCCACACTTCCACTTGTGGAAGGTTGCCTAGAGCAACATGCACACGTGTGAAAAGTCATACTAGGAACTTGGTTCAGCCCCTCTACTCGCCCTGCTGCTCTGTATAACCCCTGGAACAACTGAGGAGAACTGCATCTCAGGGAGTTGCTGTGAGATGGAAGCCCTATGTGCAGCACAGCCGCAGAGGTTGCACAATGCTGAATAACAGTGTTACTGCACCTCCTTCGCTTGGGGTCACAGTGGCTGCTTCGCTTTGGGGATTACAGGCTTAAGTCTTAAACTCCACGGGTAATAAACACATTAAAAAATAACCCAGCAACAACAACAGAGCCCCTCCCCCAAAGGCAGTTTCTTATCTGAGGTAGGAATAATCAGTGTCATCCTGTTCCTGTTGGAATCGATGACCAAATTCCTCCCTGGGGATAAATTTGGGTACTTTAATATCAGGCACTACAAGGAAAGTAAAAATAGACAATAAAATATCTGCCAAAAGTTTTGTGAGTTTTCTTTTTAAAATCAAAGTTCTTCCCTTCCTGATAAGATGCAGCAGGGTAATACTTCACAATGTTGGTGTTTCTTCACTTACATAGACAGAACATGCTACCTCTGAGACAGAACATCCTTAAAATTTTTAATTAAGAAGAGCATTACAATCTGTCCAGGGTAAGACTATATTGAAATCAGCCTGATTTTTGTGATGGGCCTGGGCATGAGACCTGTTTAATTTTTAAACCTTCTCCAGTAACAGCAATGGCTACATAGCCAGGCTAATTGCCTGAAGATTTACAATCCTTTTGCAAAAGATGGTTGGAGAGAACTGGAATAAGCTCTTTCATTACAGTCAGAAAATAGGAAAAATGGCCAAATGAATTAAGGCAAGGGAATGAGCTTGGACTTTTCTCTGTAGAATATGCAGTACATCTTTTCACAATTCCATCTAACCTCCAGTGAGACTCCTAACTGCTTTTTTTTTTGCTTCCAAATTAGGCCAGTTTGGTAAGTAGTGAGAACATTAGACTCAATGTCCAGGGGCTTGGTAAACTAACACAGCTGACAACTTGTGAGTGCTTGCTTTTAAATGTTGCTCCTATCTTTAAAAAATGCAACCATGATCTGGTCTCAGACCAGTGCCTTGCCCATCTATGCAACAGTGGGGGCTGGAAACAGGGGAAGCTGGGTGGTCATGATGTACATAATTCCAGACTAGAAACTTCAGTGAATCTTGCAAACCTCCATAGAGGAAAAAGAAAGGCAGGTATAGAAGATTTTTTTTTTTTTTTTTTGCACATATGTTGTTTCAGAAGAACAAGCTTAGGAAGGTTTCTGACTGGTCTTGATTCTTATAATGGTATTGTGTCCTATGGAAAAAAAACGCCTTAATGCAGTGGAAATTACATAATCGGGAATGAATAATCTATGCCATAACTACAGAATAAATCTTGGGATGATCAAAACTGACTGAAAAGACCTTAGGAGCCATGGCCATCACCAGTAAATTTAACATGAGTTCCCAGTGAGTGCTGGCACAAGAATGTTATCTACAAACATGGAAATGAAGGACTAACCAGGGGCACACAGAAGTCCACCAATGAACCATCATATACAATTTCTGTGCCTGTCTTCCAATAATTACGAAAAATGAAAGGTGCTACAGAAGCTCACAACATAAATGGTCAGGGGCTGGTAAAATGCTTCATATTGCCTGCATACTCTCTTTTCTTTAGTGAAGAGAAGTCTTGAAGCTGACCTGAAAACACTCAGTCTAAGTCAACGTGGAATGGTGTAGGCTGACATGAG
Organism: Chaetops frenatus; assembly: GCA_013400775.1. Classification (NCBI taxonomy): domain Eukaryota; kingdom Metazoa; phylum Chordata; class Aves; order Passeriformes; family Picathartidae; genus Chaetops; species Chaetops frenatus. The sequence continues at coordinate 267,748 of VZTR01014618.1, read as the reverse complement.
CGAGCTCTTTCTGTACTCCAAGCTTGCTGGGTACAGGCTAACTCCAAACTGGGAATCATGTAACTGCTGGAGTGTGGGACTGCACTGAGCTCAAACTAACAAACTTGGCCGGGAAGCAGAGCAATAAGGTGTGGGTTCGGGGTAAAATTAACTAACTCTTTCGGAAGGCTTAGTATAGCTCAGATGGCAGACAGCTTTTTGTAAATCTTCTTGGGAATTGTGGAGATATGCCTTGAGCAATAGCCAAGAATCAGGCATGGAAGGGAGGAGCTGAATTTGGAACCATTGTACCAGGAATGGTACATGGTCTAATTTACATCTCTCTTTCCTGACTGAAAGAGCAAGATCCTGGTATACATAAAAGCTTCCAGACTGCCCATGCCCTTAGTTTCTTTAGTGAAGAGGGCTGGCAATGCCAATGAATTCTGGGCAGAAACCATGCCTGGTAATGAAGGAAATCTGGGAGAAAACATGAAATCTATTAAGAACTCCATTCCAGTGGTTGATCTGCCTGAACAACCACAAAATATTTTAGTTCTGCAGGGTCTTCAATGTTTTGTTCTTGTTTGACCCTTCTAGATCAACTTGTCATTTGAAGTGGGAGAGTCATCATCTCTTGACACTTGCTGGATCATATGCTGCTGGTTTTCCAGAAAAGATGTTTCACCAAAATGCACAGGGTTGGTGTTAGTACAGAGCCGGTGACTCTTGTGGACCTCACAGCTCCCAGAAGAAAGTACCTTAGTCCCCAGTGATGTTTTGCCTCTTGACTTTGGCTCATCAGGACAGGGCGTTCAAGTGACAGACAACAGAGCTTGCAGATGTTTGGCTTATGTCTGTGTTGTGTGCATGTCCCAGCAAGATAGAGTAGCTGGTGGGAGGGGAACACAGAAGAGGGACAGTATACTATAACCTTCTCTCTGATAGAATTCTTAGCCACTGCAGAAACTAAAAATTCCTGAAATTTGTAGCCCACAGCAGTGAGCTATTATATGCTTTTTGCTGGGGTCTCTCTGGAGGTCATACAAAGGGTTTGGGTAAATCCCTGCTGTCAGCTCTTTGCTTTTGAAACTCTCATTTCCTCCTTCTCTCACATACACTTATGTTCCTTTAATCATAGAACTTCCTACTTCTTTTTTAAGCAAAAGCTGACAATGGAAGTTTTTGTCTTTTGTAGAGGCATGAAGTTTTTTAAAAGGGGAAACAAGAATTTACTGTACTTGCAACACAAACTCAGCAAATAAGAATTAGCACAGATCCACTCAAATGTCCAAATATATATTCCTTAATTTGTCCACAATTTTAAGCAACTGTTGCCTTAATTTGTACCTATTTAGTCATGTCTTTAGCCATCAGCCCTAGTTAAAATGGTATTGCTTTCTGGAATTGAGATGCTGGAACAAATTATGAGAGAATCTGAAATGCTGGCTTTTATTTTTTTTCTTTTAAACAAGTGCTAATAATTCTGGATGCCTAAAGATGTTCTGAGGATAGAAGACGCTGTTTATGTCTGCTTGATTTAGGCTAAAACTGACTTATTTTTCCTACCCTATATGGAACTTGGCAGCAACCAGAGTATGGGTAATGGCTTGCACTGGCACCTTTCATGCCAGGCAGCACATCTAAGCCAGCATGCAGTAACACTGAAGTCAGCAGTTATATATGACTCCATCACTATCCCATTAAATCCTGCAGGAGCCAACTGGGCCACCTGGAGTTTCTGCAGCTACAATTTCTGTTCACCTACATACATTCTGTCTCACCATCCTTTTTCTTGTTTTCCTGCAAAGTCAGTGCATTAAAGCAATCTTTCTACTCCATTGACATAGTTTAGCAGTTTAATGCCAAACAAGGAAGTTAAGATCAGTAACATGACAGTCAAACAATAAATATCAAATTTGGGAGCAAATAACTTTCTCATTAAACATAAGGTAAGGTGGCAGGTATCACCAAAAAACAGTTCCAGCAGGGGCTGTATAATAATAGACCAGCATCATGGACTGTCTTTGTGTAAGCTCCAGCAAAGTTACATACTCTAAATGTCTGTGGCTGAACTTGCTACTTAAATTATTTGAATTCTAGATACTATGGAAGCTTGTTCTCAGCATGATGAAGATGTCAGTGCATCCCAGAGATATACCGGAAGCTCTTGGAAGATATGGATGATATTTTTGTATTAACAAATCTTCTTTTATTTTCCATTCTAGCAGGAAGCAAACTTTTCTAACCAGATGACTATGTTATGTAATCAGGTCTTACTTGACTTTCTCCACTGCTTGAAAAGAACAGGACATTTTCTTTATCAGAAAAACCTGCTGACACTGAAGCCTGTCTTTATGAGCTCCATCAAGAACTGCAAAAAACCAGAAGGTTTTCTGAGGCTTATCCCAATTATTTCACTATGCTCAGATTTTTATTGCCTCTCAGTTCAATGGAAATTTGCACTCACATCTCTTTATGGTACGTCAGACATCCTACTGCAGGTCTTGAAAATGTCATGGCTTTATCCTCTCTGGCCCTACATGCCTTCTTAACAGTCCATCTCTTTCCATTCTTAATAAGCATCTTGGTTGTTCCTTCTCTCAAAATGAGCATAATGTCTGTTAACAACTTGCTGGACACATTTACTGTATAGAGTGCGCTTCCAAGGCTCTAGAATTATTCTGTACTTACATACTAATTACACTGCTATTTTGCCATTTGCAAGGTTCACTGGTCCTCTGTATCTGCCTGTTACCTCAGTCTCTAACCACTGAAACCACCATATAAGATTCCTTATCAAAAAATACCAGAGACAATTGGTGTATCAGGCCATTAAACACTAAACAACAACCGCATTTCAGGTTTTGTTTGTTTTGCAATCAGATCTTTATTATATGCCCTAGGAGAAAACTGTGAATTAACAAGCTGGGAAGACATATATGTACCACTAATCCCACCAAGAATCCATGGCTTCATGAGCTCAAAGTCCTAGCCAGCAGTTGACTGTTGGAGCTACTCAGGTCATCTTAATTAGTACATGGAAGAAATGCTCTTTAAGTCAACCATTGCCTTGGCAATTTCAAACCTGCAACATCACAAGAAATGACACCATCTACAGAGCCAACAACATCCTATGCATCAAATGCTGGAAACATGGAAAAAAAGAGTCTGTATATAGGAGTGCTATTAGTATTCACTCATCCTGTAACAGCTTATGAAAAGATATCTGAGAAAACTGAACTTGAAACTTCTTAATGTTGGTTAAACAGTCAACCCCTGCCCCTCCTTCTCCCTCTCCCCCTTCCAAAAGAAATAGGACAATAGGATGAATCAAACTGTAGCAAGACTTCTTTCCTGAGGACCATCTTGATTAGAATGACTTCCAAATAACTACTGAGTAATGGAAACTCACTGCCTCAATAGTAACAGGAGCAGAAAGATACAAAAGATAATTATCATATTCTGCTTTTAGCTAGAAAATGAAAAATGTATTTCTATCTCCTTTGCAGACAAGCAGTCTAGCATGAAATGTTAACAAAAGGAAAGGTATTACAGAAGAGTGCTAGAGAATGACAGAAAGAAATAGGCATCTGGTTGAACCTAGGATCAATGGCTGTTGTCAGAACATTTTTGTCAGTTCTTCCTGATCAAAAAAGAAATGTAATGAAATTTTCCTAAAATCTCTTTGCTTCTGAAATGATGCATGAGAAAAGTCAGGGACGGGGAGCTGGTACAAGCTTCTCCAGTAGCCCTGTTTTGATCATCTTTGTTCTCTCTGCATGAGGAGTTTCATCATCTTTCAGCATCTACAGCCCCAACACTTTTCTAGCACCATGAAAATAAACGATACAATTTGACAGAAGGAAAAATGCATTTATACAAAATAATAACTAGAGTCTTGTACATAATGAAGTCCTTCTTGATTTGCTTTGGGTTATGTTGAAAAGGCCTACTTTGAGGCACAGAATTCTTACAGCCTCAGGTTTGTCTAGATGAAGGGAACATTTTCTGGCAGCTACGTGAGCAAATGAGTACCTAGTGATCCACTCTACTTTAGGTTATGTAAAACTTGTGGGTGTAAGCTACACATGTGCCTTCTGAAGGCAATGCCTGGATTGCACTCCCAATGATTGGCCTGGCTGCCAGCACTCTGCTCCCTCCCACGCATCTCTTCTAGTAAAGCTCTGTTGAAGAAATTGATTCACATCACAGGGTGTGACACATAAATGCTGTGCAATGATCTAAGGTGCCTCAAGCAACCGTGGCATTCATCCAGATGTAGTCAAAATGTATTCTTTTCATTTCAGGCACTTTTTCTGGTGGCATCAACACCAAAATTGTGTCTGCAAATATGGTGCACTGTTTGATGTGGAAAAGAATGTGAACACAGAATTTTGAAACAGATGGGAGACTAGTAAGGGCTGTGTTACACAGAGTAACCATTGTGCTGGAGGTGCCTAAGCAGGCTCTAAGAGAACAGGCTGGCTTGTTCAGGGAGAGCAGTGGCATGCACAGACACCTAAACAAGCCCTGGCCAGACCAGCCCTGGAATCAGCAGCAGCCCAGATATGAAACCTGAGCTGTGAGATGGGGAGCAGCAAGGGCAGGGCTGCTCTGAAGGGGACAGTGAGCCATGGGCTGAGGGTGACAACTTACTGACAAGGGGCATGTCCCACAATACCCAAAAAACACAAGCAAGGCAGGTCAACAGTTCAAGGCTGAGCTCAAGCAGCAAAGCCAAGCCCATTGGTCAGGATCAACAAGGGTACATAGCCAGATGCAGGTGTGGCTGTAACACAGCTCAGGCAAGGACCAAACACAAGAAATGCAGTTTAAATGCATCTCCTAAACGATGGTGGCAGTGTGGGAAACACCCAGCTCCTTCAAGCTTTCTGTTGAATGGTTGCAAGGCCAGCAGGCATTGAGGCCCAAAGCTGCTGGAGGCCTGAAGTGCCTCCAAGCCAGGTGTCTGCATTATCTAATTAAGCAGCCAAATCTTCTGGAGATCTTCTGGAGAGAGGGGAATGCATTGAGGGCAATGACAGTCTCCCACCTGACTTGGCTAGGAAGTGCTGTGCTCTGCCATTTTGGCACACCAGGCTGTTTTATTACAGTGGAATTGCAGCACCTGTTGTAGTGGGCTTGAAGTAAAAAAAATTGGATTCAGCTCCTTGCTCCACTGAACGGTGGAGTAAGACCCCAAGGGAGAAAAAGCACCAGCTATGTTGTCTTCTTTGCTATGCATAGACTACCATCCTTCATTCAGTCCTACTAGCTGCAGTTCTGTGACTTAGTCCAAAATAATACAATTCCTATCTGATTATTATGTTTGAAAAAAATCCCAAGAATATTGATTGACTGCTATACTCCAGCCCTTGCTGCTCAGGATTGCTGGCAGTGCCTCCACTCCAGCATGTGTCCAGCAAGACCTGGCAGGTGCTGGGTACCTGCAGAGGAGGTACCTGGTAAGGACACAACATGTTTTAGTAGGACTGAGAGAGTTACTGCTGGAGGGAGGGATAGCTGCCAGTAAAGGACAAGGTTCCAGAGCCTGTGTTTCCCTTTTTATGTTGTTCCAGCAGAGCACTTCCTGACATACCAATACACATTACAGACCTTCTGGAACAATCTTTCAGAAAACCAGTAAGACAGTTTGACACGATGTAGAAGATCTGGATTGCACCAGATGCCAGCAACCAGTGAGAAATTGAAATATTTGGTGCAATTCGTTGCACTTTTTTGTGACTCAAATCTCACTCTAAACAAGGGAATTTGTGCCCCTATGAAAGTGCTTTGATCTTCCCACGATAGGCACTACATAATTTCTCAGATTCTGTATTAAATAATGATCTCTGGAAATAGACAACAGGGCAAAATATAGAAGTACATCCAACAGCCAGAAGCATGGGAAGCCCCAGGTACCTACCACAATCACTCACACTGGATTGAAGAAAACCAAATCAGAACTGGGTGACCACAACACACCCACAAGCTGCTCCTCCATCCATGCAGCACTGTTCACTGCAAAGGTTTCAGAGGTCCTGCCTTTTTCTTGTTGCACCTGTCAACATTAGCTCTTTCCACAATTCTAGCTAACCTCTCTCTGGACTACTGCATCCATGTAATTCATCAGCATGCTTACAGTGCAGCCCTTGCTGCCTTCGTCATGCACCTTTGGAAGCCTAAGTTGCACATACCAATAAACTCCTTGCTTCCTTTTTCACTGTTTTTTCTTTTCTTCAAAGATTAAGCATCACTGCCGGGGATTTTTATCTGTAGAAGTGATACGGAAAAAATGTTGATTATTTCAGCTTCGATTTTCCAGGAGTGGTTTATTTGCTATTTCGTCTGAGGGATTCAATGCATGTATTTTCAGGTGGCTTTTAAAAAAAATATTCTCTGAATCAGAAATTACCATTCATATGGACGACAGTAGGTGATGACAATTTCTGGTACTCAGAAAATAGGAGATCAAATTTTATACATTCTTAAGGATGCTCAGCTACAGCATAGTTGAAGTATCAAGTATCTGGGACTAGCTCTGGGGTCTATTACTTCTTCCTCATACTTCTGGAGGGAAAAGCCCTGAGCTTTTACAAAGCTGGGAACTTGGTAAGTGTTATTACTTCCTTCCAACTTGTAGTCCAGAGCCTTTTACTGAGAATTTGTGTAAGTACACTACTAAATGCACTTAGATGAGAACTAGAGTCACTGTTCTCAGAAAACATGATTCGTAAATAGGTAGCAAGCAAATTTAGGCTTTTCTAACTATATAGAAGCAACTATTTCATTGTATCAGGGAGCTGAATGGAAATTAACAACCACTGTAGACAGTACTGTACTTTTAGGGGAAGTTTCACCTTACATGGTTTTGAACTGGTACTCCACCAACAGTGGCTTAGTTTTTGAGTGTCAAAAAATGTAACAACATAGATGTAGGCATATATTATTATTATTATTTTTATTGCTCTTGTTAAAAAGTCAGTGAATGAACTATGGCACTATGCTGTAAAAATACAACATTACCGAATGATCTAACAGTATGAGGTCCATTATGACAAGATTTTAAACATGAAGCATAAGCTTCACTGTGGATTTCCAAATTAAAAAAACCAAGCTTAAGAGGTAAATGGATTAACAGTAACTGATGTATGTGGAATTTTAATACTAAGTGAATACAAAGTGGACTTGCAAAAACCAAACATATAAAAATCACATCCTGGGTGAATCTGCACTATAACGAATCACCAGTGCCTGTTAACTCAGTGCTTAGGGACTGAACAAAACTATGGTAATATTCCTAATTCTGAAGCAAACCCAAACAACAGCATATCCACAGGTATTATTGCACAGTGTTGCTTTAACTGGCTTGAAAACTACTTTTGCATTAAGGAAAATGAGGCTTTTCTATATGTGTAATCTTATTTTAAAGATGCATTGCAAAAAGAATGGTGTCCTAATTAGAACTTCTATACCCTTTATGAAACAGTTTAAGCATATCTGGCACACCATGAAGCCCTTGAAATGACTCCACTTCTACAGAAAAAGTCTTAACATTTCTCAGAGGATGGGTGGGCACAGAGTAGCAAATAAAGGGGAAAAAAAATGACAGTGGACATTAGTTTCCCAGTAAAAAAGGTGTCTGACATCACACAGCAGATCAGAAATAAATAAGATGAAATTTGAAGACTCTGAATATAAACCCTTGAATGACACTGCAAGAGTCACAGGCTTCACCAAATTAATGTCAGTATATTTTGTTAAGAATAATGCAGTTACTATATACAGTATGTTTATCAGATAATGCCAACTAACACTACACTAAATTAATGGTCATTAAACAAGAAATATACTAAATCAACATACTTAAAAAAAAGGAAGGCAACCCTCAGTTATGCATAGTTACATAGGATAATGTCCAGCTCCCTGGAGTCCAATGGATTGACACCTTCAAGCATCAGGAAGCAGTTTTCTGAGGTGTAAACAACATAATTAACAGAACCCAGCCAAGCTGTAGGGGAATTACACTGTCAAAAATCTCAAGTCCAATCACAAATCACCTGTGAATGTTACCACTGCATAGCTGCAGTGGGGCACTCATTCATTCCAAGGTTTTACACTGACATATTTCTTCAAAAGACCTTCTAAAGGATATGTTGTTTAACACTGTGGTGATCCAGACACAAACAAAAAAATGTGACAAACCCAAAGCACTTAAGTTTAGAAGCACTTACTGAGGAATCCATACCATATTTACAGTGTATTGTGTATGACTGCACGCACTAGTAAGTTTCTCCTGTTTACTATTTCTTATGTGACATCTTGCTCTTCATAGTATTTCTACATATTAAGAAGAGAAGAGTCTTTTCCCCAAGAAACCAGCTTCTCTGATATGGAAAGCCACCACGCCCATATCTTGCTTTGCCACACTAAGGCGTGTACAATGAACATGACAATGTCAAATCCCCATGGATCATGACAAAATGACTCAGTTCTTCCCTTTGTTTCTTGCTCAGCTTCTCTGCTCCCTTACAGCTGTGCAGGTCAGTCAGCATCCATGTGTTCTTGTCTAGTAAGCAGAGGCTTCCCATCTGTATCACCCATCTTTTTTTGCATCTCTTCCACAGCTTTCAGCAGAGCTGCTCGCTCCTGCTCGAGAGTGAGAATGGACTGCTTCAGTTTGCCTTCATTGGTCAATAAAAGCTCTACTGTAGCTTCAAGGTTTTGAATTTTTCCATTAGCCACCTATCAAAGTAAAAAGATAAGAGGGGAGAAAGGAAGGAAAAAAAGGTCAATTCATTAATGACTGAAACTATTTGAGATATTTGAGATATATGAATACATATAAAATACTTTAGAAAGTATGGAAAATTAAACTCAGAATATAATGCAAAGTAATGAAATTAGAAAGTTACCAAATTTGCAAATTTTACATCAAAAAACTGCAGGTTAGGAGAAGCTTCTGTATGGGTCAGTTGGGAGATAATTTTGGCCAGCCACACTTGTTGCTTTGCAAAGCAAAGACAATTCAACATTTTAGCTGCATCCTCATTGCATCTCAACATTGAGTCCAACAAATGTCAGATTTGAAGGCAAAGGAGAAAAAGGGGCTTTGAGCAATATGCAAATGGAAAACACATTGTGAAAAATTTCAACCATTCTCCCTCAAAAGGCTGCCCATATTGGCATTCTACCTCATGGTGGAACAAACTATTAGATTGTTCAAACTCTTCATGTGAGATCTGTAGGTACTCTGACAACATCAGATATCTGTTTGGAAGTTTCAGCACTGGATAACACTCGGAGACCTGAGTACGGGGTGATCTTGGGTTTCAGGGAAGTATTTGCCTTTCTGATGAACCCACTGCCCATCACGTAACAATTATGTTGGGTTAGAAAGTTCAGCCTTTGGGGACAAAATACTGACAAAAAATATTGACCCACATTATCTGGCGATGCGTTTTCCTCCTATCAGCAATGGGTCACCTTCCACCATATGAAACAAGGTCTGCTGAAGCCCACCTCCAAGACAAAGGGATTGCTCCAACACTACAGTGTTAGACAGTTAAGTTCTCTGCTGTGATTCTAGCTGCTGACTTGCCAACACTCAAGCAGAGATGAGCTTCATAATAAACTGCTTAAGGCTCTCACATCTATAGGGACAGGAGTAGGTGGAAGATCACAGAATCCCAGAGTGGGTAAGGTTGGAAGGGATCACTGGAGGTCATCTAGCTGCAACCTCCCTGCTCCACCAGGGTCCCCTAGAGCACATCACTCAGGACTGTGTCCTGACTGCGTTTGAATGTCCAGTGAGGGAGACTCCACAACCTCTCTGGGCCACCTGTGCCAGTGCTCAGTCAACCACATTGTAGAGTTCTTTCTCATGTTCAGGTGGAACTTCCTATGCATCAGTTTCTGCCTGTTCCCTCTTTTCCTGCTGCTCTGTGCCTCTGAGTGGAACCTGGCTCCATCCTCTTCACACCTTCTCTTCATATCACGACCTGCTCCAGGAGCTCCATGTCTCTCTTGTCCTGAAGAGCCCAGAGCTGGACATAAGTCTCCAGATGTGCCCTCACCAGGGCTGAGTAGAGGGGCAGGATCATCTCCTGCTGGCAGTGCTCTTCCTAATGCACCCCAGGATCCCACTGGCCTTCTTGGCCACAAGGGCACTGCTGGATCACGGACAGCTTGCTGTTCACCAAGACCCCCAGGTCCTTCTCTGTGGAGCTGCTTCCCAGCAGGTCAGCCCACAGTCTGTGCTGGTGCACGGGGTTATTCATTCCTCCCCAGGTGCAGGACCCTGCACTTGCCCTTGTTGAATTTCAGACAGTTCCTCTCTGCACATCTCTCCAGGCTGCTGAGGCCCTTCTGAAGGGCTGCACAGCACTCTGGGGTATCGGCTGCTCCTCCCAGCTTTGTGTCACCAGTGAAC
>VZTR01014618.1:213685-256177 GCA_013400775.1 Chaetops frenatus | reverse complement strand
AGTTCTTTCTCATGTTCAGGTGGAACTTCCTATGCATCAGTTTCTGCCTGTTCCCTCTTTTCCTGCTGCTCTGTGCCTCTGAGTGGAACCTGGCTCCATCCTCTTCACACCTTCTCTTCATATCACGACCTGCTCCAGGAGCTCCATGTCTCTCTTGTCCTGAAGAGCCCAGAGCTGGACATAAGTCTCCAGATGTGCCCTCACCAGGGCTGAGTAGAGGGGCAGGATCATCTCCTGCTGGCAGTGCTCTTCCTAATGCACCCCAGGATCCCATTGGCCTTCTTGGCCACAAGGGCACTGCTGGATCACGGACAGCTTGCTGTTCACCAAGACCCCCAGGTCCTTCTCTGTGGAGCTGCTTCCCAGCAGGTCAGCCCACAGTCTGTGCTGGTGCACGGGGTTATTCATTCCTCCCCAGGTGCAGGACCCTGCACTTGCCCTTGTTGAATTTCAGANTCTTGGCCACAAGGGCACTGCTGGATCACGGACAGCTTGCTGTTCACCAAGACCCCCAGGTCCTTCTCTGTGGAGCTGCTTCCCAGCAGGTCAGCCCACAGTCTGTGCTGGTGCACGGGGTTATTCATTCCTCCCCAGGTGCAGGACCCTGCACTTGCCCTTGTTGAATTTCAGACAGTTCCTCTCTGCACATCTCTCCAGGCTGCTGAGGCCCTTCTGAAGGGCTGCACAGCACTCTGGGGTATCGGCTGTTCCTCCCAGCTTTGTGTCACCAGTGAACTTGCTGAGGAGGCACCTGCCCCCTTCATCCAAGTCCTTGATGAATAAGATAAATAATACTGGGCCCAGTATTTAACCATATGGAACACTGGTAGTCACAGGCCTCCAACTAGACCCTGTTCCACTGCACAGCCCTTTGAGACCTGTCATTCAGCCAGTTTTCAGTCCACTGTCCAGCCCACACTTCCCAAGCTCAAGATGCTTGATACAGGTATTTATAGGACATCACATCCTGTATATCACCCCAGAAATCCATCTTCCCCTTACTATATTCAACAATTTCCCTGTCCATGTTGCCCAAAGCTCTATGAAAACATCTTGCAGAAGAGTGCCTCTCCTTCTGACTTAGGGCTCTAAGGTTCAACTTAGAACCTGAAACAGGATCAGATCTCATTGGATCAGAATGTACAGCTGAAGCAAATTTTTGTGAGGAGGGGCAATCTAAGTCTGCATGATTGACTAGCCTTAGTCAGGATAAAGAACCAATGTCTGAGAAACCTAAACCCCTTCCCTCACCAAGTATCTTACAAAGTTTATGTCTTTAACAATAATCAAGAGGTTTGAAGTGTCTGCTTCTTACCCTTGAAGTCCCTTTCTCCATCAAACTAAACGCACAGTCAAAAGTTTATAGCAAACATTCTGTTATAAAGCAGACAGAAACCTGACTTCTTGCTCAGATAAGCAAAAAATAACTCCTTACAAAGAACAGGTGCACTGCCTCTGAAATATATGCATTGAGCATATATTAGAAATTATTATTTCACATAATGTTTAAACAATCTGGGTAACAGTTTAAAAACTTGTAATAGAAAGTATGTCTTTATAGACAATGTATCCTACCTCTAATGTATCCCTGAATTGTGACATTGGAATTAGTTTTCCCATTTTTGACAGAGTAGTATCCCTGCTGTAATAAAGCAGTGACTGAAAACGTAAAAGTGAAGTTGAAAAAACGCTTTGTATATTTTTAGTTATCTTCTACAGATACGATTTTAATACAAGAGAAGAGGCAGTGTGTTGAATTGACTTTTCACTAATTACATGTATGTGCTCTAACCCCCCTCTCAGAATTTCTCCTGCATGTAAACTTTGAGGGCTAAACTAAACAAAACTTTTAAGTGGCTACATTTTGAATTCATTAGACCAAACATCAACCTCTACTGTGATGTGGTGTAGGACAGTCTCTTCTGAAAAAGTGTATAAATTAGAATGTTAATTGTATATTAAATACAAATTGTACCTGCAGCTCTTCCAGGAGATCAAAGTTTTGTTTGCGCAAGCTACTGTTTGCCTTTTCTAATTTATCCAGTCTCTGATTGTCATTTAAAGATGAATCTATAAGCTCATCTTGAAGCACGTGATATTCAACTTCATAAGCTTGCAACTGCTTGGTAATATCCATTTCAAACACCTGTTGTAAATAAAAAAATTATTAGGTGCTGTGCAATCAAAAACATTGTTCTTTCAAGGCTTTAAAATCTATTGATCTAGATCTAGACTTAGATATTTAATCAATGCATACAAAAAAAGGACTTACTTCTTGGCATTCACACTTCCTATTGTGGAAATGGCAAAAATGAGGCAGTAGAGTGCAATACATTGGCATTGGATCTACTTAAAAGTCTTGCTACTGATTTGCTGCCTGACTTCAGCAAAACCACTTACACTAAAGATTTCAAGGGTGATGACTTTGTAGGGTATTCCCCTTGACAAATTCAGTACATCTCAGTTTGGCATAAACCCTTCTATTCATACCCAGAGTTAGTTGTCAGTTCAGAAAAAGTGTGGTCCAAACTCACCTGCCACATGTACAAGCGTAAGGCTAAGTAAAATAAAAGCTTGAAATGAAAAACAGTAGACCTTCCTAACTTTATATATGATTCTATAGTATTTTTACAAACTGAAAGAAAATGAAATTATCTATCCTTACACTAACACACTTAAAAAAACTATAATGTAACATCAAAATAGATTTCTGTTGACTACAAATGACTGAAATAAATGCTCAGTCTTATCCATGAACATTAGGAAAACCTTTTATTTTAAAAGCAGATAAATAAATTGAGATGCAGAGAGACCCAAAGGAAAAAGCCTATTTTCTTCCCCTTTTTCTAAGTTTTGGCAAGCATATGCCTTCAAATTATTCATAACTATGACTCCAATCTCCTCTACAAGCAATGAAGAACACAGTAGATTAAAAGGGTAAGCGTGCCAATCACAGAACATAGAAGAAATAAAAGTTGATTTAAAAATTCCCAAGAAGAGAAGTTCCAGGGTCATTCTTTATTTTTAAATCTCCTGTACTTCATTCATTTTGAAAATTAGTCAAATCTTAAATACCTGTTAAAAGTAACAGGAACGTTTGCCTATTTTATCTGCTCTGTCTACAAAACTTTAGCTGTTGGTTAAAGAAAACATCAGTTTATGAAATGTTTCTCTCACATGTCCAAAAAAAATTTATCTCATAGTTAAACAGCAGCAGAAATATATATACTGAGCATCTAAGCACAGAAGGCTGAAATACAATTTTAATTCAAGTTTGATTACACATAGGGAATTATTGTTTTCTGTGAATCTGAGCATCTCTGGAGAAGACACCCTGTTGAAATTTCAATAAAGCAAGCACTGCAATTCAGCAGGGCAGAATGTTAGTTCCTCTCATGACCTCTGCCACTTCTAGCCTCTGTGCTCCTCAGGAGGGAGGGAAATCCCTGCTGTCATAACCAGAGTATCAAATCTGAAAGAAGGGAAACATGAGGCAATAAAAAGTTTGATTTGAAACCTCGCCAGCTGAAGGCATGATAAGGCACGGAACCAAAGGCCATGCTCCAGAAGGATGAGGAGCATGGGGATTAGCCCAGAGCTGTGTATGGACTGTGGGCTGGTCAGACAGCTGCTCTCTTCAAAGTCAGCCCTGATCAAAGTGGGGGAACTGCTCTTCCTTCAACTCACTTCTACCTACCCACTTCAAACTTAGAGCAGCCAGGGCTGCCTAAACAGAGCATCCCTCCCTCCTGCCACTCAAAGCACACCGTTTTCTGCAGGTCACTGAAGCACCCACTGCAAGTCTTCCAGCCTGGCAGGTAACATACAACTCACTTCTCCCCTTGGAAATTCCTTGCTTCTCTTCCCCTTGCACAGACCTTCTGGTTCTCATCTCCTTCCTTTGACAGTAAGCACCAGGAGCAATTTTTCTAGTCCCAATGTGAGCTGTGCTCCCCAGAAGCTCTGCTGCCAGGGCTCAGAGGGAGCCCTTTGCCAGCCCTTGGCAGAGCACTTGTGCTGCTGCTTTCTTTATCAACCCATGGGTTTTGATCTCCAGCAGCCCTTGGAGGGTTGTCAGCATCTGCAGTTCTGCACAGCACAGCCCTTATGTTCTGGACCTCAAAAGGCCTTCAGAAAAACTGGCTAAAGCCCATCTTCTACTTTCCTGCTGCAGTTTAGATGTCAAGTGTAACAACACTTAGGGTTTTTGAAAAGGCAAGCCTTAACTGAAAGAATTTCTGATTTTTTCATATTCCATAGGTATCATCTGGAGTATTCTGCTAGCTTAGCAATATTGCATCATTTTCCTTGCCTGCTGTTTAAAAAAATTGTATCAAGGATTCCAAGTTTTGCTGTGGAGAGTCGCTACTCACTGCAAGAGTCTGCATTGCCCCCCATGTACTCCTGACAGAATTACAAAGGTGCTGTTGTTACATACTGGGCCAGCACCATAAAAACCAGTAGAGACAGAGTCAATGTAGGGAGGATTCTAATTTCATTAATTAAGGTTAACGTTTGTGAGGCTCCTGTAAGTCAATTTTTGCTTCTGATATGACATATAGAGGGCAAGATCCTTTGGTAAAAAAAAAATTCAAGTAATTTTCACTAAGGGCTTCATAAAGAGACAGTAACCAATAGTTGCAATACCATACAAAGTTACTAAGTTGTCTTAGTTTACAAGTCATCTGCTTCCAAAAGTTTTCAACATCTTCCAAACTACAAGAGAGCTCTCAGCTTGAAGCAGCTGTTCTGAATTTTCTGTTGAGAGCTTGTTAAGAGAAGCATTCCTTTGTATGCCTCCCATGTGCTCAGTTTATTTCATACCTGACTAATGGTCTTTTCCATCTGTACCAAACCCAAGTTGGGGAGAGTGCTTTTAATAAAATCAACAATAGTTTCTAGATTCTCATGCTGCAGAATCAAGGGCTTGTGGCTTCCCAAAAGGCTTAAAGCCACTTTAAATATAGCCTCTGATCCTTGAAGAAAGAGCATATCTGTGAAAACAAGGAAAAAACAGGTTATATCAAGTAAGCACATCTTTTGCCATCTGTACCAAACCCAAGTTGGGGAGAGTGCTTTTAATAAAATCAACAATAGTTTCTAGATTCTCATGCTGCAGAATCAAGGGCTTGTGGCTTCCCAAAAGGCTTAAAGCCACTTTAAATATAGCCTCTGATCCTTGAAGAAAGAGCATATCTGTGAAAACAAGGAAAAAACAGGTTATATCAAGTAAGCACATCTTTTGACAAGAATATCAAAACAATAAATCGCCCAAGGAGGACAACTTCTCATAGGAATGACCTGGAGGTTAAATACACTGTGCCAGACATATGCTTTTGGCTATGGCTTTAGAAGATTTATAGGATTAAGATTATTACTGTGAATAGCACACTTGACTAACACAATCACATACTAATTTCTTTAGTGAATTTTCACACACACAAAAAAAAGCGATTCAAGTTTAAGCTAAGTCTACAATAAACTTGGTAGTCAAGTTTATCAAAAAGTTGCCACTTTTTGTGCATGTTTAGAGGCCTGTTTTGATGTTTGTAGGAATATAATTTTGAATAAAAATCTAATCCCGATGACCTTTAAAAATCATAATACAACAGGGAAAAAAATCTATACCTGAAAACACACCTGAAGCTCTGAAATTCTGTTTTTCTCTCATCTGGTGGAGAAAGCCACAAAATCACGATATGACATCGAGCACATGAGGCTAAATGCACACTTTCCAGTAGCCTCAAGTTTCAGGTGCATGTTATTTTTAGTATGTGTCTCAACCATTTCTGTTAATATGCTAATAATGATATTAATAAGTATCCTGAAATGTCAGTCATACAGCTTAAGTGTAAATATTGCATGTGGCCCTGCAATGACAGCACCTGGCATACCAAGCACACTGAAACCACAGTATATAGTGACTTTTCAATGTAATATCCTTTCCTTTCTTTTCCTTTAGAAAGTTCCTATGTATTTATACAGTAAATAAATCTAAGTTTGCAATGAAGGCATCAGACAAGAAACCCAATCTGTATAAGCAGCATTGCCCTGCATTTGGCTTTCCTGCTACTATAACTCAGAATCTGCTCCTGGTTTCATTGAGGGACTCACCTTGCTACAGACAGAAGCATCTAACAAATGAAACAATACTAATGGAGGTGATACAGGAATAGAAGATACTGTGGGTGTTTATCATATTTCCTAAATATAAATTTACTTTGAAAAGGCTTCCCTCTTGTTCTTTCCCTGATTTGTATTTGAAACTGTGAATGCAGCCACAAACAATCAATCACATAGAAAGTAGCACAGTGACACACAGAAATAAAAAGAATGTCTTGATACTAAAAAACAAAAAGAAAAAAAAAGAAGAGTAAAGAAAAGCGATAGAAAAAAACCACTATGCTGTAAGGGAAACAACTACTAGCAAAACTACAGGTATCTCTGATGTAGTGAAGAACCTATGAAAGCACTGCCTAACAGCCTTTCTTAGTAAAATCAAACTCTATTTCCAAATTTGTATCATAATGAAATTCCCCTCTTGCACTCTTTAGCTTGCAATGTCGAAGCCATAACTCATTTCACTCCTCTCTCCAAGAAAGAAAAGCACAAGTAAAAACTAACCATAAATCTCAAACTGTTGCCATTTGTCCTAAAAGGGGTGTAACATTTTTCAGCTCTGTGTTGACCTGAATGTGAACTCCAGTGGCAGAAATTACTAAAAAGTGGTGAGAGAGCAGGCATCTGCCTCAATTCTCTACTGAAACTCAAAACTATGGGAAAATGATTCATAAGGAAAGCTCTATATTAGGATAGGAAATACTGAAGAACAGCTAGGAAACACAAAGTGAAAAAAGCAGAGCTAAAAAGAATGTGTTTTTATGATTCAGTACCTGCCCCAAAATGACATGCAGATTAACTCAAGGTGACCTATAAGTTGTTAATGAATGTCTGTATGACTGAGCTGGTAATACAGAGCTGAAATCCCTCTCTCATTTAAAACATCAAGCACTTAACAAAGATCTGTTTGTTATCCACTCCCCATGTTTCATATTAAGTGGGCTCCCAGCCAACAACAATACAGTGAAGGTACCCAAATTAATGTCAGCATTACTTGTAGCCTACAGGATTTAAAAAAAAAGTTTTATCTACAATCTTGAAACAAAATAATCACTATTCTATCAAATCTCCTCTATTTATAAGTAAGCAGGGGTACTAAAGAGTGCATCTTTCTTAACACCATACTTTCATCAGCTCCTGCTCACTGTTGATAGTTTGGACAGATAAATAAAAGAGAAGTGTTGATAGTTTGGGCAGATAAATAAAAACTTAAAAGGAGTTTTGCTATTTGATTCATAAAACAGTCTAATGTACTTCTTTTACATATTGCCTGTTAGATACCTGCAAAAAGCACACTCCATGGAAATCCAAAGGAATGGTCTGTAACAACTGTATCATTAAATAGGAGTAGGCTAGTTTCAAACACCAGGGGTTCAGAGATAACATGTGAGAAAATGGCAGTGGAGTTTCAGACTGTTAGTAACCTATAAATCAGTTACTTTAGCATCAACATTCTTTCCTCCCAAGGGTTCTAAGAAGTGAGCAATGAAAATCTATACATGTATGTTCTGCAGAAGTGTGTGAAGACATAGGTCAAAAATGACTGGATCCTAACTTGCCATGCTGCTAATGACAGCCACTGGCAGAGTGACAGCTCTAGCTCTTTTTGTTTGAAGTTGTGCTTCAGAGTCTTTAGTATGGGTGAGGATGAGATTTTACTTTCTAATGTACGAGAATGTCCAACTTTTTCAACCTACATAGCTCCAGTAAATACTGTTTAAAGGAAATTACTAAATACTTAGAAACTTGAAAAACTGCAAGTGTTGGTCACGTGGAATTTTCTCTCTAAAAAACACCAGAGGTTTTCAAGAGGCAACAGTTTCTGTCCCGCATGCTTTTCTTTTCTTGACCTAAAATCAGATGTGTGAAGATCAGGTACCTGTGCCTTCTATTCCAATGCAAAATCTTTGTTTTCTTAAGCCCTACAATCCTTCAGTGACAGAGAAAATTCTAATCTGTGTATTAAGGCAGAAATAGAAACATACTGGATACAAAGGCACTTTTATAACCTCAATGCAGTCAATTGTTCCATTCAAAGATGCTTCTTACCATGTACAATACTATGAAAGATTAAGAATAACAAAAAGATAAGCTGTTTATAAACTTAATATATGACACTTGCATTCAGCACTTCATTTGATTCCTACAGATTATTACTGTCAGCTACATATTTGTTGATGTACATAAAACTGCTTTGTACCCTTGTAGGAAAAAAGCATGCTGTTTTCCCTGGAGTTTGGATGCTAATCATGGGACATACAGTTCTATTCTATGCACTACCCTGTTCACCGTGAATTTTTCTAGCATTACTTTTAGCATGTTCTTAAACAGAAACCAGACCGAATTCTTGCTGGTTCTTCTTGAGCTCTATAGTCCTTTCTGTGGTAGACAGGACCATATTGTTTTTAAGTCAGGAAAGTGTCACTATTAATCCACTAATAAATAATTTTTTCATTGCATCTTTTAAATGAGACTAAGGAAAATGACTTCTCACTAGAAGAGAACAACTGGGAACAAAGCTCTAATCCACCCCACTCATTATGGACAATCCAGTACCACATAATGAAGTTGAAAAACAAACAAGTGAAAAGGAAACAAAGCATCTTCTCAAACACCAAACAGTCTATGAAATATACATCCAGAAGATAGGATCAAGGTAAATTCTCAATTAGAATTTAACTAAAAAAGAGAGCTTCTGTAGATTCTAAAAATAGGCAACAGAAATGACTTTAGAAACTAAACCCCAGATGATTCCAAGCATTTTTGGAACTAAAATTGTCAGGATAAGAAACACTAGTTTAAATGTCTTGTATTCCTGCAGAGTAAATCCATGATTACACTGCAAGGGCCATCTCTGTGTTTTAAAACATAACCTCCAAGCTTTCTTTCTGCTGACACTGCTGGAAATTATGATAATGGAGTAAATGGATATATTTTTCAGATGATGCCTTTGTTGCATCTCCTTTCAGCTTGAAAATAACTAATTGTTGGTGTTGAAGTGTTATGGTCATAATACAATGACTGCCTTCAAGGCATCAAATTTTATATCCTCTCTAAAAGTGGTTACAAGGTGGGAAAAGGTAACAATAAGGATGAAAAAACATTAGGGACTGTCGTTTACTTTCCTCCTCTCTCTTCCAGTTTTACTGATATACTGCCCACTCCATAGAATGACTTCTGTTGTTTTTCTTCTGTTCACAGTAAGCAAAATATTTCTCCTGGGTGTCTGAAACAGGCTGGATAGTAATGCTGTTCCTAATAACAAGATTCCAAATGTAAGACTTCAGAAAGAACAGAGAGAAGTTGTATGAAGAATTACCAAACACTCTGGATACAAATCCAAGGGGAAACTGGGAGGCAAACATGGTGAGAAACCAGGGAGCAGCGTAGAGGCTGGGGCCAATCTCATGTTCCTCCAGGTGGTTATAGAGGTCTCGATGGTAGTCATGGAGAAGTCGAGACAATTGGTACATCTGGATCTGCATGGAATAAGAACAACAGACTAAAGACCAACGTGTTTTAACATTCATAATAGCAAAGTCCATGCTTCATACTTATCAGAAACAGAGAAAGATATTTGTCAATTGATGTTTGGATAAAACTGTGTGAAAACAAGAAATACACCAAAGCCATCTAATAGACACAGGATGGGTCACCTGTGAGCCTACAACAGGCTCAATTGCAGGGTCATTTGAACCTCATTTGAACACAACAGAAGTCTTCCTATTTATGGTTTTCATAGTTTCCCCAGAAGTATTTTGATTTGAAAATAGTGCATTTAAGTTGAAGTATTTTTCTTAGATTATCCTTCCCCATTTTTGAGAATTCAATTTAAGTTCAGGTTTTGACAATGCTAGCTGCTTGCATTATTTTTATTTAACATTAGCTTCCTTTACTTAAAAAAACTGAAATCATACCTGTAAAATTGTCATGTCAGGACGATATTGTTTTCTCAGGCCCATGTCAAACATAAGAAACTTCAGCATTTTAAAAGCATCTTCTTCACTCATATGAAGTAGTAAAACTCCTGCTACGAAACTAAGTCCCTGGCAATATCCTACTTCCTGGTCCAGAAGTGAATAGGCCTTCAAAATATTGTAGAGTGACAGCTGCCCAGCTCCCAGCTGTGCTGAGAAGTACGGATGTGTTGGAAATGTGCGCCCTGTGAAAACAGCTGAAGTTAGCGACTTAAACTAAAAAACAAAAGAAACCCCAAAACCGTGTTATGTTGTCAAATTAAACAGTCTTTCAAAAATGTAGATTCTTCTCAGAAGTAGATTTTGAGCCAACCCACAAGAAGATTATAAGAAAGTTTACAATACAAAACAATTGACTCTTATACTCTACCACTGTTTAGTTACAGTCATTACAAGTTAATTTAGAAACTGTCAGGTGGTGGGGAAAACCTGTTGTTTGGAACAGGCTCAATACTTGAATCTTAAGACTGGCCCCTGACCACTTTTTTAAAGGGCTTGTAGGGCCTGGTTGTCTGTAATATTGAGAGACTTCAGTGGCTTCATGAGTAACCCAGTTCTCCTTTCTTGATTAAAAAGTGTTAGCTTTTAAACAACTGTTAGGATCCAGGCACAGACTTAGAACATCTCATCTACTTGGGTTGAGGCCCCTTCTCTTTACCTTTTCTTTTTGTCTTTCTCATTTAAATGTATCTCTTGTCACATCCCTCCTTGCCTTGGTCCCTCCCAGTCTTATGGGTCCTTCCTCCTTTCCTGCACCATGAAGCTCAGATTTTTCGATGTGCTGATCCAGCTGACCAACACAACAGAAAAATCCCCTTTTACATGGGGTTAGTTGTTCTGCCCATGAACACCAACACAAGTGACAAGTGCTTAGAGAGGGGCAGTCAGATGTGAGAGCAAAACTTTCTCTTGGTAGCAGTGGGCTTTGTCTCTATTCCTCATGTCTCTATAAATCCCAGCCTAGGGTAAACTACACTAATTGTAGAGCTGTAGGAGCACAACTGAGCCATTTCTAGTCCTTCAGTTCTAGAGCAAGACAATGGCTTCCATCCCAGACCGGCTGATCTGTAAACTTTCATATAGCACTTGGTGTCCTAAAAACAAACCAATCCAACCAGGTAACTGACACAGTCCGTTTGACCCACAATATTTACTCAATGAGTAAAAACTCCATTTGCCGTTTTCTTTTTCCTGTGGCCCATACAATACTAAGAATTGCGTGGCTATATATAAGCTATGATATATGCTATATACATACTATGTGAGAGCACAGCTCATGGAAGCAGCTAACAGACACAGTACATTGTGCAGCCACTTCTGGGCTTTGTTTCCTTGAGCTCTGAGCATACAGAGACTATGTCCAGGATCAGCAGAGAACTCCTGGAAATGTGAGGGTACTGCTGCTGGCTGGTAAGGCTGATGCTAACCAGCTCTTGTCAGTTGCCCTTGATGACAGGGTGCCTGGAGCCTTTGTCCCAGCTGATCCCTTATTAGGAAGGGTCACTAAGGACCTCGGCAATGGGGCAGAGCACACCCTCAGCAAGTTTGAAAACAATATAAAACTGGGAGGAGTGACAGATAGGCTTGTTAGCATTCAGAGGGACCTCAACAGGCTGGCCAAATGAGCTGCCAGGAACTTCTATAAAGTTCAACAAAGTTAAGTGCAAAATTCCTGCACCTGGAGGAAACAAACCGATGCAGCAGTATTTGCCACCCATCTGGAGAGCAGCTTTGCAGAAAAGGACCTGAGGTCCTGGTGGTCACCAGGTCAAGCCTCAGCCAGCAATTTGCCCTTGCAGCAAAGAAGTGAGGCACTGGTGAGGCCACATTTGGAGTGCTGTGCCCAGGTCTCTGTTCCCACTACTAAAGAGACACAGCCATACTGGAGAGAATCCAGCAAAGCACCACTAGGATGATGGAGGGACTGGAGCACCTCTTCTATGAAGAGAGGTTGAGAGAACTGGGACTGTTCAGCCTGGAGAAGAAAAGGCTCAGGAGGATGTTACCAGTGTGCACAAATACCTAGTGGAAGGGAATGAAGAAGGAACCAGGCTCTTCCCAGCAGTGCTCACTAACAGAACAAGAGGCAACGGGCACCAACTGAAAAACAGGAAATTCCACCTTTTCGTTTTTTAAAAATTGTAAGGGTGGATAGACACTGGCACAGGCTGCCCAAAGAGGTTGTGATGTCTCCTTCTATAGACATAGTCAAAGTCTGAGCAAACATGATCCTAGGCAGCCTGGGCAGACCTTTGTTTGAGCAAGGGGGATTTGGACTAGATGATCTCAAGAGCTCCTTTCCAATCTCAACCAATCTGTGATTCTGTGTACAAAGACATTAAAGACTTAATCTTTACAGATGTAAAAGAAACAACTTCTAAAGGCAAATTTTTCACTTTTAGGAAAAACCCTCCCCCTATTAAACTTGCTCTGTGAAATCCCTCAACAGAGGTGAAATGTGAATACCTCTTTTGTTCTCGTATTAAGTGGAGCTTGTTTTCTAGGTTGCCTATCACCCCACCCTTTAGCTCCTGGAATGCTGCTGTGCTGCCAGATAATATCAGAACTCCTGTTTCAAGACAAAGCCCGAGGCAGAGTCCCGGGGCTGCTCTAGCCTGTCTCATGGGACATGGCATCCAGTTCTGAGTAGGTTTCATACCTACTGAGATTGGATGCTGCCTATCACCCCACCCTAGCTTTCAAATGAGAAGGAGCTTGCATTCCTTTGCTAGGACAAGTTACTACAGCACAGTCTAAAGGCAGACCTGCACTGCCTTACTCGGGCAGCAAAGCTCATTTCATATAAGCCATGACAAAAAAATTACAAGCTCAGCAAGAATAAAAATGAAAAGAATTTCTAAACACCAGTAAATGGAGGAGGAGAAGAACTGCTAAACTCACAAGCTGATGTGTTTCTGAGTGTTCTGATGTTGGCTTAACTAAGAATTTTGGCCTTTATTTTGGAGCAAAGATCTCTGGCCCTGCTGAAAAGTGATTCTAAATGAACTGTGATACCTCTAGAGACCCTGAATGAGAAAGTAAGTAGCTACTACTTTATCTTTTTAAAATGTAATAAAACAAAACATAATTTTCTACCATGTTCAGCAAAGACCCAGTGGTGGATGGTTTCCTACACTGATAGCACTATGACACATAAACTGGGCCAGCAAAGCTGCTGCTATATTTTAGCTCTGCATCCACAAGCACACTGCTGGTCTCATTCTCAGTAAGCACTATTTACATCTGAGGATGCATCAATTCAACTAATTGTGAGCAATATTATTACAACTTCGGCTCATACTGTGTTAACAAGACCTATTTAGCCTAATTTGATGAAGGTTTTTAAGTATTACAACCACATATTGTGAGAACATAGCTTTTTTCTTTCAAGGTATAAGTGCATGCTTCAGAAGGGTTCTAAAAGATTTAAGAGAAAATGCTTCTGGTAGCCCCAAGGAACACAAGTCAGAGCATGCAAATCCCTTCTAGCTGCCTATCCAGTTCCGCTGTCTGTTACTGTGCAGCACAGCTCTATCTCAATGTGAATCACTAGGAGGTCTTCAGCTTCCTAATTCATCTGAAGGTTATGACAGGCCCAATCCCTCTCTCAGCTAATGGGTTGGCAAATAGCAGCCTGGCAAAAATAATACCTTGCATGAAAACCACCATGAAGTTACCAATTTGTCAACACCTGCAGTCGTTTGTTTCTACAAGAAGAGCACATGGCTAAGATGAGAAAGTATTTGTGTGCAGAACCAGGCAGAAAATATGAACAGCTTGCTGAGCCACTAAGACCCAGTCTGCTATGTAAGACAACCAAGTTCAGACTGACTGTGCTCCCTACTGTCCAGGAGTCATCCCAGCACCATCCCTCTGCTGAGGTATTCAATTAATTAACTCAGCACAAAACTGTTCACCTCTTACTGAACTATTTCAGTGTCCCACCCTTCACTGCCAGGGCTATCAACACCAGGTGTGCTNACAGCTCTATCTCAATGTGAATCCCTAGGAGGTCTTCAGCTTCCTAATTCATCTGAAGGTTATGACAGGCCCAATCCCTCTCTCAGCTAATGGGTTGGCAAATAGCAGCCTGGCAAAAATAATACCTTGCATGAAAACCACCATGAAGTTACCAATTTGTCAACACCTGCAGTCGTTTGTTTCTACAAGAAGAGCACATGGCTAAGATGAGAAAGTATTTGTGTGCAGAACCAGGCAGAAAATATGAACAGCTTGCTGAGCCACTAAGACCCAGTCTGCTATGTAAGACAACCAAGTTCAGACTGACTGTGCTCCCTACTGTCCAGGAGTCATCCCAGCACCATCCCTCTGCTGAGGTATTCAATTAATTAACTCAGCACAAAACTGTTCACCTCTTACTGAACTATTTCAGTGTCCCACCCTTCACTGCCAGGGCTATCAACACCAGGTGTGCTGGGCCAATAGGTATTCGCTAGCAAACGATATCTCTGGCTGCATGTAAATGTCTCTCAAACACAAAAGATTGCTGTCTGGCACTGCTCAGTCCAGGGGAGTTCCTAGCTCTGGTATGAAATTTATGCACATTGCCACTGCCTACTCCCAGCTGGCATAAGGCTCCTTGGACTGTTACTTTCCCAGTGCCAAGTCAAAACCAGGCAGGTCTGCCAAGTAGGGGAAAGTGAAGGTGACCACCACCACCCTTTCCCATCTCTGGTCACACCACTTTCTGCAGAAACACACCTGTTCCTTCACATGCTTGTGTATTTTCTATGCACTGCTTTGGTATTTTGACTCACTTTACCAAGTGTTGCAAAAAAGGAGAAAATTCCCTCTTTATCATCTAAAGCTTAAACTTGACAAATCTTCTCACAGTTTAGTACCCACCGAAGACAGTCAGCATATTGAGCTTTTAATAAAATAATAAATGGGTGCTCCTAGACAGTTCTGGGTACAGGTAATCCTCATCAGGCAAGAAATGAGGTAAATTCATTGGCAGTAAAAACCACTTAAACATTTTTTGAGTAGTTATAAAGAGTAGAATTATGATGGGACAATTCTGTACTACTACTTTACAGAAAAGATGTAAGAGAAAATAATGCAATGGGTATTAATCATTCAGATCAGTCCAAGTACAACTGTTCCCATAAAATTTTATCATTCTTTCACATGACATTTGCCACTTGCAGTGCACAATGTCCTTTGATGGAGTATATCATTGCAATTTCATTTAATCAAAAGAAGTGATAATGGACTTCTAAATTGTCCTATACAGCTCCTCAGAACCAAACTGCCAGTGCTATGCTCTGGAAGACATTGATTTTTTGCCTGTATTAGGGAAGAGCATAATGAATACTGACTGGGATTATCCCACACACAAGAGCTGTGATCCTCTTGGAAAAACATTAGCTCCTGGTTTCTCACACCAGATTAAAAACAGTTCTTACCAAGAACCTATTGTTAAATAGTGAAAGGCTTTTTGTGTGTTACCTTCTTTAAGTATCTTGTAAGGATCATAAACCCCTTGTTTTAACTTCAGATCACTACTGTACTTACCCAGGTCAATAAGAATTGCATGCTGTTGGGAAGTTAGTTGTTTTAGGAGTTCTTTATAAGGTATGTCCTTTGGTTGCTGTTTACTTGGAAACTGATGTTTAAGATGGTATTGCTCAGCTAGAAACTTCCATATCTCCCCACGGTGGTGACGTGGTACTCCTGAGCAGAGAAAGCAATTAAACCAGTGATTTGTACTCCTGCTGGGGGTTCTGCTATAGTTGAGCTAACAAGATTGAGGAACTGGAGATCCCTATCTATTACACAGGCAGGCAGATCCCTATTGGCTACTTCCAGTGGACCACAGAAGTAGATGAAACTACAGTGCTTTTACTTTCTCAACCAATAAAAGACATCAGCACTCTAACAGGAGAGATTCAAGGCAGAAAGAAACACTGTAAGTTTAACACTTACATCCAGTCTGAGAAGCACTAGAAGAGGCATCAAGAATTGCAATACTTGCCTCTGAAAAGTTAAATGCTTATCTCCCATTTTCCCATGTAAAGTACACAATAAAGCACTGCAATAGAACTAATTCACACTCTTCACTAATATAGCATGGACTGGGATGTTATGAGTACATTTTAGGAAAGTGGGATGCACACATACCAAAAATATAAATAGGTACAAGTGAGATGTGATCTAGAGACTACAACACAAGGCAGATAATCAGACAGCAAGCATTGTATTTCTAGTTTTGCTATTGGCTTGCTTAATGACTGGTACACATAAAAATGTTTTAAAGCTTGAATTTATTTCTCTTTAAAAAGGGAGGATGCTACTTATATATTTCACATAAATAACGATAGCCATCATTTTTAAACTGTATGTAAAGCTCTGAGAGTAATTAATTCAGCACAAGACTGTCACTCACTATTAAATCATCTACACAAGCTATCAATGCACATTCCCTTGGAAAAGCATTCTGTCTAATCCATAATGAACTGGAACCAGATACTACAGTTAGAAGTAACTTACAGCTTCAAGTTTTTAGGACTGTTTTTTTTCTTTTGGTATACATGTAACATATGGAGGACAATAACAATAGGAGAAATCAAGACTTACTCAAGCATACAGCTTACATGGAAAGATAACAAAGCATATTAGGATTTGATACTGTTAGAAATCTAGACTTACCCAGTCATTTTAAATGGGCAATTTGCTTTAACTTTCTTGTATAATTGCACATAGTCAGGTGCAAATTTTAAAATATTAAACTTCTGACAGTGGTTAAATCTTGACACCTCCTTTACATGTTGGAAAGCTTTGTAAAGAACTATAGAAAGCTCCTTGGAGTAGCCATCTTCACCATTGGTCCATACAGCACTTAGCCTAAGGCCTTTGGGTCCAACCGAGGCAAATGTAACACTGAGTAAGTAATAGCCCAATTTCTTAGAACACTTAAAAAATATCCTTTGGTTATATTACTTTTGCTGCAGTGGAGATAGGCATGGCTGCCCAGCCCTGCAGTTGTGAAGAAGACTGTAAGTGGTGTTTGCAGGCACAAAGTGTCCTTGAACTCAGGGAAAAGGCAGCTCTGCAGAGACGCCCATGTCTATGGTTTGTGCACAGACATAGCACACAGTCTGGAACAGAGCATTTCCATAAAACACTGCAGAGGGCTTCTTCAGTTATTCACCCACTCATTTTTTGGCATTATCCAGGCTTTTTTTCCTTTAATTGTAACTTTTAATTTATGAAATCAGATGGCAACAATTGTAATACATTGAGGTAGTGTACAACTCTCCTGTAAGGGCAGATGTTATTCAAACATGTGTGCTATAGCTCCAGTGATACAACTGCAGCTACCACTGAAAGGGACTGGTACTTGCATTTGCATAACCATGATGGTACCAGAAGTTGTTACTTGTTTAGTCAGCAGCCTGAGGAACAGCACTAGAGAGTTATAAGGAATGATTAAGTGGCCACAATATTCCTTTCCTGATACAATTTACATGCATTCCAACAACTCAAAAAAACCCCTGTGTTTACCTTGTCCAACAGCAGAGTGTATTTTTTCCACATCAAATTTAATCTTTGACCTTCCAGGTGTACTCAACATTTTTTCCCAAATCAAAGTTACATCTTTTAAGCATGGTGTGATTTCTTCGTAGTCAAGTTTCAGACGTCTGTTCTGCAAATTGTTTTCAGATGCTAAAAAGTGAGATAATGAATGTAGCAGTTAATATTGTTTACTATTTGTAAAATGGATTAATTTAACTTACAACTTCAGCATGCAATCCACCTGAAACACTACATATCTAAACTTTCATGATTGTGGGGTTGGATCAGTTTGTTTGGTTTTTTTAAGCTATTATATGCAATATTAATTGTGTTTGCCCAGTTAAATTGAATTCCCTACTGCTAATCAACCCCTAAATTTGAAGAAACATGAGAGATGATGACTAATAAAATAAAAATAAGATTTTCATAACAGGAATTTTCATTTTCCCAGTCTTCAGTGAAGAAGACCTTCAGCCAAGAAAAACACAAACCCCATTTAGTCATCTGTTTGTTATGCACACAGGGTAATAACAAAGTAAAAACAATAGCTGGGAAAGCATCAAAAAACCATGGCAGAAATTAAAAGGAATCTGTAGCTGAGTGTAATTCCAGAGTTTAGGAATGGAGTGAGAATTACAGAGAGAGTCTTGGTAAAGCTTTTAATTTTTTTTTTCTATGGGGGCATTTTAGTACTATAATGTGCCTGGAAAACAGGATTTATTAATGGTAACCACGTAAACTAAATAATAAAGCATGTTTTGTGACAGTGGATGGATTTGTGCAGGTAATAAGACTGAAAAATAGAAGAGGAGAAAAGCAGGTGTAGTTCATCTGAACTACTCAAATATGACATATTTGATACAAATATATCAGTCATCTATTCCTAAAAGGATGAGATGAAGAAAGAAAATGCTATAAGGAAACCAAGATGAAGCTACAAAGAGGACACTAAGGAGAGACGTAAACAGTGGGAAATTTATGGACAAATTAATTTTATGGACAAAATATATTTTAATTTAACTAGGCTGTAATGTGGCTGAGTACTCAACGCACCTAGTTCCAGGACAAGAGCAGCTCTCACAAAAAATGAGCAGAGCAGAAGTTCAAAATACATAAAAGTCTGGAAAAGTTCTATAGTATTAAACAAAAAATTAAAAGGTAATTCTCCTACAAATAACATGATTTGAACCTATGTTTATGAAATAGTGTATCCTGAAGTGACCATGTTTTTTAAATAATTTGCCCTGATGTGTTTACAGTACTTCTTTATTGTGATGATGCATCACTGTAATGGTAACAAGATACTCTTATTTTGTGGACATTTTGACATATATCATAAGCCTGCTGCTACTTTTGAGGATTTCACAGTATGAACTCACAGAATCACTCCTATCCATTTCAATCTTGAGACAATCTATGTTAAGATGTTATTATATTATCTTATGATAATTTAGCTCTCCATTATTTGTATTTTCAACTCCTTTATATGAATTTAATAAAGTTACAGATTGCCTGGTATTTACATTGCATAATTACACCATCAACACACTAAACTCAACTTGTTCTGAGATCTGTATTTGCAATTAAGGTTTCTTAGATTATTGAATTCTTAGAGTCACAAAGTGCTATCTTGTCCTGTACTCCCATTGACTGCACAAGCTTCTAAATTTAAAAAACTGAAAAGAAAGGAACTGTAAATATCTGGGAAGTGTACCTCCTCATCCTGTAGCTGCTTTCACATGTGAATGACTTTATTCAATGAGGTTATTCATGTGAGTTATGAGGTTACCTACGTGTTTGCAAGATTTGAATCTCAGAGTATTTAATTTTTAATTCTGTGATTAACTACAGATCCATGAAATACAAGCACTCAGTTTTATTATAGCTGTGTGCCCACACTGAAAGTGATTCAGTCTATCTAAACTATTTACCAACTTCTTCCCAATTTTGTCAGGGNTTTAGCTCTCCATTATTTGTATTTTCAACTCCTTTATATGAATTTAATAAAGTTACAGATTGCCTGGTATTTACATTGCATAATTACACCATCAACACACTAAACTCAACTTGTTCTGAGTTCTGTATTTGCAATTAAGGTTTCTTAGATTATTGAATTCTTAGAGTCACAAAGTGCTATCTTGTCCTGTACTCCCATTGACTGCACAAGCTTCTAAATTTTAAAAACTGAAAAGAAAGGAACTGTAAATATCTGGGAAGTGTACCTCCTCATCCTGTAGCTGCTTTCACATGTGAATGACTTTATTCAATGAGGTTATTCATGTGAGTTATGAGGTTACCTACGTGTTTGCAAGATTTGAATCTCAGAGTATTTAATTTTTAATTCTGTGATTAACTACAGATCCATGAAATACAAGCACTCAGTTTTATTATAGCTGTGTGCCCACACTGAAAGTGATTCAGTCTATCTAAACTATTTGCCAACTTCTTCCCAATTTTGTCAGGGCAAAACCAACATATTTATAAATCAGAATATTAAAAACCTTAAAACACAGATGGTATTGTATAACTAAAAAAAGGGTATTTAAATTTTAGCTTATATGAAAACAAACACAGAGAAATCTTCTAATGTTTCGTCTTCTGCAAACAAATGTTTTCTGGTGCTGGGCAACCTTTTAGACTTTTCTGCTTTATTCGGTCTTCTTATGCTACGTGCAAAAAATGTGATATGTGAGGACTGAGGTGAGAATATGCCTTTATCAACAAGCTTATTTAGATACTAACACTACCCAATTCCCAATATCACACATAAGCACTACTAGTAAAGATACCGTGCTCACTGCAGCGTGGTCATCTGTTGTTTTCAAGTATTGTCTCTTCATCTGAGCTCTTTGTGCAGCAGCAGCTATCTAGGACAACTTCCTCACCCCACAGAGCATATAGCACAGCTGGGCCTGCAGTTCTGCCAACACTCACCTCATTCATTCACTAACTAGCTTTGTAGGCATGCTCATCTTAATGTATCTGTGATGGTTTTACCATTGTTTCTTTTGGGCAGACAAAATTGGAGCATCTAGTTAAACTTGCTAAAATATGTATAGATATTAATGACCTGCACTTGCCAGGAATTTGACTGCAGACTGTTGATTCAGATAATTTGAATACAAGAAAAAAAAATCAGGACTATAAATACACAAAACGGAGAAAAATTATTTCTAAATGCCATAAAAAAGTTACAGAAGCTCATTTACAACAGCACTGTTCTAAGCTTGAAGAGATTGTATAAATCATTTGTCTCAGTACCTCTTCTCCAGATGGTCTCAGCCTCTGGCCAAGGACACTGTATATTTGGTATCCACTGCCATGTTTTATTTTACTGGATTAGCTAGTACATTGCTGGGAACATGCTTGTCAGCTGTGGGGTTCTTAGGAAACCCATGTGTCAGGTGTTCTTCAGATAGGGTTGAAATAGGAGAGCTACACTGCTGGGAGCAAACAGCCTACAGGTGGGCCAAGTGCTTTGGCAGGCCATATCCAATAATACCTGAGAGGTGTTTTGTCTTTCCAGCCATGGGTCTTAGTCTGAGTTTAAAGAAGAATTTCATGTTTGGTGTACTGACCTTTTCACACAGCTGGGCCTTCTCTCTACACACTTCTTGGATGTCAATCCTTCCTCAAATTTGCACAAGAAAAAGAAGAATTGCCATTTTCATGCCAGATACCTTCCCTTTTGAGGGTTCAGGTACCTACTGCCTTCCTGAAAATCTAAAATCACCCAGATAAACATTTCTGTCCTCATCATTCATATCATCAAAGGAGCAGCTCTCAAAGGCAATCACTTGTGGTTCTGGATAGAGCTGTTCTTTATGGGTTCAAATTGCCACCAAAACGGATTTGTTGCAGCTCAGTCATTCACAGAAAAATTGTGGTTAAGAACAACTGCAAATTACAGTCTCCCATGTTCCTTCTCATCACCCTTTGGACTGATCTAATTCATTACCACTCTACAGAAACCTTGCCTGCACAGTGTGGGTACTGCCACAGGCAGCCACAGTTTCAAGTCCACAACCACCTCTTTAAGAACTTCCTTCGAGCCTCAAGACTGGCTAAACACAACGTTGTAATGACCAATATTAGACTAGGACCTGTGGATGTGACTGTAGAAAAGCATTCAGTTCATGATACTGATCATGCTGAATTCCTTGTGAGAGCTTCTAGACATCAGCCTAAAAAACCGCAGCCTTGGTAAAGAGTGTCACTTCACATCAAGTAAACAAATAATAAGGTGAAGTAATAAAAAAATTATCATGCATTGTCACCTGCACTAATGAGTGCTGAGGGAGATGTTACTAATGTGATTTACCTGTATGTTCCTAAAATGTTTTATTAAGGCTTGGTGCAGTCCACTACCAAGGCCACAGAGAAAACCAAAAGGTGAATTTGCATTGTAGTAGGGTGTAGGACTCAAGAACTTCACCAACCTTGTAACTTCTGGTTTTCTTTCTCCATTCTGAGGAGCAGTATCTGCTGAATAATGGCTTTCTTCCACAGTTCACGAAGCTCGTGGGGTGTCCGTTTCCTTTCTTCTTTCACTGGCCCAAAGGGGCCATCTTCACACACTGGTTCCAATGGGGATCTGGGTGGAAGATCTCCCAGTTCACAGTAATCTTTAAAAAAGAGAAGCTGTTGTTAACTACTTGGATGTCACAAACAAGTGAATGAAGGGACACAATTTGAAAGATGGCACATATATACATACATATCCATCTACGTATATACACTAACTAATGTATCCATCTATATCTAGATAGACAGATAGATAAGAGGTAACAATACAAAGCAAGATTTCCCAAATGACAGTTTCAAGTTGACTTAAAAGCTGCTTCAGAATAAGAATCATACAGGCTAAAGCCTAGAAAATTTTTTTCTATAAGCTGGTAAAAACATTGTACCACACACCAAGACCACATCTTGCTAATTACAACTTTACACGCAGAGAACTGAAAGGAAAAGGCAAGTTTGAGAAATTAGAAAAACATAACCTACAGCTGAAACATGGCATGACTCAAAGAGCAGATAAAATCAAATATCGCACCCACATAATTTGAAGAATAATCTCTAAAGCGTGTTTAACAAAGAAAACACACGCCCTTAGCTGCACAAACACACCACCACCTAAGGCCATACAATGGGATGATTACCAGTTCTTAAAGTAAATAGGTGGAAAGAGAGACAGGCACTTAAGACATGCTTGTTTTCACTTCTCATTTTTAACCATATCATAACCTTCTGCATTTTTTCTTTTGGCTTCAGCTGGCCTGCCACAAAATATATCATTTTGTCAAGCATGCAAGGCAATTCTAAGACTGAAAGCATTACACAAGAAACATTAAATCTCAGGCAAATTGAAAAATAATTTATTTTTATGGAAAGGGTGTAAAATATTGTTTTAAATCAAGTAATCCATGTAAGAAGTACAAGCTGTTATACTTTGTTTTCTTAGTAGTATTATTTAATTTTATTGTTTTATACAGCTTCTCTGGAGGCTAAGTAGTCTTTGACATAACCTGTATCTAGAAGAAAAATTATTCAATTCACCAACTTTAAAATTAATTGTCAAAACAACTGATCTCTTCCTACCAAATCCCAAAGGGAAGGCCATTGCAACAGCACTTCTTCACCCAACCAGAATGGCTATGAAATGGCTCCCTGAGCTATACATGCAAGACAGTGCTTTAAATTAGTGCAACAAAATCCATTCACAGACTCGCCAGGCAAGGACAAGTACATCTGTGTGTGCTATGTCAAACAGCTCCTGCAGAAGGAGCATTCCTGAAGCAGTTATTCTGATGGCAGCTCAGTGGTCCACTTACTTATCACTGCCTAGTGTGGTGGTAAGGATTTTGATTTAAACGCACATACATCATCTCATCTCTTCAAAACTAACAAAATAGGAAGGTTTTCACCCCTTCAGGTTCTGCCCAGACTGTCACTCTGACTCACACAGTCCATTTGTAGCTATTCTTTCCTTGTTTGTTTGAAAGCACTCACACAACTGAGCACAGATGACTAAGAATGGAAATGTTCACAGCTGTTCGCTTCTGCTTTTCTGTGTCTTGCCCCTGTCAATCTTCTCCTCTCAAAGAGTCAGAGAGAAGTAGAGTGTGTCTAAATACCACCCGTTTCCTTATACAACATTTATTTGCTTGCCACCACAGTCAAAGTCTAGGGCTAAAATATACATATAAAAATAAGTGCAACATTTTCAGCTAGCAGAACAATTTAAACCCCTACTACCTTACACTCTGCATATAGGTGTGGATACCCACACTTCTGGTATCAACAGCATTTCAAAGAACAATGAACATCATGGGAATGAGAATTAGGCAAAGGTCAAATATTTGACACTTTAACGGCAACCATCATTTGTTGCAAAGAAAGCAGGAAAACTGATAGATGCATTCAGAAATACAGCTGGTTATGAAAAATATCAATACGAAGAAGAGACTGTATAATATTCATTAAAAGAAACTGGGAAACATTAATCTTTTTTCTTTACAGGTAAATGGAAAGATTTCAATGGGCTAAGATCTCCAATTATAAAAGAGATGCAGGCAAATGTCAGCAAGTAGAGAAGATACACACATAATTTTCAACTTTTATTGAAATTGACCATGAAAATTATTTTTATTTGATTGCTGGTTTTGATGCAATTGTTGGTTTTGATGCACATTCTATACTGTCAACAGTGTTCTGTACTTTCAAATGTAAAATTTCTAAATGTAGTAGCTTTGATCTCAATTTTCCTTAGTGCATATTAAGAAATATTTAAAGGGAAATAATTGCTCTTAAGGACAATGCTAGTAGAAGCCACTTAATTTGGTTGCACAAAATAATAAAGAAATAAAAAAGACAATATTCAAGGGAAGTTGTTAACTTCCTCTAAGGCTGTACACAATAATGACACCATAAGAAAGAGGAATCAACAGAAGTGGTCACCATACTCCAATGCAAAAAAGTAAAAGTGATCCAGATAGGAAACCCCTTATCTCTTGTATGCTGTCTATGGTCTACTCACATCTTACATTCACGTTCCTTTCTCATAGCATCCAATACAGAATGCAGGCACATCTTGAGGGAAACAAGTCTTCTACACATCCTCCCAGTGGTTTATGTATCTCTTTTAGAGTCAGATGTGCATTCTGATCTTATGTATGTATACATGCACTAATATGTTAGAAAATAGTAATAGTAACAGACTATGTTCAGACACAGTTTATAGTTACCTACTTGCAAAAAAAGTCCTAAATCCAAAAAAACCCAGGCTGGCAAAACACATGCAAGGAAATGGATTAAACATGTCACATTCCTAAAACAAGGATGAACACATTCAATATCTAGAATCTTCCTGTCTTTAATGTACACATCCAGCTTCCTCAGGACAAATTTTAGGGATTGGTTTTCAAGTACCAAATTCACAAGTTTATCAGAGACATTACTCACTTGTAGTCCTCCAGTGATCAAACTGTGGCAATACCTGAACTGCTGCAAAGCATCAATTACTGAAGACTAAGGTCCCGCTTCCATTTAGGCTGAAAATTTCCCATCTGGTGCTGACTAATCTGATAAAATCAGTATTCATTAAAAGAAATAATGCTTAAGGCTATAAAAGAAAATCAAAAGGCTACAAAACTCTGTAAGCTGAACGATTATGATTACCAACCCTACCTCTGATGCTTCTGTGAAGAATCCTAGGATTGATTTTGCTTTCCAAACAGCAGCTCCTTTCTACTTTTTTCTTCTGCTTCTTATCACTTGTGGATATTTAACAGAAAGTCTAAAGTCTACTCTGATAAAGTGAATCCCATTCAAAAGCTGCCTTCCTTCCCTTCTGCACGCTGGCATGAGGCAGGATTTACAGAATGCAAAATGAACCTGTTTAACTGCTCAGGTGGCCTGCTGGAAGTTGGCAGAGTTGCATCAGCTGTTTGGCTGGTAAAGGAGGGAGGAAGGTGGAACGTGAAGGTAATCCCTCAAAGCAAAATAAAAAATTCAGACATTTGGTAAGTCAGCACTAACCCATGTCCATGAACATAAAAGGTGATAGAGACATGTCACCCAGCTCCCAGATTCAGGACAGACAAGAGCAGAAATACTGTGACAAGGAACTGAGTATTGCATTGTTAGACACCAGGGATCTGGAGGATAGCAGAGAAGCAAAGACAAACATTAGAGCAACCCAACTGCATGTAACTGGGAGCTCACATTCCACTGAACTAAACTGCCATGTGTTAAAATCCAAGCAATGTGTGGCCTTGAGAATTTTAATGAGATTAGTAAGTGCACTTAAACAGGATCTGAATGCTTCAGCACACACTGAAAGGCTGCTTCCCTGTTCATCTGCCAACTTAGTCAGCTTTTGTTGACTCCCATTCCACGTTTGACCTGACTAACTCCTTTCAAATATATTGCTTCCTTTCCTGCAGCTTCCATATAAAATTCTACCTCCATACATGCTACTCCTACAAGCCTATCACACTTTTGTTCTCTAAGGTTCAGGATTTGGCAAGTTGACTCGATAACTATTAGTATATTTGATCAATGGTAATTTTATAGTAATTTCCCATTTGAGGTTCATACTTGGACTATACCTCAGAACTATTCTTCAGCACAATGGAATTTTACAAGTCTTCCCAAGGATTCCCTGAGAAACTGCACTTTACTGAGAAAATCACCACCTTTCCTGGGCTTGTGAGAACTTCTTCAAGGTACTGAATTGCAGATGACACTGCTCATGAACCAGATGGAAATGTTGCTGAAATATTCTAGTGCATCCAAATGTAGCTCAAAAGCACTCCTCTTATGCTTCCACCACTTATAATACCCAACAAAGGACAAGGCCAGTAGGAACAATGGACTGAGATGGAATTTGTACAGCTGATCCATTCATTTATACTCAGCTGTTGGCTTCACATGGGTAGGGTATGTGTTGATTCACATCTTGGCAGGGTAAGGGCACCCACCCTCACCTTCCAGACACCTGTCCCTGCCTGCTCTATTGCTTGTGTAATACTGTGAGTGAGACTAGAAAACTAACCCAGCTGAAAATCAGGGCCTTTGAGTGTGTCCATACTTCATCTGGTTTAAAATGATCACTGAGTTGTTATTCTCTTCACCTTTTTACTAGTGAACAGAGAACTAAAGAATCCTAGACCATCTGCATAGCCAAAAAATGTGGCTCTTGAGTGATGCTACAGAAGTAGGAACATCTGCCTACAAGTAGGGTGGGGAGGTATAAAGGTAAAAATCAAATAACTGAGGAAACACATTTATAATTTAGAATGCCTAAGACAGTGAGTAGGAGAGACAGAGCTTTAGAAAAAGAATAATAAAAACGTTTCAAAATAAATGTAGTATTGTAACAGACCAAAGTGTGATCCATTTTGTAAGGAGACTCTGCTTCCCTTTTTCCATCTCCACTTTCCAGGATTCAACACTCAATACACTCCCACAAATAAATAAAAAATCCAAGGATGAGACACAGTTTCTGAAGGTGCCAGCGAGTGAAATGCTGTCCCCTGGTACTCCACAACTTGCAGCATCACAACCATTCCAGGGGAAGCAGCTAACAGCAGGAGTTGAGGCTGGGGAATGTGAACTGCAGCTTGCTACCATGGAGCTAGCGTAATTCAGCACTCCATCCTCCAGCTACCAGCTGTAAAGTATTAGAAGTCTCTATAGATCATTTCACCCATGCAGAAAATCCTTTCTAGATCTTCAAACTGGAGATCAGCCTCATCTTCAGGCTCACCAGGGATCACCTGGCTCTCCTGCCAGGCAAGGAATTGCATAATAGTTGTCTGATGTGCTTCACTGTAAAGTTATGTAAAGAAGCAGGAAAAAATAGTGGGGAAGGGGAAAGTGGCAGCACCAACAAGCAGGAAGTGGCTGCAGAAGGGTGTGTATGTGGGGCATTGCTCCCACAACAACAAAAAGTAATGGTTTCCCTACAAGGCTTTGGGTTGTCTCAGAGTGCTTGCCTTGCTGACTGTGGCTACATTAGTCCAATCATCAGGCAAGGCAGGAATCTCAACTGGCGAGAAAAAATGGCTTTCCAGCATATCTATTTGCAGTACTTTCCTTGTACTGATTTAGGACTGAATACCCTCCTTCATGTACAGTAAATCCTTCATTTTAAGTAATGGTGTCTGCAAAACAAACTGTGTTCTCTGCCTGGTAATTCATGATGCAACCCCAAAAGCACAGCCAGCAGCCATTTTGCTACACCTGAGTTACAGAAAATGAAGTTTTAGCTGAAACTATTTATGAGCACTTCCTGAAGAATTAAAGGATTCAGAAGTGCAACACAGTGGGACTCAGTGCTGTTTAAGCTGTTCAAGCTTCATGTGGAAACTCAGGATATTAGACTTTTATTAAGTTCAGTACCTTGAATGAGTAAGATCAAAATTTCTGCAAAAGCTATGTACCAGTTGTCTGGGGTTTCTTTTTTTCTTTTTTTAAACTTTTAGTAAATACACCTTCATATCCCACTGTATTAAGCACACAGAGAGCAGAAATGAACACGATGCATTTTGAGATTCAGCTCACCACGTGCCTATACAAAAATAATCACAAATGTCAGAGCAAATTCTGTGAGTATAAAATTGTCTCTAGTTCTTGTGACAACTTATACATTCCTATGTGCAATTTACTCATTACAAAGCAGAGAAATTACAGCCACAGAAGTTTCATTTTGTTGACAATGCCTGCCCACATGTGGTCAAAGCAATGAACAGTTTGGATATCCTGGTGGATTTTACCTTTAATACAAAGTTTAATAAAGCAGCCTGGGCCAAACTTGAAAACTATAATTTCTGAGTCAAAGAGTTCTGGGTCTCTTGGTTGGCTGACTTACTAGCTTTTAAACACACCTCTTCCCCAGTTTTTTTCCTTACTCTTCTGCAGACTACCCTGGAGTAGTGTGTTGACCACGGCATCTGAATAGAGAAATTGGTCAGTGGAATCTGAGTCTGTAAAGGGAAATCCATAAATCACAGATGTTCCCTTATTTCCCTCCCTTTGTGCTTACTTTTGCAGAACATGACATACCATGTTATCTTTAAAACCTTCTTTTCCCTCTGTCCAATTTGGCTGAAATTGATCTTTTGGTGATACATCAGCTGTTTGTAAAAATTGAAGGAAATCAGTCTAAAAAGAGTGAGAAAGACTTAAAAAAAGGAAACAGAATATGAAAAAAACCCAAAATGATGAGTGATAGGTATTTACTTTTATCACATTCACTTTGGAACTAGAGGGATTACTTAGTTAACTGTGGTGGTGAGTCCAATGCAAGCCCAGCTGTACAGCAGCTCTCTTTACAGCTACAGAGACTGGATAACAAGTGAGTATCCTTCACTGCCAGAAATGTTCCAGGAGATGCATAAAAGTCCAAACAGAAAAACCCAGTATTTCCTTTAAATAATTTATAAAACCCTGCTGACCCTGAGTTTTCTTCTGTTCATAAATTGAGTATGTACAGTGAAGCAAATACAAAAGAAAGAAAATGAATGAAGAAGAAAAGGCCAAATATTTTAAACTGCTGCTCCTATTAATAGCACATCCTGTTTTCCACTTTGGCTACTCTTGTTTTCCAAACTATTCTGCTTACCCAGCTGTAGGTTGTTAAGATTGTATCTTGCAGCTATTACATCTCAGAGGAAATACTTGGGTAGGCAATTTAGGTGGATTTTATTTTCCTTTTTAATATGGGAAGGTTTTGTGGCTTTCAAAAACAAGTAAGACTATTTCCAGTCACAAAGGGATGCATCAAACCTGTAAAAACAGTAGTTTCATATAACAGCCCTTCACAAGCCTTTAAGTACAACAGAGCATTTCACATGTATGTTTACACAACAGGCTCCTGAGATCAGTTCACTCTGAAGTACACTAAATTTGAGAGGCATCTGTGCCCATATGCAGCTTACCTCACCTCACTGTCAGTCAAATTATGTTGCAAGCAGTGCATTAATGACAGAAACACTCCTGCCTACTCCAGATAATCAAAATCTCACTCTAAGATACAAGAAAAACATGTCAATGATATTAGGATGGTTACTTTTTACTAAATTTACTATAACATACTGTTCCTTTCTGTTTCCTTATACTTTTTCTTATTTCTTATACAAAGGCCTTAGAGGTTAAGTCAGAAGTTATAGCTTACAAAGCTCATGCTGTGAAATTCAAACTCTAGTGAGCCAGAGGATTTTCCAAGGCATTCTTGGCTCCAGCATGTGCTGTACTATCTGGCTTACATAAAGTGAATGCACAAAATGATGCACATGCATGCTTACGAGCAGAGATTTTCTTCCAGTCTGTGGTTCTTCAGCTCTACAGAATTTCACAAAATAATTATGGGAACAGTGGATAATTATGACTCGAGTGGCAAATGTCACAGACTGGAGCAGCATGCATGAGGACAAAGCATGCACTACAGAACTCAACTGAGATAATAAAAGAAGTGTAATTCCTGCTGGTACACCTGGATTTTTCTAGTCTGTAGTTCTATACTCCAACACAGAAAGATGAAATAGAAGCACCATCTCTTCTTCAGCGCTGTACCTTATGATGCATTTTTTTCCCCAGAACTCATTAAAATAGTACACATAAAAATAATTTCTTCTCTGGCTAGTTAACATGAGGCAATAGGAACGATGTTACTTACGAAGCTGAGAAGTAAAAACTCAACAGCTAATGAGCTGGGTATTACCAAGAAGTAGGTGTCAAACTGCAACGACAGTACAAGCAGAACACCAGGCAAGTATGTCCCTGTGGCAGACACAAAGATTCACACCTCACACACTACATATGAAGCAAGCAAACCCAGACTTTACCATCGTATCGGCTGGGAGAATCACACGCTTTCTGAGGGGTGGCCACTCGCAGGAATATCTGCTGCCTCCACGAATGCCTCCGGGTTCTCACGGGGCTCTCTGCATCGAGGGCCTGCTGGCCGTGCTTGGATTCGTAGTCACTGCAAGGGCAGAACAGACTGGTTTGTGAGTAGGTCCCCTGGATCTGCCAGAAACAGTGACACAGCCTTCAGTGAACACATGGGCCACTGCCTTGGGAGTGCAGTGTGCTGTGCACATGCTGGGCAAGCTCTCAGTGTTGGGAAGGTGAAACTTGCTTTGTGGCAGAGGCTTATACATGGCTGCAAATAGAACTGAGGTTCACAAACAGCTCTGTACAGTCTACTCTTTACAGTTTTAATTAATTTTCAGTTTTCTCTGCAGCAGTACATTAATCAGAACATACTAAAGATACATACACAATAATGTAGCTTTACCATTACACTATTTACATGCCATCCACAAAACCTAGCAATTATTCATAGGAGACACAAAGACTTGCTGATGCCTTTTATCAGTACACATCAAGGAGCTTTATAAACACCAACTGAAATCCCAACCTTCTGTGCACTGGGTATGCAATATATTCCCTCCCAACACAGGCTGAGAGAAGAGAATTTCAACTTTCTGTTAGCAAGTCTACCTCTGAAATATGCAACAAACTCGGGAACAGAATCCAAGAACCTCAGATATTACTCCTTTGATGTCATCCACAGAGACCACACTGAGGTTTTTATTCAGAACACAAAATGAAACAGTGAGGAATAATGCTGTTTTCCTATTAAAAATCCCACTAATAACTTTTATCTGTTAGAACTCCAAACTACTCATTGCTTTATTCCAGCCATTGGCTAAATGGTTACACAAGCCTTTGTAGAAGCTGAAAGGGATAAATCAAATCCAGATAGATCTGGCAGCAACAGGGAGGAGCATTTTACTGGTCATCCTCTCCTTCCAATCTGAGCACACTGACATTGCTTAGGATTAATCATTTATTCTCTCAACTGAAAACTCTTCTTTGTCAGGAATAATCACAGAAGTACATAAATGGAAGTTGCATGACCATTGCAACACCAAAAATGGCTGAGATCTGCAATCCTAATGGGAGAATAGTCTGGGATAGCTTCATCCTTTTGACAGCAATTACATGCAGAATACATGCAAGTGAACTGTTGCACAAATCAGGTTTTGCAAGGGCAAGAAGCATTTGAAATATTTCAGACAAAGAAATCTTTGAAAATACAGCTTTACCTCCAGGCTTTGGGAGAGAACCCTACCTTGTTGTGCTCCTAAAGTCAGAGGTGTTATTTTCATCTACAGGAGCCAGAAATTTTAAGAAATTTGGCACAGAAGAGGAAGAATGAAGCTTTTTCCTTAAGGCAGTACGGTAGGAGATGCTGAGAGTGCAGCTGGGAAAAGTAGAGTTTAGAACAAAGAAGTATAAATCCACAGAATAAAAATAATACACATTCCTAAGTTTCAAACAAAAGGCAGCTAAATCCTGAAGGTCTGAATATCAAGGAAACCAAAGTCAAACTAAAACTGCTAACCAAGTCCTATTTTGAGATACATGTTTGTTTGGGCAAACTAAAATGTTCCAATGTATATAAACGTACTTCCGGTAAAGTTATTATTCTTTGCTATATCCCAAGATTTTTAGTGCATGTTTCAAATAAATTCCTTTGCTCTTATAAGAACCAATGCCAACTTTAGCACATTTTCTTAAATATCAGTTTCCATGACTAACTAAGTTTGCAGAAAAAGGTTAGGAAAAGTTGACACTGATAATCATAGTACTGGCAAATAAAAAAAAAAAGACTTTGGCTAAAACCATTTGTAAAGCATTAACAGGGTTTTATTCAGACAAACTTGGAACTTTTAAGTTAAAAGCTAAGCCTTCTGACTGATCATTCAGGATTGTGGTTCTGTTTATGCAACAGACAGGAGCGCTAATCAAATTTCATCAACAGTCTTCTGGCCAACAATTTAAAAGAATTTTCTTTTAAAATAACAAGACTGAAATATACTCAGAAGACGGTTAATAGAAGGAAGTAAGAACAACTCAGATAATGATAAGTTTTTACAAGGAGTGAAAATATAGAAAACTACTTGGTTGATGATACTAGAAGACCTTTTCACACAGGGGTACACAAAATCACATGAGTAGGAGAATTTACTTCTGAAAAAGTAAGTTTAAGAAAGAATTGTTTCTAATAAACCATAATGATATATCTGGACGGCATTTAGCAGTGTTTCTTGAAGATGTGAATGGAATGGTGGGGCAGAATACTCTGGTATAATCACTAGCATGAAGTGAAGCAGGCTCTTTAGTAGCTGGTACTGAGATAAAGCAGATAAGGCTGTAGCACGGTGTGCCCTGCAAACAGGGTTCACTTACAATCACATTGTAAATCCATTACAGTAACATGGTAATTCCACTTACAGAATTGGGATGCTTGATGGTATTGATTTAAATTCATTAACCCATTTGACATACCTATCAATTTCCATTTTCAGTCTTGTTGCTTAGAGGTTCAATATGGTATACCCTTAAGAGACAGGGAAGTTGCAACTATGTGTATAGAATCATTACCAAATCACTTGGAAACTTTTGCTTTGAGAATTTCACCTTCAGGATTCAGGTACGTCTTATTAACTTGAAGAGTGA
Organism: Chaetops frenatus; assembly: GCA_013400775.1. Taxonomy (NCBI): domain Eukaryota; kingdom Metazoa; phylum Chordata; class Aves; order Passeriformes; family Picathartidae; genus Chaetops; species Chaetops frenatus. The sequence continues at coordinate 223,010 of VZTR01014618.1, read as the reverse complement.
ACAGGATTCTGCAGACTCACGTTTCCTGCCCTGAGCTGTATCATACTTCTGAGGTAAAGCTGAATTAAGAGATGCTAGTTAGTACTCAGCAAATACAACTGAAGAAACTTGTGAAAGTGTCCTCAGTTGAGTATTTTCGCAGGTTTAGAAAAATCAGCACCTTGGGGAAACAGGAAACTTTAACACAAAAGAACAAAATGAAAAATAAACAGTAACAGCAATAAAAATTTCTTGCCAACAGCCAGTGACTGCTGACAGTGTTTCTGAGGACATTTGGTCTCCTTAGCCTTTGGAGCTAAAATAAGCAGTTTTAGCTCAAGGGGTTAAGAATGAGTTTCACAGTTTATGATTTTTAGGGAGCCACTTAGTTTCAGGTTCTCAGGTGTTAATGTCCTTTTCTCAATGCTCCTTCTCTATATTTTAATTCTAAGAAAGAAGGCATGGAAAAGTATAATTTGATACTGCTGCAAGTAACCAAGACAAATGATGGGTTGATGGGTTGGGGCTTTTGTTTGCTTGTTCTTGTGTTTTTGTTTTGTTAGGAGAGGGTGTGGTGGTGGGGTTGTATGTGGTAGGTGTTTTTCCTATTGGGTCTCCATATTCCTCCTGCTTCTTGACCCATGTAGTTAACTTGGTCAACCTGTCTTTAATGTCAGGCACAAAGGAACAGTAATATGTTTTTGTGTTACCATGAGCAAAGGACAGGACAAATGCTTCAGGAAGGACAGAGTGAGCTCTCAGGTTCTTGGCAATTTATCCCTCACACAATTTAATGAGTGCTGCTGTCTGCTGCATAACAACAAATTGCTTTTGAAAAACTGGCTCTAAAGAAAGACCCAGTGTCTGAAAAAATTTTATTGAATAAAACAATAAATTATGTAAGTACCGGCTCTACATTCAGTAGTGGAGCAGTTAAAGAGTTCTCTCTCCCATAAAAGTCTACCACCTTTGGTCTATATGAAATTATTTTAATTATTTATGCTATAGAGTTTCACATTTATGACATAGCAAAACAAACCCTTCCCCAAACTATCTCCAGGTGCTAGCTCACCTTTTTTGTGCAAAATGCCCACTTTGTTCTCCACTTGAATTATGCCTTAGGTATTTTAAAAAGTTGGGTGAAGAGGCCGAGGGATTAAGATGAGCTAGAGTAGGAGAGCGTGCAAGTTGACCAGAAGAACTTTAAGATTCGCCGACAGATTTGTTCAAACCGTTTAGTGAGGATTCCAACCAGAGCGATGGAGTTGAGGTAGCACAGAGAACAAAACAGTGAGAAAGGAAAGGAGGAGAAAAAAAATATGAAATCCCTTCTCTAACCTTTGAGAGGGAGCTGGCATATTTGAATGAGACATTTCCTATGTTTTTCACAGTTAATGCAGTAACTGTAAGAACATATTTTTTTAACCAATCAGCAAAGTCCCAAATACACATTTGCAGGCTTCAGCAAGGCATTTCAGAATATGATTAAATTATAACTCACCAAAAAATGGCACTAACACCCCCATTTCTTTTTCCTTATATGTGTTTCCCCTTGATTTCCATGATAAAGTCAGGCATATGATCAAGAGTTCCAAGGAATGAGAAGTGAAACACTATAGGATGAACTGAATTTAGTTCTACTTTGAAAACTATTTTTGAATGGAGGTAAGCTGCTCAAAAATACTCATAAAACAGGACTTGTTAAATAACTAATGATTTTTGAGAACTTTAAATATACTTGTCTCGTAAGTTTTCCATTTCCTCTGTTTCTGTACATTCGCTATGAAATTGAAGCAATAGGAATTTATTTTGGGTTTGAGGTATGGGAGGGAGCAAGCACACTCAGGCCTTACTAAAAATTACATGACCAAACCTGAAGAGAAACAACCAAGGAAATAAAAAATATACTTAATTTCCAGCTGCATTCCTATAGTAAGATAATAACTGATTGAACGAGCAGCTACAAGCTCCAGGGCAGCTCTTGTGAAGATAACAGACCATCAACAAGTCCTAAATTGCACTACAAAAACATTCTAGTACTTTAGAATTAAAAAGGTTCAAAAAATGGACAAAAAGGCAATCCAGGTTATGTTTCCTTTAAAATATTATAATTCTCTTTTATTTTCACTGTCATCATCCATTTCAGGCATGTTCATTTACTGCTCTGCCTCCTGCAGGAAAAAGTTAGCTGGAACAAATGGAGATTTCCTACTGATTTGTGTAAACAAGCAGTTTGGGCAGTAAAACAGAAGCCTATGGACAGAACTGCTTCAACAGTAATTGGAAAAAGCCAGATAAAAGGATGTGAGAAAACTGCCATAAAGCTAAGAGGGGACTAGAGACGCAGAGGAAGGCATTTGAAGGAGGACATCTTGAAGAATATTAATATTAAAGCAAGTAGTAGTTTATTTTTGTGAGTAAAATCTAGATAGGCTCATTAAAAAGCTAGACCGGAGCCTCACCTCTACCAATAACTAGGCACTTTAAGTCACTTTTGTGTGCTATTTCAAAGTTACATATGAAATCACCAACTAGTAAGGTTTTCAGGATCACAGAGGTTACTGGGTTTTTCTCTGTAAATAGAAAATAAGAGGTAGCATTTATTTATACTGCTCACAGATCAAAACAACAAAAATGACTGCCTGGACAAATATAATCGACTCAAGTAATTTTGTGACATGTAGTGTGGAACTACACATCTCGTGTTTTCTTTTCCCTGTGAATCACACAGGGATAGAGGCGTTTTTAAAAAGAATACCTACAAACCTCCAAGGAGTGACACACTGCTGTGACACATCTCTTATCCATTAAGAGGACATACCTGGTATGCAATTATCATCCCCAAATATGCCCTCAGCAAACAAAATCATAGCCTGCTTTTAATAAGGCTTACTTTCTTTTGTGAGGAGTCTCTGTGCTGACTGAGTGATACCTCATAAGTTTCCTCTGAGGAACAGACGGCGACATTTCCACAGGTCCCAGAGACTCCTGGCTCTCCGTCGGTAAATGACTGAGAGTGTTTGCTCGCCTCCGAAAGCTCTGCTGGGGCAACATAACAGGCTGCTCCAGAGAGGAATTCTCTGTGCCACTGCAGAGATCACCCACTGACCCACTGGTCTTGACAGCGTTTTCTGCAGGAAGCGTTGAAAGTCTGTCTTTCTCCTTTTCACATAATGGTGGCTCCTAGCAGTGCAAGAAATAAGGTTATTGATACGTGGGCTTAGAATCCATCTTTGAGATTGCAGTTCCGTGTCATTATTCACATCCCACTGACACCTGCTTCAAACACACACATTTTTATCAAGCTAGCTCAAAGAAAGATGTTTGATGTTTTATGTCCTTGTTATTCATCACTTAGGCCAACAGAGTTTTTATTTTGCAGAGAAAATTTTGAGTAATTTTGAAAGTAATTGTATTTTATAGTATGTTGAATACATAGAATAAGAACAAAAGGGTGAGGCTTGCCTAACAGTGAAAAGGATGGCATTGCAGAATGCTGTATCTTTAGCACCTCATCCATCCATATAATATTCCTCCTGCCTACCTGCAGATTCACACAAAGAACTTAAGCCTATGACTAGATGCCCGTTTCAATCCCAAGCCACACATTTTCTTTATTCCTCACCTTGTGTTATTCCTGCAGAATCAGCCATTCTTTCAAAACATAAGCAGAAAGAGCAGACCCTTGTTTACATGAAGTCAGGGATCAGCAGGTGAGCAGGCATTACAGTAGAATCAATAGCTGTATATCTAAGCCTGCAGAGTGCTATGCTGCATCCAGGGAAGAAGACTGGCTTCTTCCATGCTGTTTGTTTGTATTGTTTTATACAGACTAAAAGCTTTCTGACCACACAAACAGGGAAGTTACTCTACTTCTTGTTTTATGTTTCTTATGAATACAGTCCTGCATTCGTGGTATGAATTTCAGGGCTAAAACCAGTCAGATTAGGATTGGCAGCATGGTTATTATAGCATTTGTTTTGCTGCACACTGCTATAAATTTCAGATGATCTAATATAATATTTTATTTCACAAATTATACAAAGTATATGTTAAATACAGAACAAGGCATTTCTAATTCAATAGCACTTCTCTGGTTTATAACACAGGGAACAGAATGAAAAGCTTGAAAGCAACTTCAAACATTTCACATCTGACCATATTTCATACTTGATTAGTTATTTCAGGGAATATTTTTTGAAGTGTCTAAATGTGTACAGTTATTCCAGGCTTTACTTACTTTATTTGTACTGCTTAAGGTACTGGACACAGAGCTGTCCAAATCCACAGAACCAGAACTGTCCAGTGGACCCCTGGCTTTACTGCCCTGTAGAGATAAAGCACACCAGCAGTTAAGGTTATGATTTATGGGGCACACCAAAGAGACTTGGGCAGCAGAGCTGGGATCTGTAATTTTCATAAACAGTATCAAATTTAATTTCCTGAAATGGCTAACAATATCCTTTTTCCCTATGGGAAACAGAAGCTTAATTCAGGATAGTCTCTGTCAACTTGAAGGATTCTGTAGAATCAAGGAATTCTCATGGTCAATGATACGCTTTCAGTGATATGTATATAATCATATATTTCACATATGCTAGAACTACTGTTAAAGTACTTCTGTATTAGGTACTTACAAAGACACAGAGAAATGAAAAGCATGTTTTTTACAAAGGACTAAACCCATATAAATTTAATACACAGCAAAACATAATTTCTGGTATTATCATTTAAGTGTCTACAAATCAGAAAGCATAAATATTTCTGTAGCACTTGTCAAGAATATTTGTGTATCATTTGTTTGAGTAATGTTTTTGTGTAACCAAGAAAAATATCTGATGAATTCTGATGTGCTAACACAGTTATGGAACTTCTATCTTCCTAACCTTAAATCATATCCCTTTTTAATGTTCTGAAATTAATGCCCATATTCTCTTTGAAGTTTTATTCCAGGTAAAATATTAAATGTTGGCATTATTCACAGCAGTGACTATATCTCTTTGAAGTTCAGCCAAAACTTCTGGCTTCAAATCTGATCAAAATCAAGTTTCCATGACAGTGAAAATGCAGTGTAGAGCTGTGCTTATGTGAAGGCAGCTTATACCAGTCAGGACAAGTTGAAAAAAATTGGAACAGTGCTACAGTTCATGTAACAACACTAACATTATGTTTCACATCCTGAGCATGGCCGTAGCAGGATTTTATAAGGGTGAATTCTGGAAATGCTGTCTGGGAAGTAATGAGAGGAGATATGAAACTAAAAACCATCTCTATATGTACAATTGTAATAGGAAAACCATGCTTTCACTATTATTTGTCTTAGGAGAATGGGTTAGATATGATGTCTGAAACACGCTTTGAAAATCTATTTTTGTCACCATGAGTTTCTTGTCTGTGAACTAATAAATTGTACTAGATATTGCTTTAATGTAGCTTTTTGCTGACTATAAATGAGAATGTCCAATTTCTGTTCCTGAATATTTGTGGTTTGGCTTTCTGTCACAGCTCTTTTGTTTGAAGGGAGAAGTTCTGATTCTTTAATCCTTCATCAAGCAGAAGTCCTTCCAAGCCTCCTATTATTTTCCTCAGACTTTTCTCATGAGGTGCAAAATGAAGTATATCTGAATTAGAAGACACTCCACAGGTTTAAATTGTGATTAACTTGATATCTGATTTTATTTCAAACTGCTGCTGTTTACTTTCAGCAGCTAATTTCAGTGATCTGTTCATGATAAACATTTTCACAGAATCACAGAATTAACTAGGTTGGAAAAGAATCACTATCACATCTCAAGTTTTTTGCATTGATCAGTATTTCCAGACACTGTGTACAGAGAATTTTACCAGATGTAATATTGCATAAATGCCTTAATGTTCTTAGTGCCATTCTTTACATTCCTCACCTTCAAATAACCTACAGCATTTAAAAGTTCAAATATCCCACTATTCATCATTTCTGTATCACTAGTAGACACATCTCATTAGAAATGCTGAGTCAGTTCCTTAATAGTTTCCTTCTACATAAAGAGAAGTGAACAATTTAGATTACTGTTTTAATTTTCTAAATCCAAAATAGAGATAAAACAATTGTTGCTTTTCATAGGTCCTCGTGTTTAACTTCATATACATTTTTTGAAATGTCTATATACACACTTTGATATCTAGGAATAAGTCCACTTCATCCAGGACTTGGTATTCTCTCTATCAAAGCCTGGCTTTTTTTGTCCTCTAAAATGTACACTCAAACATTTTTGCCACTTTAATTACTTTTTGTGACTTTAATTACCTTTGGGCTACAGCCTGGAACGATAACAAATAAGACTCTTCTATTACTCAAATAAACAAAGCAATGACATTATGTTCAAAGACATAAGCATGAAGATACTTACACGTGATAAAATACTTTCAAAAGATTCTGTAAGAGACCTTTTTGCTTTGTTCTTTAACATGTCTAATCTGAATCTCGGAGCACTGCTGGACACTTCATTTACAGCATTCTCAGCAGGAGGTTGTGAAGCCTGCAGGTGTTTAAAAACAGAGATGCAAAACACTCAACACCACAGAGAAAATCACAGTGAACAGTTTGAAGACTTCCATAACCTGAACCATCAGTTTTTCCTGGTGTCCTCAGCTTGTCATGTCTTGTTCTCTAGTGATACTTTTACTGAAGTTTAACAAACTATCCTAAAATAAGGACAGGAAATCTCTTAAAGGAAATGTGTTGAGTGAACTAGCATGCTTCAGAAGAATTGCCATTTTGATAGAGATTTCTGGCTCTGTTGACAAATTTTCTTTTATGCCAATGTAGAATTGTACAAATTTTAAATGTTTAAGTGCAACAGATTAGAGATTTCTGCTGGATTTCCTTTTCTTCAACCAAGAAATTAATCAAAATCACATCATTAACAAGAACTCTCAGCTTTCTCCATTATAGCAAAATGGGTCTTTCAAAGAGCCGGGAAGATGTGTAACACTCTAACTCTTCTATATATTTCACCAGTAGAAACATTTCCACCTTAAAGCTAACAGTCCATCAGAGAGTTTTGCTTCTTAAATAAATACTTCAGTCCATTTTTAGTGCTGGTGAAGACTTATGTAGCGAACAGAAAAATGATACTATGATGCAAATATTACCATCCAAACCCAACATCTGCAGTAGAAACCAGAGCTCAGTTTTCAATGCTATTTTGGGAGGTTCATCTTGAAGTTGACAGGCACCATAGCCCTCTCTACTTGTCCCTAAATTCAGAGATCTGAAATCTTGATCTGTACAATTATTAGCACATGGCAGCTGAATAACATATTATAACCATCACCAAATTGTTACATCCATAGATGTAATTTTAAAGCATCCTATTTCCAGTATGACAATGTTACAGGCTCCTGTATTTTCTTTTTACCTTCTATCCTGGTTATGCCAGGACAAGGCTAATTTTTGCAGTAGCTGGGAGGGGTCATGGTCATGACCTGAAGGATACTTTTTAACACCTGTCATTGCTGGAGGTGGGGGAAAAGGTCTCTCTTTCAGTGAGAAGGGGCTCCTTCCTGTCGAGAAAAAATATGTCAGGGAAGAGCCTTCCAGTCCTGTCTATTATTGGGGGGTGGATTCTGTGTGAATAATTTATTTTCTTGTACCCTCTGTGACTAGCATTGTTGCCGTTACTGGTCATTTTCTTACCTCACTGCTGTTTCCAGTAAATTGTTCTTATCTCAGATAAGATCTTTGCCTTTTGTGCCTCCAATTGTCCTCTCCACCCCACCACAGTAGGTGCCTGGCTTGGAGAGTCTTGGTCGGGACACTGAAGGGGGGAGAGCCATTCCTAAACCACTAAACCTTTTCTCATCTTATTCTCCAAAGGTAAATTAGATGCTGCTTGCTATTACCTTCTTATGAAAAGACACTTATTTTGAAGTGTTTTTGTTAAACAAGATCCAGGTACTTATATCACATTCCATCGTTTTTCTCCCCTGATTTAAATATATTTTTTAAAAATGGCAGTGAAAAGCATAAAAATGAATATGCAGAATAGGAGGGAACAGGGACATCAGAGTGTCACGGGTTAATGACTGCTGAGACAAATAACAGAGTATGCACTCAAAGGTATCTGCTATTACACAGGCCTGGAGATAAATTATCAGAGTAAACATAAAATGTTATGCTGAGACAAATGATGGGCTGAGGGGAAGTCAGCTCTCTTCTTAGAACACTGGCATCATTGTGAGTGTCAGGTTAACCAATGTGGTTTCAGGAACTGAGCAAACACATTGCAGCAGGCCCTATAAATTTTCAAATCACTGAAGACATACTAAGATCTTATCTCACTTTGTATATCCCTATTTCCAAGCTGTTTGTGACTGACAACTATTTTATCATCAGCCAACATTACACCGAATAAAAATATTTCAGGTACGACGACAGAGGACCTCAGGCAATGTTTCTTCCTCTTATGCCACAACTGAAATGCATTTTTCTTCAAAGCATATTTCTGGGGAGATGCCCAAGACAATAAATCAGAGAGTGAAATATGCAATTTTCTTTCTGTTTACTCAGGGAGGTCAATAATTAGCTAGTAAGCCATAAAAGGAGAAGAGATTAATAAAGTGAAAATACAGTAAAGGAAGATTTGCTGCTACTTTCCTAGTTTCTTCATGGGTCTAATTACTCTCCATATGTTCATTTGCTAGTTTGTATCACAAATGGCTGACAGCANATGACTACTTACTTGTTTTGCTTCTCCAACATGAACATGGTCCTTTTGTTTTTCTTCATACATGTTTCTCAAAAGAGAGATAACAAGCTCATTCTCTTTTTGTTCATTTCGTGGTCTTAATTTCTGTAATTGAAAACACCACAAGCACAGTAATTATACATTTGTTTAACAGNGAAATGGCTGACAGCAGTCATCACAATGGAATTACCAACCAACACTAGAGGGACAGTCAAGACTTCTAAAAGGGTGTCAATAATTTGAACTAAAAGTTTGTAGAGAGTGGATGGAATACTTTTTAAAATACTAACCTCAAGTTGTCTCAAGGCAGCTAGTCACAAACCAAGGCATCCAAAATCACTAATCCCTTTGGAAAAACCTTCGCTGTGCTGTATAAATAGCCAGTTAAACAGCACTGATGGAACCTGATGGACAGTAAAAGGCAGCACACCTCTTTGGATATGGATGAGAGTCTCTGCTGCTGTTTCTGCAGCAATTCTCCCTCATCTTAAGGCTACTTCAAATGGTTGTTTGCACCCTAGAAATACGTTTCAGTCTTGAGTAAATGTAACAGGCTTTATCAATTATCAAATCCAACGTGTTGTCATCACACTGACTCAACACTGACAGCAGGATGG
>VZTR01014618.1:181406-196981 GCA_013400775.1 Chaetops frenatus | reverse complement strand
AAGACACCACATCACACAGAAGGACCTTGCAGTAGTTAATAAACTTTGTGTCTGAGGAGACCCAGCAGGCCTGTTGATGAAAAATCAAGGGGAGTATTTATTTATTTATTTTCACACATGCTAGGGTTTGAATCATGTCATTGATAAGTAACAGCTGGCTTCCGTGCTTACTTTACACTTACTAAAAAACACTGAATCTTCTGTTCTCACTTACAGACCTAAAAAAAATTGCAGCCTGCTAATAAAATTTTATTACTTCTGATTAGGCAATTGATGCAGCAGCAAAAATTGATTGCAGAAGCAGCAAATCACCACCTCACTTTCCTGTGATGCTTATGTATTTTAAACATTTATTTATTTTCATTAGTAAAGACAAGATCCATGAAAAAAAAAAAAACCCAAAAAAACCCCACAAAACAAACAAACAAAACCTCAAAAAAACCCCCCAAAAATAAAACCAACCAACCAAACAAACAAACAAAAAAACCCCCAAACAACCCCAAACAAACAAAAAAAAACCACCCCAAACCAAAATACCTATTTCCCTGGAACTGCTCTTTGCCTGATCAAGATTTGTGCTTTTTGTCTACCTGTACCACTCCGGACTTTTTATGCAAGTATTGAAAATGAACAATCCACTTGCTCTCGGTATCCTCTGACACTGGCTCTCTGAGTAAACACACCCTGATGCTGAGTACACAAACAAGAAGTAAACAGTAGTTTAAAAACCAGTATATTATAATTATTTCAGGTTGTTCGAATAAAGATGTAGGCTCTGTCCTGGCAATTGTTTATTAACCACAGCTGGAACATTTGCCACTGGGTGATCAGTAACCACGTCTCTTGCAAACCTCCAAAAATTAATTAAGATGTAAACAAAATCAGATTTTATGGCTCTTCAATTTGTATCAAAAAGCAACAAGGATGAAGTTGTTCCTGGACTAAATTAATGTTGCTTGAAGTCTTTTAAAGGTTGTAGGCTCTTTCTGAACATAAGAAAAATATCTTTTTTCTTTATTGCAAAGGTGGCCACAAGCTGGCATAGGTTGCCCAGAGAGATTACAGTCTCCATTCTTGTGGATATGCAAACTCTGACTGGGCATGGGCTGAGCAGCCCACTCCAGGTGACCCTGCTTTGAGCAGGGGGCTGAACAAGATGACCTCCTGAGGTGCCATCCTATGTCACCCTGTAGATACCACCTGCTTTTATACACACCTGTTGGTAATTGTGCCTACTAATCTGAACTTGCTAAGACAGTGGGGGAAGACTGTTGCCCACAGGTAGGATTTCTTCTTGTCATGCAAATTCTCTTTTCTAGCATACTTCTAAAGTATTTTCTGACTTGTTTCTTAATATAAATATATAATAAGTGGATAAAGATTATTTCTGTAATCAGAAAAACCACTGCTGGTGACCTAAATTTATTTCCCTAAACCTACAAAACTAAGTATCAGTGTAAGCTACAATAAACCTTTACCAAACACAGAGCATTACCTTCTTAGCACTTCAGGCCAAACAAGCCTGCTAAACAGAAGACACAACTGAAATGTACTAGGAAAAGGTTTTGTGTTTAGAGTGTCTGAATTAGATACAGAAAAAGATCACGTATCTATAACCATTAAAAATAACACTAGACTTGTGGGTTTTTTTAAAGTGTACCACATTATTTCTGCAATAATGAGAATGTTTACTTTGCAGTGACAAAGCAGGGAAATGAAATGCTGAGTATTCTTGTGACTTAACTTGTGGGTATTCAAGCAAAATAGAAACCAATACCTAGAACTTCCTAGTGCATGTTACTCAGTTAAAAGATAAATAGCGACAGCTTCTATGCCATGCCCCAAATCAAGACAAAAGCCAGTAATTTTTAAGCATGCATGTTTTTGCTGCATCCGAAGAACAAAGAACAGCTCTTTCCCCTCACATAAACTGCAGTTGCATTTTCACCCCTTGAAACTAGCTGTCACCCTGTAAGTTTACATACAAGCATGTAAGAGGGCAAGGTCTTTATCCCGTCTAGTACATGTAAAAAAGAGCTAGAAACTATTTTAATGAAAAGATCCCAGTAACAGCTGAATGCAACAGCTGACTTTTGATAAGTAAGACTAGACTGAAAAAGATTCCTCTTTTCTTTTATACATAGTAGCTAAGAAAGTAAAATGTGCCACAGAAAGAGAACTGCTAACACATCAGCTGGGAGGACTAGGTGAAAAAAGAAAAGTGGGACAATTTATTACTCTAGATGTTATGCAGTGTTTATACCTGCAATATAAATCTACCTGTTTATACCTACCAGTGTCTGCATAAGGCTTCAGGTCAGTGAAGGGCTCAAGCCCTGGCTGAAGGGTTTCAAGGACATTGGGGGTTTTGTCTAACCTAAGACAGACCTGTTCTGACAGGAACTGGTCTTATGCAACAGACATCAGAAATTGCTGGAGACTGAAAAACATGAGGGTCAGATTCTTAGGCTGAAACTCAGAAGGTCTCACACCACCCCAGCTAGAACACAGCCTTAAAAATCTTTCACAAAGCTCTTGAAACAAGTAGATGTTTTGATTGAATTTTGATAGCTCACTCAAGCGAGAGAGGATATCTGAATTATTTTTAAGTGCTTTTACTTGCTTTTTTTTCCTGACCAATAGGGCAGGCTCAATAAAATACATCAAGAAGTCTAATACTGTTTGCTCTTAGTATCTTTCCTTCTTTATTTTAGTAGAGAAAACTGCTACAGGAAAGATATGGTACACAGGTATTTAACAGTGGGAGAAGCTATCTAGTCGTATCAGGACAGATAGCAATATTTTTGTCACCCATAAGTTATTTACAGTCATGGAATATTTTGTAAAAGTAGTAGAATGAAGAAATGAAAATAATTTTTAAAATATATACAACACATATAAAAGGTAATACAGCACAGTATTTACTTGTAGTAAAAAGCAGTTGGTCTGTTTTCAGCACACTGGTGGCAAAATAACTGTCCAGAAATCACTGCAGATCATCATTTCCTGTCCTTACCACTCCTTAACCCACAGCAGTGGTCAACTGACTTCTTGAACATTTTTTCTCCACTCATAGGATTTAAAGTTTGGCATTTTTAAACAAAACACATTTAAATTAATATATTTTACAGATACTCTTCTTCTTTTAAATTAAGATACTGCAGAATTTCTCCCTTCAAAATCACGGAATAATTTAATTTGGAAGTGACCTCTGATGGTGCAGTCTCCCACATAATGCAAGGCAAACTTCCAAGTTAGATACAACTTCAAATTTTGATGAGATGCTGGGAGTCACATCCAGCTAAGTTCCAAGTACGAATATCAAGACAGAATTTCCTTACTGTCTGGCATTAGCAGAAATTCAAGGTAGAAAAGAGTTACAAACTTTTGCAGTCAATTTCTATTTCAGTGAAAGGCCTTTTATACTCGGGTCTTATCTCAAGTGTCTTCACTTTTGGCTTTTTTTCTTCTGTTATCTTGCTTGGAGACTGGCCTACAGTTTCCTACCCCTCCCTGACTTTTCCCAGTCATTAACTTCAATTCTTGTTTTAAAACTTTTTACCCATTGACCATTAATAAACAGACTTGATTGTATTTTTTATTCCTCCTACAAAGCCACTTTCAAACCCAGATTTAATTCAGGTAACAACAAAGTTTACATCTCTTCCAGTCCCTGGCTGATGACTGTCCTTGCAAGCTCCTGTCAGCTTTTCTGTGCACAGCAAATGCATCAGGGGTAGAACTAAAGTGACTTTCTTACCAACAGCTCCCCAAGTGCCTAAGATTGGCAGGTGCACAAAGAGACAATTCACCTTTACTCCATGACTTCACTCCTCAAAACATATTTTACTGCTGTATCCTCAGTGCTCATAAAACAGCCATAAACTGGGTCACTCGTAGCAGCTTCTCCAGCCACACGTGTTGGTCTAGCACATTTCTCTCAATAGTAAATAAGATGCACTGGGTGTCTTACTTAACCAGGGAACTCATTAATGTCTTTGGAAAAGTTGGGAAGGGTAGCCAGGGTAGCAGCCAGCAGGACTAACCATAGTGCAGGTGTGCTGCTTAGGAAGGTCTGTGAAAGCTGCAAAAGAAAGGCAGAGGTGTAGTTTCAGCCTTAATAAGGGAGAGTTCAACAGCTGAATATCACCATGGGCCCATGAAAGGAAGAAAAATCATACACATGCATACACTTGTGGGCATGGTTTCCTTAGCAAGGTTTTAAGGGGCATTATGCAGAGAAAGGGATAAGTGAGGGTGATAAGGTAAAGACTCAAATTTTGCGGGGATGCATCTAAGAAGCTGATGAACCTGCACTAAAATTCAAAGGATATTCTGTGTGGGGCAGAAGAGAGTAATCTGTTTAAATCTAGTTCTTTTTGACCTGGATGAGTGGATGAATGCCACTAGCATCATCTGAGATGACTGACAGAGTAAGCACCAAGAGTAGAGCTCCATGTAGCCAACACATACTCTTAACAGTTTACACATTATCATAAAAAGCTGTAAAGGGGATTAGACTTCCCACACACATCGAGTGCTACCTCCAGAAGATTGTTAAAGTACTGCAGACTGATGTCATGAGTACTGTATGCCACTTTCACAGTATCACATTCCTTTTCGTATTACAGGCAAATCTCAGCTCGAGAACATTCCTCATGATTCCTCAGCCAGACAGAAAAGAGTACACTTTTTGCAAAATCATGTGCGTTTAAGAGCACTCCATGTAGTTTAAAGAGGCACAAAAAGGTTTTCTTTCCTTAAAAAAAAAAAAAACAACCCAACCAATATTTGCAGAATCTGTTCATAGAGTATTGTAAACAAGCTCAGAAATAGAACTTTATTGTACTCAGTGTTCTAATGAAGTTGAGTTGTTCTGTTCTGTGAGGGTGCTTTCTGATGGTTGCTGATATACTTGAAGGGTTTCTTCACATGCTTGTAAGACATACCTTATTTGAAGCCTGAAATAAAACAACAGCTGGCTACTCTCCATAAATTAACTGCCATGTCCTAGATTGCCTCTTACTTTTGGACCTTTCCCCATGAAAATGCATGACCCAAAAGCAAACTGCAGTTGGCAAAATCTCCACGTGCTTTTAGAATACCTCCAACCGCAACAGCACCTGACTGGCTCTGAAGGGGGTATTTCTACAAAATCTGCTTTTGGGAAGAATAAGGTATACTCTGCCATATACCTGGTGGGCTTATTACATGGTGTTCATTAATTTATATTTGCCCAGTCCTTTCTGTCCTTACAATAAAACCCATTCCTTTTCATCCTGTACACCTTTATTAGCTTCTCAATTCAGTAACAGAAACTTATAAAGAACAACTGTGTTGTAAGTCAAAAGATCTTTCAAATAAGGCATTAACATCTTCAGATGCATTATCTTCTCCATATTTTGTTTCAAAGGCTTCTTTACACACAATTTCAGAAATGAAAACAGCATTTCAAGATATAGAAGTACTTGCTTGTCATACCTACACGGTTCCAGGCTCACATTTTACAAGGTGAGTACTGAACAACAAGGCAATACCTGTTGTAAAGCAATAACTAGAAATATCTGAGCTCATTCATTATCAACAGAGATTAAATCCTTTTGTTTGGGAGAGGTGCAAGACAGAACTGTAAGCAGCTCCCTTCACAGGGTTGAGACAGGCCTGGGACTTTGCTGGAGGCTGTGGGGTAGGAAACAGAAGGAAGCCTATTCTTAGATAGCCATAAATGGAAAAAGACAGGAATGGCATTTTAAAGCTTTCAGGACAAGAGTTCTTTTTGCTGTTTTGATTTTTTGTGAGGCAGGGGGGAGAATTTGTCTTTCACAACTGAAAGGCAGTAACAGGACTTAAAACAGGAAATTAGATACTTTTTTTTTTTAGTTATTAATCAGATTAAATTTAATTTGTACAGTAGGATAGAGGCTTTCTCCTGGTCTCCTTTGCTCTTAGGCTTCTGGCAGTTATCAAAATTGGTATAACTGGCAAAACAGGGGTTAGCAAAACAGAAATGAACATATTTTCTCTACAAATTAAAAAAAAAGCCTGAGATTCTGCTGTCCTCTTAACCAATATCCAACTCCAAACAAGAAGGGAAGAAATCTCCATGTGTGTCCTCCTTAAAACTAAGGTTATTTCTGATATAACTTTCTTGACAGCTGACACAAGTGTGTGTCAAAATCTCCCTCCCCTAAAAATTTATTTTGAGGTTTTCACAGAGGAAGGTAGTGAGGGGAAGTGAAGCTATGAATGCTTTTGATTGACATGATGTGTAAGTTTTATCTGCACCAGAGTAAAACACCATCTCTTACTCTGACAATAGAGCTGACAGACTTCCAGAGGAAACACAGCCCTTCTTCCTACGGCTGCTGGTGGGAGGCACAGGGACAGATGATGCTTTTAATTGGAAGAATCTCACATGAACGTTAGACTTATAAAGGCCCCAAGGGAACCAGACAAAGAAGCTGGTCAGCTTTTTCCAGCATTCTGCCTGACTGGTACAAAATCCTGGTGAACTGATTTACTTGTGGAAGAGCACATTTGCTGCTTTGTCATATTGTAATAGATTTCAGCTGCCTCAGGTCAACTCACAGGAGAAGGAGATGGGAAAAAAATGACTAAATATCCCATAAAAACTAGTCTGAATTTCACTTAAAAGAGCAGTTAGTTCACCAGTTTTCATCCTTCTCTGCTGTAAAACAGAATAAAAGATTGCTGATGGAATTATGACAAGCTACAATAAATAATTTTTTTATGATTCCACACTTCATAAACAAAACCACATCAGCTGCACGACTTGTGTTTGCATATAAAAATATGCTTTAGTCTAAAAAGGTCAGCCTTCAATGACTGTATGTCAAGCAGAAATATTGCTTTCACAGAATGATAAATTCTGTAGGTTATATTCCAATGGAACATACCCAAATCTGAAATTCCAGCACACATTACTGGTTCAGGTTATGGATAAGTAGTACCAGTTTTAAAGACAGGCCCCTTGTACATAATTGTCTCAAACTCCAAAGCACTTCTACAAATTTCCTTTTCCATGGCTTGCATTTGAGGAGATTAGAAGCTATAAAAAGTTGCACAGAAACAAAACCAGCATGAAACATTTAGTGCCAACCATCCAAATTTCCATGACAACAGCTTCAGTGAGCTCACCTCATGGTACTACAGTAGCAGACCAATAGATCAGTAAATACAGAGATCAAGATCTGGTAAAAGTAAGATATTTGGCTACAGAGCTCCTTGCAATAAACACATAAATCCCCAAAACTGAAAAAGAAAGGAGCTGTTTAATTTAGCTCAGCTTTGCCATTTTCAGTAGCAGGGAGTCTGTTTGTGCAACTATGCATAAGCAGCCTCTTTTCCCCAAACCTGCAATTTCATAGAATATCTGTACCTGAAAATCCTGTTTGGTAGCTGCATATCAAAGGTTTCCTCTGGAAAAAAACCATGCTTTTGATTACAGTGATGGTGCTGCAAAGGTATAAACATCCATGTGTCCAAAGCCAGCAACATTTGAGTTGGGAAGAAGCTTCCAGATACTCCAGCCATAAATGATTTTTGGTTTGGTTTGGCTTTAAAATGTGACCACCAACATGTGTGCTTACATACACAGTGCCTCGGGAATGGAAGACAACAAAGATTTTTACGCCTTCTTCACAGTACTTCAGTTAATAACAGACAGAAGTTTAGGGCACAGAAATTCCAGATAACCTCTTCAGGCCTGAAATTTTCACTAAGCTCTAGCCAAAAGGTCAACATCCCAACAAAACAAAAATTCTCTGATGGGCCCCTACTCCTTCCATAAGGGCCATCCACTGTGCCACAGTGTGTCCACACAGCCAAAGCCATGTGTATGCTGTTTGTCCAGCTTCTCTAACTGGACTCTCAAGTACAGTCTGGTGTGACTACTTCACTATTTTATTTTGAACCAGGAATGCATTTGAGAGTGGATTCTCCCACTCCACTTGTTGTGTGACAAACTACATTGTGGAGGTGTCTCGAAACACCAGAACTGCCACCTATTTAAACAGAACTAAACCTTCATTTTGTGGTACATTTCACTGCAAATAGGCATTTGGTTCACAGCACCAAATTAGGGCAAATTCAAAGTAAAAGTCACTTCCCAGAGTGAGGTATAGAACCTGTCCTCAGCACCAGCAGATCCCCTTGAACAACATGCTGCTGTATGGCACTTACTAATGTAGATGCAACCTGCGGGAGATTTCATCCAGGCTAAGATCTGCAGCTTTCATGCACCTGGCCAACTGATCCAGGAATACTGGCCTGGCCTTTTGGGAACTTGAAAGCACAAGGGAAAAGAGGCAGCAGAAATCCTGTTGTTATGTTCTAGTCCACTGAAACAGGGTAAAGTTGCCTGGATCTCCCTCTTGCTTCTCAGTACGCAAAACATGCTTTTCAGAAAGATTTTACTTTAAAAAAGGGATACTAAGCAAGTCTGCAGATGATAGAAAATTGGGGGGAGATGTTGACTCTCTCAAAGGCAGGGAGGCCCTCCAGAGCAACCTTGATAAACTAGTGGGCTGGGCAATCACCAAACACAGAAGTTCAACAAGGGAAAGTGCCAGATTGTGCACCTGGGATGGGGCAATCCTGGATGCACAGAAAGACTGGGGAATGAGATGCTGAAACGCTGTGCCATGGAAAGGGTCCTGCAGGTCCTGGTCCATGACACATTGAACATGAGTCAGCAGTGCCCTGGCAGCCAGGAGGGCCAACCCTGTCCTGGGGGCATCAGGCACAGCATCACCAGCCAGGCAAGGGAGGGGATTGTCCTGCTCTGCTCTGCACTGGGGCAGCCTCACCTTGAGTGCTGGGGGCAGTTTTGGGTGTCACAGTGTAATAAGGATATAAAGCTGTTAGAAGGAACCCAAAGGAGAGCAATGAGGATGGTGAAGGGCCTTGCGAGGAAGCCATGTGAGGACTGGCTGAGGGTACTTGGTCAGTTCAGCCTCGAGAAGAGGAGACTGAGGGGAGACCTCATTGCAATCTACAACTTCCTCATGAGGGGAAGAGGAGGGGCAAATACTGATCTCTTTTCTGCGGTGACCAGTGACAGGACATGAGGGAAGGGCCTGCAGTTGCATCAGGGAGGTTTAGGTTGGATCTTAGGAAAAGGTTCTTTGCCCAGGGGTGGTTGAGTGCTGGAACAGGCTCTCCAGGGAAGTGGTCACAGCACCAAGCCTGAGAGAGTTCAAGAAGTGTTTGGACAATGCACGTGGTGTGACTCTTAGGGCTGTCTTGTGCAGGGCTAGGAAGTTGGACTTCATCCTAGTGGGTCCCTTCAAACTCAACTTATTCTGTGATTCTGTGAAAACACTCCTCTTAAAATTCTATTTATGTATACAATCATCTCATGATTTGTTACTTTAACTTGGTTAAAATGCAAGAATAACTGAAAACTATTCAGATACAATTCAGTACAGTTAACTCAGTGATAAAACCAATACACAGTAGCTAAAGTCATTCCCCTGCCTCAGCTTCTGCTCTTTGACTTCTGGCTGCTTTACCCAACTCTGCTGCCTCACCTCCCCATACAAATTAGTAAGCATCTCTTGACATATTTTGTGTATCTTGACTGATATGTAAAACACTACCAAAACAGAGGCTGAGATTTTCTTTCCTCTGAATTGTTACCATCCATAAGTATTTCAGCTTGAACAGTTGAGCTGTAAAGGCTTCTAATTAAAAAAAAAAAAAAAGGAAAAAAAAAAAAAAAGAAAAGAAAAGAAAGCCAAGCTGTAATTCTAATAATTGAATAATAATTGAATAATTCCGGTATACCATACACAACCTCAGCTCCTTCAAATTTAAAATAAAATGGTTCAGAAGACTTCTTGAAGTATTTAAAGCTTTTATTAGATGGCACAGTAAAAAAGTTCCAACAACCCCCTAAAACAGAGGTTTCTCAGAAATGCTGCAGCTTCTACAGTCAGGACGATGGGAAACTACAAACTGTAAAGAGGTCCTTTACCTGACTTTTCCCTAAGGATGCTTCTATTTATGGGACCCAGAGTGGAACTGCTGCTTTGGTGTTCTCAGGAACACCTCTAGTACATGTAAAAGACTGCTTCATTACAGTAGCCTTCCAAAAAAAGGCTATGATGTGAAACAGTATTTTAAAACATCAAATGTAAGGCAAATAGAGTTAAACTGCAGTGCTGCAGACATATGTATATACAGCAAAAAAATCCAAACAAACCCTTAGTTGTATTATCCATCTTTGATAGGACCTGGGGTTTTCCCTGATCCTGCAGGATTTACTAGTAGTTTTGTTACTGGTTGGCTCAGAACATGTTAACCACATGAAGACAGCTAGCCCCAACTTCCAGAGTGCCTTTCAGCAAAGAAAAGCAAACAGTGTTTGACTGGAGGCTAAAAGTTTGTTTTGAATTGCAGAGGACAGAACCTGTACAAAAGAGCAAGCTCAGCTACCCTGTCGGGCTTGGCTTGTTAAATCTGAAGGTCAACGTGAACCTGAAAGAAGACACTCATGAGAAATTAATTCAGAAAGGCATAAATGATTCAAGAGAAAAACCTTGCTAAACTGCAATCTACATGACCAGGAATTTCTCTGTGGAAAGCCCTGCTCCCTACTAAGCATCCCTAATGTACCTGACAAATGCAGAGGACACTGCCCTACCACACTGCGCAGCCACATAAATGCCGTGTGGGCGACAATACTCCGGCTCTCTTCCATCAAACGGGGAACATCTAAGCAGAGCAGGTGCAATTCCAGCCTGGCATGCAGAAAAAGAAATGGAAGGACGAAGAATAAAATCAAATAGTTCCAAAGGGAACTTAACTGCTGAGTAACTGAGGGGTTTCACCACAGGACTGACTTCATTTCAAATGCTGAGCGCATATGCCTCAGTCATCACCCAGGCCCCCGCAGGGGAAGGCGGGGAGTGACTGGCATACAGAAAACAGTGCATTTGGACTTCTTGGTATTTTGTGATAATCTGCATCTATCTGAAAGCTGTCAATTAGCAACAACATTTTACCCCAACATAAACTGACCTGGAGAATCACACCGAGCAGAAACGTAGTGTTCTCTGACAAGGGCATTGTGCAAGCTTGGGCACCAAAACACAGCTCTGACAGAAATCTGCACTTTCTCTTTGCTACATTGCTGGCATCCAGCCTGGGAGACAAGCGAGGGTCTGTCCTTTCAGCCCTACCCACAGAATCAATGGCTTCAAGGAGAGGCTTCCACATGCAAAACTATGGCTTTCGAGCCTTCCCTCCTCAAAGATTACCAATTCTTCCCTGGCACTACTTCTCTATTAACTACTTGATTCTTGATACAGTATGCAAGTATTCAAATTCCTTTACAGTAAAGGTTATCAGGGGTAAATGCACTAGCACAAACAAGAGTTGCACCCCATAGAATACCACCACCACTTACTCACCTACACAAATAATTTATCATAAGTAAGATGGGCTTAAAAGTAAGACAGGTTTAACAAATGTGTAAGTTTTTTGCTTTAGACAGTTTTAAGATGCCTGGTTATGAGGACTACTGAAGAGACCAAAACTTGATTTGTTTGGCTAAAATGTAAGTCATTCACTGAGGGATTAAAGATGTCCAAAGGTGCTAAACTTTGCTGGAAGCTGTGGGGAGTAAAAGATAGAGGAATGTCAGTTAAACTGGAGCAAAACACACTCAAAAATGAGTGTAATATACCCTAGAACAGACCAGCAAAAAAGCCAAAATCATCCTTTCAGAACACTCATAAAAAGGAGAAAAAAAAAAAAAAAGCAGGAGGGAATTTCTTGGCCATCCTCATTTTCAGTCTCTCATTCCTCTTCATTCCTTTGCAGAAGGAAAATTAATTTCATTTGTAGCTTCTGACCTAAACTAAGAAGTATATTGTTACTCCCAGCCATGCTCCTCCAGAGGTCTACTAGGCACTCTATTATACAGAAAATAGTGGGAAAGATGAAAAACAGCAGCAAGATTAATTCCAACACAGCATGTAAAGCTATTATTAGGATTAAAAAAAATATAAGTGACATTTCCAATATTATTGTGATTACTTCTTCAGCAATGTTTCACGGCACAAGCCAACCATGTCCTGCTGCACTGAATAAGACAGAAACTTTGTTGATGGCTTGAGAGCTACCTAAACTGAGGAAAGTTCATAGGCCATTCTGACTCAGAAATCCTTGAAAAAAATCCAAACCAAACTAAAACTTACTTCTTGTTTTGCTGTTGGGAGTTTCAAAGCATCTCTTGTGAATACACCCTAAAATCTGACTTTCATAGGAGAAGAAATCCAAACAATCAGCTTTCTCAACTCAAGGTCCAAGATTAGCCAACCCAGCTGGGGACAGCTACGCTGTAAACCCACCCTTTTCTGCCAGTGCTGGTGGCACATTAAATGGAGGTTCCTCAGGCTTCAGCAACACACTCTGTCACTCTCAG
This sequence comes from Chaetops frenatus, assembly GCA_013400775.1. NCBI lineage: Eukaryota > Metazoa > Chordata > Aves > Passeriformes > Picathartidae > Chaetops > Chaetops frenatus. The sequence goes on along the minus strand of VZTR01014618.1, from coordinate 184,530 downwards.
TTCCCCTCAGGACGGAGTATCTCTTTCCCACCTGCTGTCCCGTTCAAGGTGGATTGATCCCTACCAGCAAAATCATTATGGAAGAAACCTTGAATTAAATTGTGTAACTTTGCTTTGCATTTTATCTTAGTTATTTTCTTTGCTGGTTCTTTGTTGGTTTATAATCCTTCAAGCAAAATAAGCTGAAGTTAACACAGCTATTAAATTATAAGCAGCATCTTTTTTTTTATAACTAGAAAGACAAACTGTGTAAATTTCATAGCTAGCTGAGAATCTGAGGACACATTTACTCAAAATTCTCTATTTACATAATTCCTTGCACTAAGAACTGTTTCTATTTCTTCAGCAATCAGTTCTCTAATTCTGGTTGCTGTTAAGCTGCTTCTGAATAGAAACTTGCATTATAAAATTAGGCAATTTGTAAAGAACTAAGATGAATCTTTTTTTAAACTAAAGCTCTATTAAATATTATAGGAACAGAAATAAAATTACTTTTAACACTTATCACTGTATTATCTCCTACTAATGAATTAATAATGTGCCAGTTTACTACTAAAACTCTGCATGTCTATCTTTTTTTTGAAACTGAAAGCTCTGACATTTTTCAACCTCACAATGATTACTTTTAGTAACAGTTACTTCAGTGATCCAAACTGAATATGAATAGTGTTTGTGTATCTACAAAAGCAACTGCATTTTCTACTCAGAACAGTGTAAACACACAGTTTACGCTTTCAAGAGACTGTGCTTTTAGGTGCTTAGTCAAAGGTTTCCCTTAAGTCGGTAGTCTAACTATCAAACCACACAGGAAAAACAGGTATAACTATTCTTTTTTATTCAAATAATTTTAGGAGACTAAAACAAGTCAGTACTTTAGAATTCATTATCCACAGAGTCATCATTCAGGGGCTTAGCCAGGATCCATATGGCCAATGGAGGCAACATCAATCCACGTAAGACTCAAGTAGGGCTTTATCCTCCAGCCCAGAATGGGCCCCATGGCTGAGCCCGGCAGCACTGCAAAACTCAGCCCTAAGGAGGTAAGAGACAACGTGGGTAAAACTGCATGTAAAAATGTGTAAACAAGATACATTAAAAGGTAACGTTTATACAAACACCAGGGAAATAAATTTTTTTAGCACATGGGAGTAAATTGCTTCACATGTAACTATCTGCAGTCCTGGTGACTTGCAGGGTGAGACTAAACACTTATGTTAAGTTATGTTAAGTGAGGGGTCTCTCATTTTTAAGTAATAGATGCAAGGGGACAGCTGCCCTTTGAGGGGGGCAGTTTCCTCCTCCCCACATCCCACAGTCCTTCCCTGTTCCAGAATAGGCCACTATCTTATCACTGGAAAGGCTTGCATTTGTGTTGAAAGCCCACAGCAATAGCTCCTACATTTTTACTGATCAGATTTTGGCAGGCAGGAAAGCTTTCTCTATTAACAAGCCTCACTTTATATTTCTAAGTACACTGCTTTGCTTTCCCTCCCAAATTAGTGCTGACAATTAATGGCCATCAAAAGAATAAAACTAAGTAGTTGTGAGGAACCAGCACTGAAATACTTAGTTTTGAAAGCCCAGAAAGCACTCCTAAAAGCAGTCAGAAGTGTGTTTGTGCAGGAGCTTGTTTCTCTAAAAACACAGTGAACTCCGTGTGCTACAAGTTCTGACCTCTTCCGACACGAACTCCTCTCCGACCAGCTGCCTCGCCCAGCTGACAGGTGAACAATGAGGGAAGGAAATGGGCCTGGGGGCATCCTTGAAGTAGGTACTCAATGGCACCACTCATCTTTGACAGCAGCCACCCGTATAAGAGACGGGCACGGGCATCAGCCGGTACCATTCCTTCAGCTAACACGGCAAACCGGGTCTTGTGTTAGGCATGAGAGAGCCTGAGGCGTGACAGGAGACGTAACTACACGTGCTCCACCCTGGTCTTCACCCAGAGAAAAAAAGGCAAGCGGAAAGAGAGAAGGATACATTTCGATTTTTCAGGGTGTGTCTAAAATTCAGCAGTCTCCTTTCAAAACAGATTAGAGCAAATCCTTCTATTTGAGAATCTGAACAAAGGCAACAGTCACATATCAAGCACTTAGTATCTTCCGAGGGTAGGTATTTCACCTGTTAAATATTCAACAGGGATGCAGAAGTGATTAAGCAACTGACCATTTACACCTGACAACAGAGAAGGGCGAATCAGGTTTTATGTGGTCTGCCTAGCAGCCCACCCTGTCTGTTGAATTTCAAGATAAAGTTTTTTTCCTCAGCTAATCTATTCAAGCAACCTACAATTCGTGACTGTTTCACACACTTGTCCTCTTCTACATGTTAAACGGTGTCTCGAGACAGAATGTCATCTGCAGCTGGTTCTAAATTCAGAATGACTGTTACTTTATAACTTTTTTTAAACATCAGCTCAAAACTATATTCTAGAGATCTTTAACCATCTTTACTGCTTTGCATCCCTATGTAATTTCAATTACAGTGGAAAATCCTACTGAAACCCTGACACACTGATGAAGAAGCCAGCACGACACACGCATTGTCACAGTTAAACATGGAAGCGTCCCACTAAAATCCAACTAATTGTTCTTCACAAATTCAGAGCATGACAAAAACCAGGGGAAAAAAGAGTCCAAAACAAACAGTGGGAGCGCTGTTACACATTCCCCAGAGTGCACAAGTAGCACTCTGGCTTCAACAGGCACTAAGATAAGGCCTTCTGAGCAGTTTTAATTACAGCTCTCCCCTTTTGCAGATCCGCAGCAACGAACAAGTCGGCCAGACCGGCGGCTTCGCTTTTAGCCCCTAAACCCAAGCCATGTCGGACAGCAGGTTGACTTTACTGGTCACTTTGAGTGCTCCTCCTTTTCCCTGCCTGAACAATACAGCAGGGCTCTGCTCCTTTCCCAGAGATGACTGGCTTGCCTTGAAACCACACGCGAACATCTGCCAGCCCTAAGGCTGGACTTGACTTCCCGAGCGCGGGGGGCGGCGGGCGCCGCGCCGCCTACCTTGGCCACCCAGCTGAACAATGGTGACATCCTAGGGGCTCCGGCGCGGCGATCCCCGGCTCCGGCCGCTGCTCTCCGCCTCTGCCGCCCGCCGCTCCCACCGCCTC
>VZTR01014618.1:171168-181371 GCA_013400775.1 Chaetops frenatus | reverse complement strand
CCGTTCCCGGCGGGCGGACAGGGAGCGGGGTCGCCCTCCGGCAGCGCGCCGGCAACGCAGGCAACCGCCGGCCGCCGCCTCGCGCTGCCCGGCCGCGTAACTCGGCGCCGACGACGGGATTCGTAACTAAAACTTTCTGGGAACAGCCCGGCATCCAAGTCGTTCCTAACATTAAAGGATCGAGCGAAAAATCAGCTGTCTAAGACCACTGTGAAATGTTACACTTCCAGTCTGTCTTGCCATTCGTGTTAGTTAATGGCATTTGACATCACGCACTAGCACCTCAACTTCCAGAAATCAGACTGTCGGGGAAGGCCAGACAGTAGTGTAGATGTTTCCGGCACGTCCGGTGATGTTGTTCATTTCTGTCGTTGCTCCGGCTGAGCTGGCTGTGAACACTCTCCTCCCCTACTCAGTGGCAGTAGGGCTGCCTGAAACAAATAATTTTCCTGAGTTTGGAGGAAGGGCACAGAACCATGAAAGGAAAAAAGGCTTGGAGTTCACAGGAAGTAATCCACTGGGCCCAAAACAAAAAGGCCTTTATTTTCCACCACCTCACAGAAACAACATGAAGAACTAGATTTGCACAATCATACCAGGAAAGCATAGGGATCTGTTCTGCACTTCTCAATAAAATTCAGCTGGTCAAAGTTAGATGATGAAGTGCCAAATTCAGCTCTTCGTTTTGGCCAGAGACTCTCACCAAGACTCCACTGGGAGAGTGCCCTGCATATGCTTGCACACTCAGGGCCAATGGAATGATCTCCGGGTTAGAGCTGACACTGCTCCGGTTGTTTGAGTTATCAAATGAAAACAGAAGGGAAAGAGTGACATTCACGCACATGGGCTGGGGAGAAGCAGAGCCAATCTCGCAGCTCACCGAGGCAGAAAAGGGGTAGTTTTGGCCCCTGCCCAGACTGCGTGATCCTGCAGCCCTGGGTTTGGTTCATGCAAAGCAAACAAGGCAGAGAGCTGCGAGAGAGCTCTATCACCTCCTGATGCAGTGCTGGTGACTGCCCTAGTGCTGCTGTGTGTCTCTAATGGGCTGCAGAGAGTGCAGGGGGGCAACACAAAAGCAGTTTTTCTCAGGCTGTACCTAAGCTACAGTTTCTGAAATTAAAACCTTAGCAAATACATTTCAGATCTTCATAAAAGGGGAATAGAGTTCAATTTTCTAATAGTTCTACAGATTAGAGATAATTCACAAGGATGGCCAATGGGTCTCTTCATCGTTATGATGGTGGCCATGGACATTTTGATTGTACAGATGTTCTTAGCCATAAGCCCAGTAAGTGACTAAATATGACTGACAGTCATTCTGGTAGCAGTCTGTAAAGGCTTACTGGCATGATAGAGGAAGAAATTTTCACTGCTGCTACTGTTCATGATGTACAGTGCACATACATGAAGAAACAACATTTGTTCTCAGGGCCTTAAACTCAGAACCTGACAAGAACACTAGAAGTATTACCATCTGAAGTACAGAATCAGGTCTGCTTTTATTCCATAAGGCAACTGAGGGCAAGAGCAAGGCAGAATGCTCCTCATTATGTGCTGCTCATAGTTGTTCAGTATAACCACTATATTTGATGGTAGCATGAGCGTCTCAACAGTCTCATTTCTCTAATGCTGAGTGTGAACATTACTACTTCTAAATAATTATTTCTTCCCTTTTCTCTGAGGAGATTCTGCCAGCTTGGGAGTTTTTCCAGCTCCCCCCCTTCCTGACTGTCATCTTTACACAATTTTAAACTAACAATACACACATCTCCCCCTGAGTCCACATCAAACACTGATGTCAGCCAGGATATCTGGCTTCTTGCCCTGTCTGCAACTGGTTCAATCAGCCATCTCCAGTGTGTCACTTCACACTGCTTAACCTCTAAACCTGTTGCATGTAGTTGTTATAGTGACATTTGTATGATTTTAAATGCACTCTGAAAACTTCTACATGCTTCTATAGGATTGGGAAGAAGAGTGGTCTTATGGTGAAGAATGAATTAGGAGATAGAGTAACAATGAATGAATCCCAGCTTCTGCTGTTAACATGGTTTTCAGGCATGCTACATAGCTGCTCTCTCTGCTTCAGTTCATCTGTTAAACAAAGATGATAGATACCAGCCTTGAAGGAAGGAGGAGTGGGCATACTTTGGCATTTGGGAAACAGCTGGAAGTGAGGCTTAAGTGTTCAGCTATAAAAACATTTAGTAATGCATGAAATTCTTCAGTGTAAATGAAAAGGTCACTGTGCTGCCTACCTTCCAAAAAAAGATGCATTTAGTAATGTAGTGGGAACAATAACTGCATTCATTTTTCAGGATGTTCAAATTTCTAAAAAGAGAACCTCTGTATTTTAGTATTTAAAGTTTGGCTTGCGTGGAAAACTGTCTCTCCAAAAATACTACATACCCATTTTGGGGAAATGGAAAAATTCAGGGCCAGGGAATAACATCTGTATTGCATAAACAGTAAGTAGCACTTGACACCATCTTATCCAAGTGTATGATCTCTTGAAAATCAAAACAAACCCCTCAGTCCTATAAGCTGTTCCATGTTATCATGGAAAGTATTAGCAAGCTATTTGTGGCTGTTTTTAAAATAGTAACAATTAAAATACTTCAAAGCCACAACCTAAAGCTTACATTGTCAGAAAGGTGATCTTTCTGTTTTATAGATGTCCTACATAAATTTATACATACACAAATACCCCCATTATTTTTTTCTCCAACAAAGTTTTCTCCATTAAAAGAAGAGAATGAAAGAGATATGAAAAGAGACTGAAGACATAAGGAAATGTTAAGAAGAAAGAAGAGTGCAGTTGACCTTTTCCTCTGATTTCAGTTTCTCTAGGTTTAATGGCCATAAATATTTTTGTGAGACTTCAGTGTGTCACCCCTGAATGATGTCTCACAAGAACTTGCATTAAGGGCATAGCCACAACTGTGGTACCTGAGAACTGGCCTCTCCTGTTGGTCTTGTTTAACCACTAGTGGTGATTTCAAAGCAGATCCTGATGCCATTTAAAGCTTTTTCTTCTGAATTGTACTTAAACATATTTTGGCAGTTATTCTTTTCATGAATTATCCCCTCTGTCCACATTCACTTGCAAGTTTCACTTATCTCCTTCCTTCCTGTATACAAGAAGGTCTTGATAAATTCAGGTGAAAAAAAATGCAAGAAAAAAATACGCCCACCATTAATGATCACTTTCCAATATTTGGTCTTTTTTTTAAAAACACCTACATCCTTTATCACTTATTTCTCACCACTCTTTAGGATGAGACAAGACTCAGGGAAATCCTTTCTCCTTCCAGGTGTGATGGTTTCTACTTTATCAGAGAAAAAAGAGAGAACGAAAGTAACTACTGTGAAAGTACTGTTTGTGATGTGAATTCAAAATGTAATGTTTTGGTTCTTAGATGCAGGTGTAATAAATCATAGGAAAACAAAACTGTCTAAGGAAACACCAGACTTTTATGGCACATTCATACAATGCAAACTTTTTTCTCAATACAAAATAAAATATTAATCATAAAACCAAATTACTTCACTAAACTAGATCTGCACCAGCCCTCCAATGAAAGACAACAGCAAGACCCAACACCTAACCACAGACTGGCAGTGGCTGTCCCTTTGAATTAAAGTGCATAGGAGCCCACTGCCCATGCCAAAGATCAAATCCACCTTTCACCAAAGCACCTGGGATAACTTTCTTTCTAGACTCAGTGGAAACAGAAATTACACAGATTTGGATAATCTTCTTAGTACTGTGAGTCAAATTTTTTGGCTATTTGCTAACCAGTAGCAAATATGAAAAATGCTGATATTGGGCTGGTGCCCAGAGATACCCTGCAATTCACTCCCCGTGTGGCAGACAGAAGAGAACAGTTCCTCACCAGACTGCTGGGCACTGATTCAGTAGCAGAGTCCTTTCCAACTTCTGTAGGTTTAGCTTGCATACAATTGTCTTTTCACCACAAAATTTTAACTGCTAAAATGCTTTGATTCAAGTGATATTAGGATTTCTTGCTCAGGAATGAAAAGTTGAGTTGGTGATGGGCTATCTGTCCTCTTCCCTGGCACCACTATCCCTTCCCTCTCCAACAGTGTTAGAGCATAGGAGGGTTACCACGTGCTGAGGCTCAATCGCACCTCAGCAAGAGGACTGAGGGAAGCAACATCTGTGAAGGGAAAGGTGATTCTACACCTGTAGGAGAGAAGCATAAGAGCACATGGGCCATATTGCTCACTCAGCAGACAGTGGAACTGAAGTCTTCCTTGGGCAAGTAATATCCTAGAAGCAGGGTTAGATCAACTGGAGTGAGATCATGAGAGATGATAAAACATCTCATAAGTTTGCAGCAGTTTTCCTGGTTGGCTACCATTATCTTCAGATTCTTCCCCATGGGTCTGTCTTAGACAAAAAAAATACTTAGGCTTTCCTTTTTTCATTTGAAAAACTGTATCTAGAGAAAATGGTTTGTGCTTTTGTTATGCCCTGTTAGAAGGCAGTTGTGGGTGATAGCAGATGCTGGGATGATGAGTCAGTTATCTTGAATAGAATAGATATTTTCTTACTATGTGCTCCAGAAAGTTCAGAGTGGAAGGGTTTTGGTCAAATCCTTAGTCAAACAAGGGACTGAAGAAAATACTACTCACAGCATGTGGAACCCATCATCCTGTAAAGGTAACCAAGGCTATACATAATCAGCATAAATAACACAATCTAGCTTCAGGGTCCATTAGTGCCCACACATAAACACTAGGGTCCTCTGATGCAAAAAGCTCATCTGGACTGAAATCATTGTGCCACTTCAAACACTTCCAAACCATTGATGAGCAAACTTTGAATTGGCAAGCTTTATACTGGATTGAGTATTTTTTGTCTTCCCACAGACAGCAAAATAATGCTTTAAGCTGTCACGAACTTTGCCATGGGTTCTGACTAATTCCACTCTAGCATAATCATATGTCTGCATTTGACCAAGATGAAATGTACACTGCTGAGTGATCCAACTACAATCACATGATCAGATCTCTATAAATGAGTGAAAAAACACAGCCTGAATCTACAGATAAGTCCAAGCAAGACTTATGAAGATCTCTTGTGAAGAGATCACTTTGATCGGGAAGTTGGATGCCAAAAACCCACTAGGACGAAGTGGCAAATGAGCAACAGGGGAACTCAGAGCACAGCAGGGAACTGCCATGAAGAGACATCAGAGGTTCCATGCATTTATTCTCTTTAGTAATGAGGGTTTTCTGGAAACTGTGCAATGGGCAGGAAGAGCAGAAAACAGGCAGAGAAAACTAGGAAACTGCAGAAGCAAATCACAGAGCTCAAAATAAACAGTGATGCTCCCAGTGTGCAATGTCAAACACACAGGTCAAGCCACTGAGATCATGTAGCTGAAACAGCCAGAAACCTCCTGTTTTTCCTCTTTGTAGGGCAGTAGCTTTTGGTCTTCTCAGTGTCACCAAGCTGAAGGATAACTTAGCTGAGCTCACCAGAATGCTGAGATGGCTCTGAGAAGGGAGCAGCAGATGCCACAGGGATGACACCCACCTGCACACGCACACTGACACAACAGGATAAATTATAAAACATTAATTACACAAAACTGCTTATTTTAAAAATCTCCCAGCACTGGGATGCAAAACACGTGAAAATCAAATTGCCATGAATGTCCTCTGGCACTGGATAGATGGCCTTGAAAGGACTTTGCACCCTTTTCTATCAGCTTCCTGCTGCTTCCTTGTGACAAGCACTCAGAGATCTCAGGAGAAAAAAAAAACCTCTTAAAGTTTAATGAACATTTTCAAAATGCAAGTAGCTAAAATTATACCTAAAGTGTTTGTTGATCTTGAAGCTTATATAATTAACTCAAGTCAGATGGGAAAAAAGACAATTCCTTTGAAGACAGGTCTCATTTCCTCTCTAAAGGAGCATTACCTCACAGTGAAAAAATCACCAAAAGACAAGGCACTTCTTCCAATAACAGATAAGTTATAGAGTAAAAAATGTCTAGAAAGTATTGAGAAAAACCTATGAACAGAACATAACACCACTCATTTGGTTAAAATCAAAACAAAATTATAATTTTATCAATTGCCCATATGCTGTGGGAGACATATATATTATGAATGCCTATTTCCATTACATGGGATGTCATGCTTGTTTAGTTAGTCCATGTTTACTGTAGCCTACTAGAACACTCTAGTAATGAGTAATATAAAATAAGCAATCATGTATGAATCATTTTACAGATTTATAGCCTAGCCCTTTGTTCACATAATTAATTATAGATACAAAAATAGTCCCACTGCCCTAGGCATATCATTTTGTATACTTCAGCTGCAACAGTAGGAGACTAGGAAAGTATATTGAGTTCCACAATATGGAGAGCCATGGAAAGTAGCCAGTCTTCTCAGTTCTCCACAATTTACTTAATAACTTAATAAATCTATTTCTAGCAGCATTGATTTCTCATTTAATTCAGCCACAATCCCCATAGACAGTACACAGATTTTAATGGGCTTATACTGTAGTTTCCACACTCTAAAGCAAATCCCGTTTCAGTAAACTGAAAAAACTCCAAAAGTTAAAATAAAACTTTAAGTGTTAACTATTCTACCTCCAAACAAAAATATTCTTGGTTTTCCTGGGAATTAAACTATCAGTTCAGGTTTATCTCTCAGTAGGTGTAGGGTCCAGAACTTACCTACAGTCAGTGGAGCCATATTGCAGTTCACATACAATGAGCAGCTGAGTGTAAAAGATTTCTATTTGAGAACTGCCCCCACTAAAATCACAGACCAAGTTGTTACTATATCCTTATGCATCTTAGATAACAAAAAGAGGAAGCAAATACCATACTGTCCTGTTCTTTTCCAGAATCAAGCTGAAGAAATTTTAATTTCTGTAAGGTTGCCCTCATATCATGAACCTCCCTGCTCCAGTGCTCTTGGACAAAACCCTGGTGGGAGAACTGCAGCAGCCAGCTGAGAACTACAGCAGCCCCTTGCAGCTGATTAAGAAGTGCACTCAGCTGCCTGCTCAACCCTTGCTCTGCATCACTTCTCATCAGCAGCCTTCCATTCAATTACAAGCTGCAGCACAGTCCTTCCCTAGATATTTCCAGTGTAATGTGAAATCCAGAATACCACTGGAACCAACTAACATAATAATTTGCATGTACAGTAATTTTGTATTGAGCATATAAATCTGCCTTTTTATGAAATTACATGTGATTTATATTTTGCAATGTTGTGCTGTTGATTATATTCCTTCTTAGCTGTCCTGAAAGTAGAAAATTTTATCAGCAGTGCTCCCTTGCACACATTTTTAACTTACTGTTTCTAATCTCTCCCCTTCCTACCCTCTTCTGCGGGCTTATTAACCCATCAAGCATATCTCTGCCAGTGATGTGGAATCTTGCTTTTGTATTTTTGGCTAAGTCATACTGTCTTGCAATTACAGTAAAAGCCACAAAATGGCAATAAACCATCTTTCAAACCAAGATTCAAACACTGTCTTTACCAATCTGAAAAATCACTTTCCCCATGACACAGTTGGGCTTCCATTCAGAAATTTGCAGTTCCAGGTTTCATTACAAACAGAATTCCACATTTAGTTATTTTAAGACAATTCTGTTTTAACTCCTAAAAAACACACTGGAAAACATCTGTGAAATACAACACACAATAAGAGAGGCTTTTAAAATACAGCAACAGGATTTGTCCTTACGGCTCTTTTGTGGTTTTGATGAAGCTACATTGCTTCAAAGGGCTCAGGATACACTACTCTAAGTCACCAGTGCAGATTTCAGCCACATGTGCTGACTGTGCTTCCGCTCCTCTGCCAGAACAATGGAAGCCTCGGCGTGCTGACTCAGCCATCCTCAAACACGAGCCCACACAGACCAGACACAGCCCCTCACCATGGGTTCTCTTCACCATCTTAGCACCAAGAAACACATCATTTCATGTAAGACTCACGGAGCTGGTAAAATTTGTAAATGCAAACATATTTTCAGGAAAAAAGTCTAAAATAATCGTTGACATGCAGTACACTACTGAAATACATAAATAAATACAATAACCAATCATGGGTCAGTTCTGCCGTTTCCTCCTTTCTGGGTATTCTTACTACCAACAGGGAACTCTAGCATTCCAGGAGACACCTGCACAAAGCTGTTTGGATGGGCTGGACAGTGGAATTCTTCACTAAAACCAGCTGGTAAGTTCAGATACCACTGCAACTTGCAAGGCTAAGCTCATATATTTGAATAATTTGCAAGTCTTAACTCAGAAATCAGCTGAGCAGGTCTTTTGGAATCATAGAATCAATTTAGGTTGGAAAAGACCTCTAAGATCATCAAGTCTAACCACTAACCCAGCACTGCCATATTCACCACTAAACCATGTCCCCAGGTGTCACATGCACACATTTTTGAATGCTTCCAGGATGGTGATTTTACCACTTCCCTGAGCAGCCTGATCCAACACCTGACAACCCTATTACTGAGGAATTTTTTCCTAATATCCAATTTAAACCTTCCCTGGTCCAATTGAAGCCAATTCCTCTCATCCTGTCACTTGTTACCTAGGAAAAGTCACCAATCCCCACCTCACTACAACCTTCTTTCAGGTAGTTGCAAAGAGTGATCCAGTCTTGCCTGAGCCTTCTCCAGGCCAAACAACCCCAGCTCCCTCAGCTGCTCTTCATAAACCCTGTGCTCCAGACCCTTTGCCCTCCTCTGGCCCAGCACCTCAATGTCCTTCCTGTGCTGAGAGCCCCAGAACTGGGCACAGGATTCGAGGTGTGGCCTCACCAGTGCTGAACACAAGGGGACAGTCACTGCCCTGGTCCTGCTGGCCACACTATTGCTGACACAGACCAGGATGCCATTGGCCTTCTTGGCCATCTGGGCACACCCTGGCTCATGTTCAGCAGCTGTGGACCAACACACGCAGGTCTTTTTCCACTGGGCCACATTCCAGCCACTCTGCCCCCAGTCCATAGCACTGCCTGGGGTTGTTGTGACCCAAGTGCAGGATCCAGCTCTTTGCCATGTTGAACCTCCTGCAATTGGGCTTGGCCTATTTATCCAGCCTGTCCAGATCCCTCTGCAGAGCCTTCCTGCCCTCCAGCAGTTCAACTTTCCCACTCAATTTGGTGTCATCTGTGAATTTACAGAGGGTGCACTTGATTCCCTTGTCCAGATAATTGATAAAGATATTAAACAGGACATTTCATCCACGGCATAATAAACTCTCAAGTGTCCCATTGCTTTCAATTATAACTTATGAGTAGAATATAGGCCAGTTTTAATCAATTTTCCCAGCTTTTTCTCTTAGCATGCAAGAAACTGTAATATATAGTCAAACAACAGGAACTTAAGAAGAATCAAGTAGTACATCCTCTCATTGTAGATCCACAATGTCATCCCCATACATGTGCTTTGATTTCACCCACAAGTCCAGTTAAGACAAAAACCCGGAAGTCTAATTCAGCTGATGTTTCAAGCTGGCAGCAAGACTTCCAGAACAGGCTGACATGCCTGTGCAAATATGTGTACTTAAAGTCAGGTCACTGAGGGTTATCTGGCTAAGGAAAATTTGTCATGTATCTAGGTTTTATATGGCTGGTTGGAAGTACATTGTCTCAACATGTGCAAAGAGGTTTATCCTGAGACCTTGGCAGTTTCTGTTCTGCTACTTCAACAAGAAATGTAATCAGAAATCTATGTTTTGATTGAGGTCCCTGGGAACTTTTCTGACTCTTCCAAACCTAGCATGCATACAGATAGTCTATTAAAAACTGAAACAGAAGGGGAAAAAAAGACAACTTCATTCTAAAGAAAAACCTGAAGCATGCCTTCTGCAGTGCCTGAACCCCTGCAGAAAGCACACTGAAAACCTCCTCCCAGTAAAGAAGAAGCCTGCATACAGGCAATGCATGCACTCTGAGATGTAAAAGCTATTCATTTGAGGACTGCCCCCACTAAAATCACAGATCAAGTCGCTACTATATCCTTATGTGTCTTAAGGATGTACCTGGTTCAGTACGCAGGTAATAACATACAGGTGAAGTACATTCAGAAGTCCTGCAAGTTTCTAAACTTTTGTCCTTACATACATAAAAATGTATTCTAGCAAGCTGCTAACATGACTGAGACCTAATGTTTTCACATCTATCAG
>VZTR01014618.1:150860-171145 GCA_013400775.1 Chaetops frenatus | reverse complement strand
CAGTACGCAGGTAATAAAATACAGGTAAAGTACATTCAGAAGTCCTGCAAGTTTCTAGAAGATAAACTTTTGTCCTTACATACATAAATGTATTCTAGCAAGCTGCTAACATGACTGAGAGCTAATGTTTTCACATCTATCAGATATTCTGCTGAGGGGAGCTGAAACACCCCAGAACAGTGACTGATGTCAAATACTAACCAATGTTAAGGACATCTTGTTTCGTGAAATTTAACACACAAGAACAATCTCCAGAAACAGCAGTATTTCTGTTCTACAGATATTTTACATACTGCTGCCTCTTGTTGCAGAGTAAAATACCAACTCATTCCAATACTTTTAGAGGCATTGCAAAAATATTGAAAAAAACCCCCCAAAACAACAAAAAGCAAAAAACCCCCCAAAAATTCACTAGGAGAACCCAAAGAGAACTTCNGAACCCAAACAGAACTTCAGTAGGACAATTTTGGGGAAAAAAAAAACCAACATAAAATGGAAATGACAGTACTGAAACTTTCTTACTGAAAGCCCACCAGCATCTTTCAACTGATTTCAATCAGTTTTAGATTAAGCCTTCGGTATATCCACGGTAAAGTGAGCAATTCTCCTGCTGGTGGAAAGCAGAAGCAGACGAGGTGAAAACTGTCACAGCAGTCGCAGTATCTTACATTTCCTCCGGACAGCCACTAAGTGGCACTTAAACACCTCGTCTTAAACCCTGATGAATCTGTGAACTTGTGAGGGGATTGAGGCGGACAAAAGGAGCTATGCACTCTGGGGAATAATCCCTTTTAAGAACAATGAAGTTCTCTTCCTGCAAAAGCTTCCTAACGGCCTGGCTATGAATGCCACTGTCAGGAATGCTGTACAGTGCTCCAGAGCAGCAGAAATACTGCAGAGAGCTCTGCAGAAACAACTGCCTTCTCTCCTAAATCCCAGTAGTGATTCGGGAATCACATTGCCTCGTTCCAGTGTGTCTTTACCCACTACTGTGTCACTTTGAAATATGCACTTAAACTGGGAAACTTGCAGTGCCTCGTTGCTGCTGGACAGCTGGTCCAACAAAGGGAATCCTGACATGATAACACAACTTCTAGAAATGTCTCTGAATTCAGCTTCAGTGAGAGACCTCTGAAGGTACCAACACTATTTGTACTTGGAGATGCACATTAGAATACGGTTTTGTAGTCCACAGAGAAAAGTGGACTAAAGTCCACTTAAAGCTAAAAGTGATGAATGGGACTTTGCCCTTCTTAAGATTTTAGTACATTATTGCTTCGTAGACATATAGCATACTTCTATTTGCAATTTTAAACAAGAAAAGAAACCTAATTTTTGTAATAGTGGTGCTGAATCTACAATGTTAATCATCCTGAATATATTCTTCTATTTGAATTACAATTTTCCTTGCCTGGTTTTAAAAGTGCTTCTATTTCATTAAAAATCTTTCTACACGAATTAATTACAGGTATTAAAAACCTTTTTTTCCTATGTGAACAACATAACCGTCATTGAAAAAATCTAAGCATAAAACAGAGCAGAATAATTCATTAGGTATTATAGGTGCTAACCAAGCAAGTATCTACAAGCATGTTTAAAGTCATTGTTGCAAGTATGTCTGCTGTCTTCGAAGGAACTAGCCTGAACTTAAAGTGCATACAGATTTTCAGCCTCAAAGACTCAGAAATAAGTTTTATGTATAATTTGCTTTCTGACTCTCAAAAAAACACCTCCATTTCAGTTAGCCACAGGATTAGATGCAAATAAACCACCAGATATTTGCTGCAAGCTCTACTTTACACCTTTGTGCTGAACGTGGCCTCCAAAAATCTCAAATAAGGAGTTATAAAATACAGCTTTTATTCCTTCTTCCTGTGCAAGTTCTTTACAAGTAGAAGCATAGCATATAAGCAACAAAGCAACTCAACAAACCCCATCATGATTACTAAAAATACAGTTTTGAAGCACATTCTGCCTGTGTGAATCTAGTTTTGTGGGGTTCTTTTAAAGGCTGAAACAAGCTTGCAAATGAAAAGCATTCAATCAGTTATGCAGAAGGACCAAACTTAACCCCATGCAAGACAAATCATCATCAGTGAAGCTCTTTTTATGACTAGCAATAGATCTCAATTACTGTCCCTCTGGGAAAAGTGGGGGGAGGGTGGGAAAAAAAGGAGAAGTCCACATCAACCAGCAGTTTCATACAAAGGACAAACCAAGTATAAACTGGCATTATCCACTCAATCCTTGTATCAGATCCTTGATGATCAACCTTTAGAGCAAACACACATATCCATTTAAGCCTGTATTTGTCCAGTCACACAAATCATTCTTTAGGAAAATATTTCCCACAGCCCTTCCCATAACTTGATGTCCACAGAGAGGGTAAAAAAAACCAGAAATACAGAACAACTGTGTCTACACCAGGCAAGGGAAACCACTGATTTTACTACAATGATCTTCTACCATTATTCACTTTGACATATAACAGGACGGGAGATTGTGCTGCTAAAGTAAATACAGCAGTTATATATGCCTCCTGTGCTTTGGTTTTCTGCTCCACTACAGCCAAAGAGCTCCCATCTGATGACCTTGGGGGCACAGCATAAATGTCAGCCTAGGAAGGGCAAAACTCTAAATTAAAAGCCAACTGCATGGAAATACAAGGAGCTATTTCAGTAAGGTGATTTACTCAATATCATAATTATGAATTGACATCTTCATATTTTAATGTGGAGGGCTTGCATTTGTCTTTCAGGGCCATTTTAAAATCTGAAAATAAGAAAATACTGAATACTGAAAGTACTGCCTGAACACAAACATCCATGTTTAAGTAGCTCCAAGAGAGCTAAAGCCCAAGCTTCCTAGTGAAACTTGTAAAGCACAGAAAGTAGGAGATTTTGGGTTTACCAGTCTTGAGAAAAGATGACTGATATCAATCAGGTATGAGCCAAAACCACTCCTGAGTCTGTCTGTAGAGACTCTACTAACCTAAATGACAGATACAGCCTTTGTTTATTCATGTATTTGACAAAAACTTCTCACATATGCTAACTAAATTACACTGTCCTCAATATGCTATTGTAATGTGTGCCACAAAAACTAACATTGTTTTAGTTAAGACCGATTTTTTAATAAAAACTTTTATTTTCAAAGCAGGGGGTTTTCCCCCCCTCTAATATACACTTTCTGGCTTTAAATTGCATATAACTATCATTGCACCAAGTATCCACAAAATTAATTTAAAAACTTCACAACTGTGCATACTTCATATTACTTAAGAGTGTTAAGTAATTAAACAAAAAATAAAAATCATCTACTAAGTCTAGATTAGACTTTCTGACTTGAGTTAGGAGATCAATTAGGCAGCATTCAAACTTCCAAACTTCCTCTAGTCTTAAACCAACGTCAGCAAGCCGCAGCAGTGGGTAACTCAGAAAATACATTGGAGCTCCTTCATCATTAAGTATGTCTTTGTATAGTAGTGTGCATGCAGCTGATATTCAACATTGCTATAAATCAAACAGTATTTTCTGAACTCTTAATTTTGTATACACACCTTATATTTCCACATGCCTTCCATTTCTCACTCAGAACTTTTCCATGGGCACAAGTCTTTCAGTTCGGTTTGGGTTTTTTTTATTTGCCCAGCACTGTCTGCTTGCTGCACGTTTGCTCGAAGCTGTAGGACTGAAGAAGCTGCAAGGCAATGAGGAGACCCATCCACTTCATTTGTATCCTGCATCCAACACCTTTGCAGAAATCAGACTTCACTATACCACAGTAAGGTGAGCTGAATAACTTTGTTATTATGTATTTTTTTATTGTTAAAAGTTGTGAAGCTGAAGACTTTCATATGATAAGTGATCAGATAATATGTGGATAAACACTTTCACAATTGAAGATCCACATTCTACTTTGAGAACTGCGTGGATTCTCTAAACTCTCCAATTTTCACATTCATCTTTAACACTAAGTTATTTTCAAGATTTTTAAATAAAATTTGAAGAATACAGCACCAACAAACACCTGAAAAGTTTAAGTTGGTCACAGAGGGTAATCTCCTTTTTGCTAAGGGGATTGTTCTGCAGAGCAGAAAGAAGTTATTCCATCTTAAAAAATAAAATAAATAAAGCACAGGATGAGTACCAGAGAGTTAGTGCCAGAGTGAGGCTGAAGCCACAAAAATTGAGAAATTGTCATGTGACAGTATTCCACAACACATTCAACCTCTCAGGGGCAGCTTCTCCAGTATTTTTAAGACAATTAGGTGCAAATCATGGAAATGTACTAAAAGACACCCATTCCCATCACTATGACAGCAGCAGACACGAGATTGTAAGAGGATATTTACCAGCACACAGCTTGTTTCCATGATGTTTTTTAGACCAAGGTTACTTTGGACTCACTGGGCAGGTATGCAGTGATTTCTTCTCACACATTACTACCAAAACAGATTACAAAGTCGGTGACACTTTCACAGAATATTCTGAGTTGGGAGGGATTTTTCAGTGAATGGCCCATATGGGGATTGAATCCACAGCCTTGGTGTTATGAGCACCATGCTCCAAACAAGGAGGCTCTGTGTACAGAGGCCAAGGAAGCCTGCAAGTGTCCCTGTGCACCTCCATACTCATAGTCCTAGTTTTAAGATCTATGTCATCCTACAAAGAAAGAACAACAGGTTTCCTGCTCCACAGCCCAATCCCTTTGGAGTACTAGCGTGGCACTCAATTTCCCACACCTGCTTAAGAAAGCAGCAGGAAAAATTTGTCCCAAATTATTTTATGTTCACTTTAGTTTCCAAATTTATGCCAACTTGAAATTTGACAAAAAACACCTAGGTGATCTAGCAAGGTGCACCAATCAGTTTTAGAACAGAATGAAATTTGTTTCTTTTACCTTAGCCCCTAAAGCAGCTCAACACAGAGCTGGACAAACATCAGTGCCAGCACAAGGGAAAACACCAAAAAAGTAAATCAAGGGATGGATCAGAAGATAAAAGAATAACAGAATTGCCTCTTTTGACAGAGGAAGCTATAAAATCTCCTCAGTGTACCATCACAGATTACACTTGAACTAAAAACCCACAACAGTTTAAGACTGAATGAACTGGGTATCTGAGGCTGGGCCTTATCTCTGCTCTAGGCAGCGTTGCCCTGACTCTCCCAAAGGAGCACATGAAACTCTTCTGTGGTCATGTTAGGATGCTGATTTCATTGAAACTTTATCACTTTTCCTTTGGAATATTCAAACTGCTCTGAAACACCTCACTGGGTGATACCACAGTATAAAGAATAAGGGGAAAGGTGGGAATGTGTAAACCAGCAAACAAGGGAATACAAGGCCACAGAAAGCTGACTCAAACTTGGTTAAGATGTTAAAAGTGAGCTTCTCTTTCGAGATGTGTAAGGAAGAAGGAAGCTCTCCTCTATGTGATCAGGAGCTTTTTGAAGAAAACTCTACTATAGCTCTGGAGGATGCTTAGATATTCATTGCTCCAATTACCTGTGTTGGACATCATAGGCCACAAGTATCAGACCTTGTGAGACAAAAGGAATGATTAGTAATCAGATGAGAAGCCATCACAAATCCATTAATTATGTTTTAGCCTCAGTTCTACTGTTCTGTGTATCTGCTACAATCCCCAACAGAAAAAGTGAAGGAACAGTAAACAGCCTTGAACAATAAATAGCCTTGGCATGAACTCTGACCCTAAAATAAAGTGCATGTAACATCACAAGTAACACACAGCTACCTTCAGTATTATTCAAGTTGAAAAATACATGAACAATGTCATCCGATAGTTTAGTAAACAGTTAACTGTATTATTACAGTAAGATAAGAAATCATAAGAATATATAATTTTTATGTTGCTGCTGCTGTAAGAGTGGGAATAGGCAACTCTTTTTACAAACCCTGTGATTAATTTCACCTTCCTTGATCAGACATTACTCTGACTGTAAGTCAGAAAACAGCACTGGTATCACATAAATTACTTCCTCCATGTGGCAATCACACAAAGCTTAGGGAAATCCCACAATATTTTTTATAAAATGAGAGTGAACTTGCGAGCACTTAGCTGATGCAGCATGTCAGAAAGTCACTCTAAGGTTTGACCAGACCCCCATACAGGCTTGGAATAATGCTGCTAGGGACAGGGTCACTGGCCACTAAAGTTCCCTGACAGAAGAGCTCACATACATGAAATGTTTGAACAGATCCCAGGATAGAACTGGTGTCATTACACTCATGCTCAAGGAGCCCGTAAAGCTTGATTAATTGTGAGAGTATTGAAAGCACAGCTGGTTGTTTGCATTATACAGGATACTGTTAGGATTTACATAGCTAAACTTTGACCTACTTTAAACTGGACTGTGTATGTGCACAGCACAAATATGTATTTGATCTTTCATTTGTTGTGCTGTGTTTTTTTCCTTCTGTATTTTACATTTTCTTCAGTTAGTATTTGGGAGACAGGAGAGATGTCCTGAACCAAATAAGCAGTGCTAGCAGTTCACAATTACACAGATTCAATCAAAAACCCCAAAGGTGCATAAGGAAACAGAAAACAGCCAAATTAATTTTGTTTCAATGTTTTACAATTTTTGCAAAAGAAGAACCATGTTTTAATCTCCCTAGACTCGTCAGGCAGTAAAATACAGAAGAAAAAGATCACCTCTATCTTTAAAATTATCTTTCCTGAATTCTTTTGAGAAAGGGAAATGGTGCTGTTAAAAATGAGATGCTTAGTGAGGCTATATCTTAGAGTCTAAAGCTGTGTAAGAATCAACAGTCACGAAGCCAAGCCTCACAACAACTGCTTAGGAGTTCACTGGGCCCCTGCCATTCCTTTTATAGATGAATAATGTGAAGTTCACTCACAAGATCAGCTCTGTGCAGCCTCACAGAGAGCTAAGTGCTGATTATGTGAAACCAGCTTCTTCAGCACATAATCAGATCATAAACAACATGCAACAGAGTGCTGCATTCCAGGTAAGACACCGTGATCTACTTTACTGCATAAGCTATTTTAACTCATGAAAGTAGGTGAAGGTTGTTTAAAAGCATAGTAAGGGTTAAACCAATGTGGACAAAAAATCTGAAGACCTCTGACAACAGAAGACATCACAGTTGTAACCAAAAGGCTCAACAGCACGGCAAGTGCTACATTTCAATAAATGCCTCAGTGTAAGGAGATGGGTCCTATCTATGTTTGCTATGGGGCAGATTTGGCACAGGTGAGGTCAAGTGGCAGGCTCAGGTTTCGAGCAGGTGTCCCAGTCTGCTGCAACCATACAGACACTGCAGCTCTCGTGGTAACACTCCTGCAGCTGCCTGGGGCAAAAATTATCCTTGATTGATGACACTACAGAGGGAAGATTCAGAAGCACCACAGTCTTGTGCATGTCTTGTGCAGCTGTGATCCTGTTTAAATCGCAGGCAATATTTTTTTATTAAGCAGAACAGAACAGTTCTACCCAGTGTTTTGCCATCATAGCATTAACTGCTCTGGTAAACATAGCATATATTAAGGGCTGTTATGACAAGTTGTATCCAGAGCCTTGGGGACAAAAAAAACCTATCCCACACAAACAAAAACACCAGAACAAAATGTAACCCTTTAAAAATCTGAACTGAACTTTTTACATTTCTTCATACTCCAGTTCTGCATCGGTAATGTCACAGAAATATTTCCCTTGCAAGACATCAGGTTCAAGTTTCTAGGTTTTCCCTCAAATTGCCTAAACCCCCAGTTTATGTCATAAAATAAAAAAAATGGAAAACTTTCAAGCATTCTGAGCATCTGGTTTACTAAAAAAAAAAAAAAAAAAAAATTAAAAATAACAGTGCTGTCTGATGCCTTCTAGTGTGCATACAGGAATTTATTTTACCCTGTGATAAGAAAGGTAAGAGAGTGGATGATACACTCTACAGACAGCTCAGAGTAGCCTCACATTAGCAAACCTTGGTCCTGACGAAGGACTTCAATCACTCAAATATCTGCTGTAGGAAAAACACAGCAGGGCACAGTCAATCCAGCCAGTTCCCAGAGAGCCTCGGTAAGAACTTGCCAACCCAAGACAGAGACATGATTAGGAAAGCCAAAGTCCACCTGGAATTGAATCTAACAAGGGTTGTCAAAGGCAACAAAAGAGTCTTTATAGTTATGTAAGTGACAGAAGACAGGCTTGAGAAAACGTGAGCCTGCTGCTGAATGGAGCACAGGACATGGAAAAGGCTGAGATACTGAATGTCCTCTGACTCAGACCTCTGTGAAACCAATAAATTTAGAACTGTTTTTCTTCATTTACAATAAATATAAAACTATAATAAAGGACAGCACAACCTTAACTTGCCTTAAATCTAAACTAGCTCAGGGAATGGGTCAGATAAACTAGTGACCCATGTTCCATTTGCCAGCCCAAACATCCATCAAGTAAGATTAAACATACCTAAGTAAACCAAATCATTCGATACACCAAAGAAGGATCAACATAATGACATCTGAAATTAGTTTTTCAAGCTGAAAATAAGAGCTGAAATTACTCATCCTCTGTAATGTTTTGGCTACTTTGCATCTGCTGGAGGGAGGATACCCTGCTGCAGTATGCCATTAGCCTCATGTTATTTATCTCTTTCATTTCTTGGAGTGAATGATGTTCTAAAGCAGGGCATTGTACAGAAGGAAAGCTGGGGAGAACGAGCTCAGGCTGGAAACTGCACACCTCACCCACAGTTCCAAACAGTTTAGAACTAGCACATCTTAAATGTAGAGCTAAAATGCCATTAATTTTTAAAGTATATAGTTTTCAACAACAATAGTATCACACTTCTGTAGTACATAAGGAAATGTCAGACCAGAGGCCACTGGGGAGATAGAAAGGCTGGAGCACGTATGGTTTCATTTCTATTCCACTCCTACAGTAGCCAGGCACTCTCACCAAGGGGTTCAGCAAGGCTGTGTTCTTCTGCTGAAGGGACTATTCTGCAATCAGATTTAGTGGAGATTTAACTTTTCCACAGCTTCCCCCACCATTACTTACCTGACCTATAGGCACCCTTCATAAGCTCCCTGCAGGCAATATAATTGAATCCAGCTCCATTCCTGAGCACCTACAAAGAATATGTATCAATGCTTCAGCCCCACCCTCTGGCAGAAATAACTCAATCATGAGGCCACATCAGAACCTCTGCAGAATAAGGGTGTAAGGATAAGAAACTCCTCTATCTGTAACTACTGGAAATTACTGAGGTTATACATGAAGGAAGGAACAGTCCTGATCCCATGTCTGAAAAATCTGCTTGGAAAGAAGACTCTAATCCATAAGAGAAGCCCTCTCTAGGCAGAATAAAGCTGTCCTTTAAGCACAAAGTAGAGTGAAATGATTTCCATACTCATATGCTTGTTCTCAAGTAATGTCATCTCACCCTTCCCTACTTACTGCTCTCCAGCAGGGAAAGTGAGCCACACATTGCCATGATGGTACAATGGAAATAATTATAGAAGGTCCTACAGAAGGAAGACAAAGACCACAACAGGGCACTACCTTTTCTTTCACTGGTAAAGAGCAGCATAACAAAGAATTCCCTGCAAAGAATCCTGACATTACTTAGGATTAATTACCTGTCGACTGATTTCTTCTCTACAGTGAATATGTTGGTGTTGCAGCAACAATGAACTCAAGAGCCTTGTATTTATATACAGGAAAAACCTAGCATGCATTCCCACACCTCCATCAACTCTAGAGCTGAGCTAAATATTACCCAGCAAAAAAATCATCTCCCATTAACAAAACTCTCCTATCAAACAGCAAAATAATCCCTCACTAATCAGATCTATGTTCTTGCTCAATTTGTATTCATAAAGGAGTACAAATAAAGTTAATGGATTGCAGTTTATCTGCAATGCTGATGCTAAAAGCCTGACCATTCCTGGATTCCTGTACTTTCTACCACCTCCAGTGGTATGCCTCTGTCTGCATGATTTTCAAGTTTCTTGTCCTCCTCTTAAAGGCTTTAATTGTTTAGTCTTCTACTCACCCGCCTTTGTCTTAACATCCTAATCTTCCTACAGCCCCCTTTTACTCTACTTTTCTTAAGGTGAGGATATATACAGAACTTATTTGCAAAGCCACAAAGTACCTTCTACTTCAAATCTTCAGTCAGACCTGACTTAATTCAAGAACTTTTTGTCATATATAACCCTAATACAGATTTATATATGCAGATGCAAAGACTTGTGGCTCTTGCAGTTTCCAATATTACTGTAATTAGTAATTATCACATAAGTCTGGATGCCCAAGATTGTCGGCTAAAGATTGTTATGAACATGTAAATTCTACGACTAAATGCATCTGGACTGCTGTCATTCTTTTACAGACCTGAAGCAAACAGGAAAAAAGAGAGTCCTCGCAAACAAGAGTGCCAGTACAGGAGTCTGCTGAGTTGCACAGACTGCAAAAGTCCAGTTTCTAAAATTTTTTTCTTCTGAAATTGAACATAAACTGCAGTAACAGTTCTAAATTCTTCATCCCAGCTCACTGGCTTTTAACAAACAGCTCCTTCAGTTTGTTACAAAGGCATATGTGCACTCCCTATCCTTTCAAGCTGGGCATCTGCAAAACAGGTAACATCAGTTCACCCCTCCTGAGAAATACACAAACATCAATTAGCTGAAAGGCATTATATGACCATATTCAAGGCAAAGTAACAACATCCTACAAAGCCCAAGGAACTTACTTAAAATGTGGAAATTGCACAAAAGTAAAAGTAAGCACTTAAAAAGTGCTTTTTGAGTAAAAGAGGCAGGGCTTGACTTTAGATGGTAAGGACACTTGGCATTTCCATTACCCTTTAGTTAAAATGTAGGTCCACAAATGCTGATTAGATGTCTACCTAGACTGCAAAGAAGTCAAGAGAAACAACTCTTGCATTCAAGGAAAGTTAAGAGACCAGGTGGAAGGTAGTTTTTGAAAGGACAGATATCTGAGTGAATCTAGAGCTAAGAAGTTAAAACAGGCATCCAAAAATTTTGGGTGTTGTCTCCAAAAACATGTAGACACAGCTGCAAATTTAACTAGAGACTTGATTTGTTCTTATAATTTCAAACATGTCCAGAAATTTGATCAAACAATAAAATAAAGTACTTGAATCTTCTATTGCAAAAGAAAATGCCTAAGAAAATGTACTGAAGGTGATCAGTGCTTTGTTCTCACCATAATCCTGGAAAACCACAAGCATAAGTAAATGCATAAGCAAACTGAAAAATGTATTCACCAGCTGTTATCCAATGCCAATTTTTGAAATGTCTATTCCTTATTTCTGCTTATATACATAACCTTGGTATTCCACATTTAACTTGACAGGATTTCTCACTTGAATGTTTATGATTTACAATGTATTTGCCTTTTAATTTACTGGAACTGCTGTTTTATTTGGGGGGATTTAACTAAAGCTGTTTCCATATGTTTTGAGCCGTAAGCTTGAGACCATGTATTTGGAACTGTACAATGTTCTGCTATTGGGCAGGCTGGCATAAATTCCATGTGTTGTGTATATTCACATAATACCTCCAGGCTTCTTCAGCAGGACATCTATGATGTCAAGTGAGCATGCTGTTTTCTTGCACTATGACTAGAGTCGACATTCAGGAGGTGAAGGATACGTCATCATTTTGTCCCCAGTAGTTCACAGTACTCTGTGTTAAATCCTACTCATTTTACTCATTCATGAGAGAGTCAGTGTCTCACATTACTCTCAAACAGAAGAGACCGACAATTTTAATGCTTCCACTTTTTCAGCAAAGACACAACTTGTCAGGAAATGCAGATTAAGCCAAATCTCACCCACTGCCAGATATGCATACCCAATTCCTGTCTCACAGCACACAGCAGCAAGCCTGCATGTCACAGAGGTGCCAGACTGTGCCTTTCTCCCAGTCTCCAACCCTGCCTGCCAGAGCTAGGAAAAGGTTTCCACAGGGTCCTGTTGTTATGGATATGATACATACAGAGGTTCCACACTATCCTCTCCTCTTTCTGAGAAAGGAGCTATCTCTGTTTCCCAGCCACATAGGTCTCAACTCAGGAAAACAGAAATTTGAGAGGTCTGAGTGCAGGATTAGATAAAGTTCACAGTGACTTGAGAGTGAAATCCTAGCCCTAGTGACATCAACAGAAAAACTCTCACTGACTTTAGGGCCAAGACTTCAGCCCATATCCCAAACTAAACTGCTTCTTAAGCTGATGAAATTCAGGCCCTGATCTTGTAGAAGATGTGCACATCTTTCATTTCACATACAGAGCAGTTTAAATTCAACCGAACAATTAACATCAAATAAAGCAAGTCAGTAAGTTTTAGTGAGATCTAGTCTCTAATTTTAAGTATAACCTTAAGGTCTTACAGTGTAGTGAAGGGATTCAAACAGCACAAAAGCAACTCCAGAGATGCTTGCTTTGGTTCTTTTCTTTTTACTTACTTTTGTCTGATCATCAGCTTTAAATACATAGCAGATACTTTGCTGATTTGCTGCTTCATCCTTTATCAGACAAGCAAAGTAGCTCGGATCTTGGCTGTTGTGAATCAGCTTGTGGACCTGCTGTGGCTTGTATTCAAACAAACTTGAACAAATTAAGGGATCCCACTGCTGGGTATTCCCTGTGTCTGGCTCACATCGCAAACTGGCTGGTGAAACACAAAGTCGGATTTGGCTGGCGCTGGGTTCTTCTTTGGAAGACTTTGCACTGAGCAACCGAATCTCGGCCACAATCCAAGGCAGCATTGACATAGTGGTTAGAGAATGCACTGGGAGAGAACCCACGAGCTGCAGACTGAAACTTGCTGAGAAATCACTGGGTGTTTGACACTTTTTAACTTTGAATGTTATTGGCTCCATTTTACAGTCCTTTAGGAAACTTGGACTAATTCACCAATATTTCAGTTCCATGGAATGACATTATCTGGATGGCTCCTTTGATTAAGGAACAGAAGAGTTCTGGAAGGAAAAGAAACAGTTATCTAGGTGCTGGAACTCTATTAAAAACCCACTCCCAATAACACAAATAATTAACAGCTTAGCATCAGAAGAGATCTACCATGGCCTATCTAGCAAGTTCCCCCTCTCTGTTGGGCTTTACTATATCAGGTCCAACAAACATAATTGTAATAAATATATTGCTTGGAAAAGAGTCAGTCATGATTTAAAAGCTGCTTTATGACCTTAGCTCAACTATCTAATGAGTAACTAAATTACAACGCACATTCTTTCTAGCCTGTGTCTGTTTCATGGGCAGGCACATGTAGATCACACCAGCCTATTTCAATCCTATTATCACAGGAAGAACTCTGCTGAGCTATTCTGACCTTCATGACAGTTAAAGTCACTGCCTGTTAAGACACCTTTACATTTGGGGAAAAAAAAAAAAAGTCCACTTGACAACTTTCTTGTCCATAGGTGGATGATTTTGAATTTAGCTACTAATATGGAGTTGTTTCCTTAGGTTTAGTTTGCCATGTGATTATTGGTTGTAACCAAACAGATTTTTTCAATAAATAACACCCTAGAAATCACTGTCCTCTAAAAATGCTAGCAGTAGTCAAATGAGTGACTGCTGAAAACCTGTCAGATTGCAGTCACAAGCAACAATCCTTACAGCATTCTGGGAAGAACCAGATGACGATCACAATTCATGGCTGCATTTTAACCATGCTGGTCAGCTAGACAGGAATACTTAAATGCTAGTCAGACTGACATTGTATAATTTTCATTTCTTAAAATACCAAATGGAATATACCAAATTACACACAACCCTGTTGTAACCCTGTTATAACCAGCATCTACTACCACTACTGTTGCTTCATATTAGTACTTTTAGTAATGAAATCCAATAATTGCATTTATTTATAAACTCCATTTCACAAAATGCAGTCCATGAAAACACATAGATTGGCAGTTGTTATGCTACCCTGTTTAAACTCCTCTTTAATTGAACCCAGTTTCAGCTGTTCCACTATGTTGTGTGAGACTGATAGGCCTGTAGCTGCCTGTGCTTAAATACAAGGACACTAGTTTACCATCAGTCTTATGAGAGTTTCCCATGATAAGCCCTATTAAAACAAACATAAATAGTACCAAGATATCCTTACAAAACATTTTAATTACCTTTGAACAAGTATTGAATAAGTGGCATCTCTTTACTGTAGCAACAGTATTTCTTGTCTCGGTTAATCTACAAATAGGATAAAAAACTGTACTATTTTTCTCATGAGTTTCCAATTAAACCTTGTCCTTCATTTGCTCTTGCAATATTTTCAGACTGAATTTTTACAGTCTGAGTTCTTTAACAGTCTTGTTGAAAATGAAAGGAAATTCCAGGATTAAAAAACTCCAAAATTTTTTAAAAATTTTCAAGATGGAAATTAATTTTGAGGTGTTTAAAATGTGACCAATCTGTAAATATCCCAGGGGGGAAAAATGTTCCTGCAGTAACTGATAAACTCTAAAAACAAGAGAGCTGCAGAAATCATCTTTGGGTACATTTACTTTTTTGAAACTTTTCCATCTTTTGATAAACGAACACTGTGGCAACATTACTAGTTCCAAGGATAGCAAATTTAGCAAGAGTGCAAGTTTTCAAGATACTATTCAATGAATTCATAATAAATAGCATTCTAGAAGTGTAGATCAATTTTTTAAGTCTTTTCATAGTTAAGATGTAGATAATTTTTTAAGTCTTTCCACACCTCTGTGTGTGTATCTGCACATGGGAGGTGTAGGAAAAAGGGCCATGAAAATCTAGTTTGTACACTTCATTATAATATAGTATAATTGGGGGGATTTTTATTTATTTCACAAATGAGCAAGAATATAAGTATCTTGTAGATGAATATAAATGCATTACATCCTAAATGAAATGTCATTAAGCTGTGGCAGGGGAGGTTCAGGTTGGACATCAGGAAGGATTTCTCCTCTGAAAGGGTGGTAAGGATTGGAAGAGGCTGCCCAGCAATGTGGTAGAGTCACTGACCCTGGAAAGAACTGGACATGGTACTCGGTGCAATGACCTTGTTCACCTGGCAGTGTTCAGGCAAATGTTGGACATGATGATCTTGGAGATCTTTTCCAACATCACGGATTCTGTGATTCTAAATGGGATGGCAGCTTCAGGAAGCATTTTTACACCTTATCAACACAGACTGCTGAACACAGTTATCATAGTTTTCCATCAGCCAGGAATCAAAACGGTCTCTTCTTTGACAAACTATTACAAATTGTTTCTCATTAAATGAAAAATAGTTCAGCAACTGCAGGTAAGATTGGATTAATTCATAACTACCATGGTGTGTAGTCTAAACTACATAAAAATCATGGGTTTAGCTTTTAGTGCCCTTGTCACTTAGTGGCATAGATAATAATCTCAGGATAAGAAAGCCTAAGAAAACTACATTTTTAACTGAAAACAGGAGAACTGAGCTACCACACAGATGATGATGTATTAGCCACACACTTTTTGTAGCCAATTTCTTATTCATGTTTTCTGAGAACCTATCTTAAAAAAATGTAATTAAAGGCATGTAAAAATACACGTCACCCTTATTTCAATTAACTTCTCAAGAGAAGTTTCTTTTTGATTCCACCATCTACCACACTCTTTTACCCTAGATCTACAAGGCAACAAAGCCTCAAATAAAAATGAATATCACAATATAATACATTATTTTGTATATTAACTCTAAGGACTGAACAATATATAAAAAACTCAAGGTTGATACGCTGTCATATTTAAACAAACATTGTACTGCCAGAATGTATTTAATATAAATGCAAAGCTTCTTGTCATTCATCTCTTTTTTAAAAAAATAAACATCTTGCAAAGTCAACAGCATAAATACTCCAGTGTCTGCATTTGTTTTTTCCAAAGAAAAACACTTACTACTAAATCAAACCAGTTAAGTAAAAGTCAAAATGCTAGGTTTTTTTCCTAATGTTAAGAGAGGCTGAAAGTGCAGTTTCTCAGAGCACCAATTTAGCAGCATCAGAAAGTCTCCTTGTCTAACCTGTATCGTTCTGTATGTTACTGTTCTGCATGTTCCATCTCTCTTTCCTGTTCTCTCTTTGTTTCCTCCTCCTGTCACCTACTGTAAACAAATCCCACCAGAAGTTATGCCAATTTCATGCTGCTGGTGTTAACATCCTTCAAGTTTACACCAAGGACTAGGTTTTAC
Organism: Chaetops frenatus; assembly: GCA_013400775.1. Taxonomy (NCBI): domain Eukaryota; kingdom Metazoa; phylum Chordata; class Aves; order Passeriformes; family Picathartidae; genus Chaetops; species Chaetops frenatus. The sequence goes on along the minus strand of VZTR01014618.1, from coordinate 154,918 downwards.
TTCAAGACCATGAAGTATTTATGTATGTGCTTAATTTAAACCTAGAAATATCTGTGTTCTCAACAGGCCTATTCCCAGCCACAAAACTAAGCACACATTACAGCCATGGAGTAGCCATGCTCTCAGCCCATCATGTCTGCTCTGACTCCACTGCTTGGAATTTTAGCACCTTTACCCATCTCTGGTTGCCACCATTCAGTTCACCCCTTCTGAAATTTGGCTCTGCAGGTGCCATAGGAGTTTACCATACATATCAGTACAGTAGGCTTGAACCAGTTTCTTCTTCCTCCCAAGTGTCTGATTAACTCATGCTTATTAAATGCTTATTTCACCTCTAATCCAAGAGAGAATAGAAAAGATATAAAGCTGTCTGCTAGTTTCCTTCCACATTAAATCTGATGTTCCTCTGGTAGCTCTAAGTGCCATTCAGCTTCATTACTCTGGGCTTTGCTGAGCACACTGGATGTCTCCAGCTGTTCTCCCAGTGTTCACAGACGGAACTGGGGCAGTTCCTCTTTCTTCTCTCCACCAGCATCTTTTGAAGGATCTTGGTTGCCCTTGCACTCAAAACTGAGAACAGCTTAAGTAGCATTCCTCAGCTGACAGCTTTGTTGCTGAAAATGTTTAGAGAATATGAACCCTACTGTTCCTACTGTTTAGCCTGCTTTGATTCAGCTGCATTTGCTCCATCAGCATAAAAACAGCCAGTCAAACTGTAACACATGAGGTATTTACACAAACCACATTAATATATCTATCCCTGCCTTCTATACCAGACTGACTCATTAATGTGGAAGATACACATGGGAACCTAGGTGTGCCCTTTGTCCCCCTCTTCTGCTCTGATCAACCCAGACACTTCTCACAAGTGGGGAGCAGGCTTAGAAAGCATGCAACACTACACTGATGGTCCTGTTCTAGCAAAATCTGATACTGTGTTTTTTATAACCCTAACTTAATTTTAAAATATATACGTATTAGACTCTTGCTCTCCAAAATCAAGTTACATTCTCACCATGCTATGCCACCAAGCTAAGAAGGACACCTTCAGAGAGAAGTCAGGGTGATGGCAAGACAGCATGAAAGGGAGAGCTACACAAACTATTACTCCTGCCATTCTGGACCCCAGGTTTTCCCTGTGTGAAGATACATGATTAAACAGCATTGTATCATGCAGGATAGCATTCCTCAAAACTCACCATCTCTCAAGAGAGCAAAGACTGTATCAGGAGGCCAAGGTATTGGCTCCAGGTGCTAGTTGGTTAGATGGGGTTAGCTTTGAGGTTAGGAAGCAGAATCTTATGGGGTTATTGTGCTAGTAACCTGAGAAGGTGAGGCACTGAAAATCAGGTTTGTGCACCTGGGGGAACACCGGGCACATCTGGGATATACTCAAACTAATACAGAAAAGAGACAAAGAGAGGAGAGAGAATGTTCCAAACTAAAAGAACACACATACCTCACCCCACCCACTTAAAAAAAAAAAAAGAGCAGAAACTTTGGCAGTGGTGAAGCGTTACCCTTCTTTTGTCCTTTCTTCTCAACCAGACTAAATTCAATACAGACATGCAGCCTAAAGGTGTAAACTATTGTTCAGAACATTGATAACTACAGATCTAAGCAACCCTTCACTCTGGTCTGGCTCCTTCCCTGCTTTGGTAGCAGCTGGAGTGCTGGGACTCACAGCAGAACTGCCGAACTCAGAAAATGCATCAAGCAAGGAAGCAGCCAGAGCTTTCACACAGCAATGAGTAAATGAGGAGCCTGATGTGGGAGCCAAACAGAAAGATGCCATCTTCCTCGACCTTTGCAGTTCTTCTGAGAGACAACTGTGCAGTTACTCCACATCAGGCTCAGGACAGCAGCTTTAGTTTATGTAAGTTTCTGTAAGTCAGTTTTTCTCCCCTTCAAGAAGTTAGGCAAAAAATCCAACCGTACCGCAAGGTCTTATGAAAAACAGCTGGTCTTAAAGAGCACAAATTTGTTCAGCTCTTCTCTGCATGGCATTAGCACTGAACCCTGTTGACAAATGGAACCAGAGGCACTGGTACAGACTGCACTTCACCACTGATTATTTTAGCAGAAATATCATACTACTTAAGGATTATGAGGAGCCCTGGCCTGCAGCCAGAACTCTGTAACACTAGCCAGAACTAAATACCACTTGTCTCCCTCTCTTTCTGATCCCTAACTAAAATTTACATTGTCTTTGCTCCAGCTGACAGATTTCTCCATCCACCTGGCAGGATATATAGAAGACCACAAATGAGAATATATATTAAGTATGTCATGACACTGTCACTGCTGAGAACAGTGTTCACAAAGTTTTTATTTAATTCAAACTGGCACTTGTAATCATGACACACCTCTCTTGTTGCAAGGATGTTCTTTTTATCTCATAGCTACTTATTATCTGCTGTTTCCTTCTGAAACTATGGTTTGCTGTGGGCAACAGCATGTGCAAGTCCAGAAACCAATTTGTCTCAGAAATTAGTTTTAATTTGCATTATTTTTTCATTAAATGCTGACTTTTAAAAGACTTAATGCTCAAATGCTGTCAGCAACTCCAGACTGGGTGCTGAATAACATTTGACCATATACTCTGGTACTGGATCCAGTAATAAACACACCTGAAATATTTACCAGTACAACCAGCATTTATATCACTCCTCAAGTAAGTTTAAAAAACAGACTATTAAAAATTGCAACAAAATGGTAGTATGTTCTTGATTACAAACATACACGTTTATATTCAACTATCAAATGAAGAAAATAGCTGACTGTTCCTGCCCTTAACACCTGTTGCTATTTCCTTAATCAAGTCCATGGAAATTAATATACTGATGATTGAAGTCCTCTGACTCAGCCTCATACAGACCTGAACTAAATACTGAGCTGTTCTACCACTGTACTACATTTTAAACCCCCCTCCACCCCCCCCCCAAAAAAAAACCAAAACAAAACCAAGAAAACAAACAAACCCAAAAAAAAACTTTGTAAAAGAAAGCTTGCTAGATAAATTACATTATGAATGCCATTCCTTTTTATTCAATTGCATATCCACAGTGAAAATGCCTGCATTCAACTTTGCAGTTAACCAAATTAAAGTGAAAAAAGTGTAAAGTCATCCACCTATGACTGAATGTGTTTCACATTCCTTCCATCCTGCCATTTTTCTCACCTGCAAGCATTTCTACTTTTGTGTATTACCTATGATTTTCAGCATTCCTATATAACAACCAGTGACAAATTTCTATTTCAGCACTTAGAAGTGTCAAAAGTATAGTCATATGCATCAGCTCAGAGGTGTTCGCTCTTCAGAAAATGTATAATTTATTAATTCTGATCCACGGTGTTTCATTCAATCTCTGGGCTTAACGCAGACACAAATCCCACCATCTGCACTACTGAAGGTTCCTACAGCAGATCTGCCATGTTAGCCTTTCTCCCAAATAAAACACAGCACACAAAGGCCTCAGTCTTTTCAAACTGCGCTATAAATAACCACATTCGTTTCATACCTCTCGTGAACGCAGTTTCAAGAGATCATTCCCTTGTTGACTTAGTTCACGAATTTAAAGGGCCACAAGAACACTGCGCCGCTGCGGAGGGATTGAAAGTTACATTCGGCTGTGCCGCGGTAGGAAAGGTCCGTTTTTCCCCAGGGAAGAGCCGCTTTGCTGCTCTGAGACGGAGAACGGTCAGGGAGGATTTTCCATAGATAGGCGAGGAAACAGCAAACAAGAGAGAAAAAGAACTTAAGGCACCTCAGGTCACTGACAGATTAAATTCAAGTAAGTGTCTTGGTTATTCTGACGAGGAGCCAGCTCTCCCAGAACCCGGCCGGCCGAGAAGAGCGGCACCGGCGCCGCGGTCCCCGCTGCGCTCCCGCCCGGCCGCCCCGTCCCGCAGCAGCGCTGTTCGCCCAGCCAGAGCTGCGGCTTCGCCGGGAGCCCTGCTGGGACCGACGGCGCGGCCCTGCCGCGGGCTCCGGGAGCGCGCAGCCCGCTCCTCCGCGCCGCGGGCACGGAGCGGGGCCCGGGCCGGACCCGCCCGGC
>VZTR01014618.1:110718-150760 GCA_013400775.1 Chaetops frenatus | reverse complement strand
AGGCGCGACCGGGCACCTCCCGCGCGGGGAGGCGGGCGGGGCCGGTAACGGGCTCCGGGCCGGCCCAGGGGCTGCCTCCTGCCCGCCCCGCCCCAACCTGCCGGCGGGCCGGGACGAGGACGGACCCTCACCGCACACCCGGCCGGGCCGCTCGCAGCCTCTCTGCCCGCGCCCCGCCAGCACGGGCGAAAATAGCAACAGGCGGCGGGTCCCGGCCCGGGGGGCGGACGGCACGGGCTCCCGGCAGAGACGGCGGCCAGCTGAAGCACCCTGCCCTCGCCCGTTAAGTTCCTCTCGAAAAGCATTTCGGCGACGCTGCCGCGTGTGTCTGGCACAGCTTCTTACCTCCCGCGGCAAACATGTCGTTGTCGCCTTGCGGTAGTGAGCCTGGGCGAACGGCGGGGTCGGCCCAAGTGGCGAGCGAAGGTTGCTCACAAGACTGGAGCTAGCCCGGCTCGCCAGCTCTGAAGCGGCCAAGTCCCCACTCGGCTGTGGGCCCAGCCTTGGCCGCAGGGCAGCCTTTTGCAAGCTCACCTGAGTCACCTCGACGGCTTCCTCAAAGAAACCACGCTTGAATATGCATAAAATCATTGTAAGAGTTGGTATTAGTTGGTGTTCCAGTTGCCAGGAAGGATAAAGCACCAATGGATCTGGAGACTTAATTATACTTCTCTGCAAGTGGAGATGATTAAGGCACCCTACATCCCCGTTGTGCAAACCACTTTTGCACTCAATTAATTTCAAGTCTTCTTGGCAGTAAGACCTCCGATTTACTTACTTTTTAGCCAGAGCACATTTGTAGAATCAGAGCTTTCTGAAGGAAATCTGCTCTGTTGCTGTAAGGAAAACATTCAAGCTGTTAAATGCAAGCACAATATTGCCCCAGATTATGAAAAACAAGTCAGATTTTGGTATCTAAGCACATCCCCTACTTGCAAAGTGTAGATACACATGTAGCTACAAAGTGCGTTGTGTCTCCATGACCTTTGGCATCCAGGTGTACTTCCACAGGATTGCTGATAGGTGAATTGAGGTATCTAAGTAGCAATTGGCTCAAAGAGCTTATTCCCAGTCCATGCTCAGGTCATGGTTTGCTGCTTCCACTTCAGACACGGGAATAGGTACGAGTGCTTTTTGTTTTTCAGTGACATCTCCAGGGTCCTTGGAAAGAGGAATGCCATCTTGTAATCAGTGCCTGTCAGTTTTTAAACCATCACAGCTAAGGACAATGCTCTTACTCCAGTTATCACCCAATATCAGTACCTGAGTCAAGTATGTCCTTTTGCTTGTTTTAAGCCTGAATGAGCATCACATGCTTCTGGTAACCATGGTCTAGCAGAAGGTGGAACTTCAATTCCATCCAGACAGTTCTGGCACTTCAGCTGAGGCTCATGCATTCCCAAATTACCAACTGATGATCTCAGGAAGAGACTTTTTTACTGCTTCACTGTTGCCTTTCAGAAAAATGTATTGAAACAGATAAGGATCCTACAAGATTATTTATTGATCCTTGGAAAATCCTTTAACAACAACAGAAGTCAATACTAGAGCATGAGAAATACTTCCTTCTTTCTCTCTTTGATACTGGGAAAGAAATCAGCCTCAGAATGTTCAGCCTGCCCGCAATTAAAATTACCTAATCATCGCCTACATTGGACAGCATTCCTTCTCTGCTTCCTGATGAAACTGTTACTCAAGTAGGGGCAAAAAAAAAATAAAAAAGAACCACAATGAGGATTTTATGTTCCAGTCCCTAAAAATTAAACACTTTTATGTGTTCCAGGGACTGAGATCCCAGTATTCATGTGAAAGCTATGAGCACCAGACTTCCCTAATAATTTTGTATTTTCTGAAAGTGTAGATGTCTGGGTTTTTTCCTTCACTGGTTAGATTTTCTTTACAGTAACCTATGATATATAACATATACCATTAACTTCCTCAGATGGAGGAGGAAAATCAAGCTGTGCTTTCCACATCTTGCAAACATTATATAAAAATAACACTAGTTTAACCATTTTCTCTTTTTCCAGTCACATTCTAAAAAAATGCAAGGAAAGCCCCTCCACTGCCTTTTGTACAGAACCTAAATATACAGGCTTGTATGAGAGAATATACAGGCTGTGAGAACATGTGGGTAATGAAGCTTCTTTTGTGGGTTAAGCAGCAGAAGTATCTCCTCACTTGGTCCCAGCTGGGGTAGGATTGTAGATCAATATAAATGTAGGCTGAATGTGCCAGGCCATGAGCAAGGGCAGAACATGGTGCTGCACCCTTTGCAGTACCATGAGGCAAACAGGAAGTTTCCACCCAAGATGCTTTCAGAGTTCATAGTTGCTCCATCGTTGGGCAGCAGCTGAGCAGTAATGTTTATGGATTGTGCATTTGAGTGCAGCCATCTGTATTGTCTTTCAGTTGCCTTGTAAGCTGATGTGCTTTTCCCTCTGTATTACCCATAATGATGATTTTCTGTCGTTATTGTATAAAACAGTCTAAGTCTTTTTTTGTTCCTTCTGTCATGTAAATTTGTTTAGTACATTATTAAGGGATGTTAGTAACTGTTTTGCAGTGCTTTGACCAAGTGAGCTCTGGATGAAGTACTACATTCTTATCCAATGACATTCTATCTCCAGATGCTATTTATATATAGACTCAATTAATAAACAAAATTTGCATGGCTGCTATTATAGCACATTTACCTACTGAACACACTGTAGGAATACATGCCAGTGACATTAGTTAGGGATTATCTTTATACACAAGAGGCTTTCCATTATCACTGATGAGTAGTCAAGAAAGAGTTGAGCTACTGTTACAGATCCTGCCTGCTGCTGTCTCTGTATTTTTGAGCATTTCAGATGTCACGATTAATCCTCTCTCTTCTTCATTCCCATAAATACATTTGAAAATTACTTACCAGTGATTGTGTGAGTATTTTAAGCTTTTCCTTTTGTTTGGAAGCTGCTGTTTCTATGCCATCAGCTATATTACAGTTTATTTAGGTGAGTGTTAGGATATAATTGGAGAGTTTAATAGGCTCATCCCATTATGCACAATGTTCTGATGGTTCATGACCTCATTTCTGTTACCTGGCCATTGCTATACAGCAGTGATGTTGGCTTCTACTTGAAGTTAATCAGAAATACCTGATGAATGTGAGTCTTATATAGTGCAAAAATATACTGGGAAGGAAAGGAATTCAGCTTAATTACCTTTGATTAGTTTTGTACTTAGAGACAGAAAACTGTTTTATTGGTGATTTTTTTTATTTACAATTAATTGGATTTACGTATGGCATCCAGATGCCTTCAGTCTCAGAATCCTAAAAATCCCCAAACTTGTTAATACTTATGCTGGTGGTTAACAAATGTTAATTTAATATAATTTTAATGTTGCTATTCACAGTGATGGCTAATCAAGGACATAAGATTTGCTTGGTGGTGGTGTGTGAAAATAAAACCCAAGACCACTGGAATTTTTAAAAGGATTAGCAAGGAGTAAAACCTTATTTACAGAAATTTTGTAGGTGAATCAGTTATATATTTAAGCACACACTTGTATAATATGAAAATTGCTTATATATTAAATCTTGTTTTAGCGTGAGTTCCAGTTATCCTTGGATGATTTGTTGTATATAGCAAAATTATCAAATCTTTTACATAAATGCAGTGGACTAAGTTCGTAGCCTATGAGGAAGATGAAGTATTTACTTCCTTCCAGTCAAACTGTTTCAATCCATCCCTGAATTTTATTTTATTCAGTAAATTTTATGAAACTGGGACTTGTGAAAAAATGAATAACCTTCAAGTGAAGTACATCAGTCTACTCCTAGAGCATTACTGTTTTGGGGTTTTATTTTGGCAGAGTTTTGAGCTCTATGCTGATTCTTCTCAGTCTTTCCTTCTAGCCCTAGCCCCATAGGCCTGATCCCCTATAGGATCAATGTTTACAGTGGTCTCTGGAATGGTGTTTTCATCTGTTATAAAAAACAGGCTCATTTTGCATGTTTTTGGTAATACAGGGATGTATCTTTCTCTAGAAATAGCCAAAGATTCCCTTACACCAGTTCAGTCTGGGATGAAAGCATTCTTTATTCCAGTCATGGCAATTCCCATTTCTGGATAAAATACTAGTGCCCCTGCTCCCAGTTCAAGGCTGCTGCTTTTTTACAAATTGCATTTGTCTGTGTCTTAATATCTATCTTGGGACTAATAATGTCTATGTAGGCTTCATTATGTTACACAATACTTTAGTGGAAGAATTAGACCAGCTCTGAAGAAACTGTAGTTCAACACCCGTTCTGACTTGCAATACTAACTTCTCTCTTTGCTATACTCTTGCTTTGTTTTGATTCTTTATTTCAGTTCTAGATCCTCTTTCTCTGATGCAAGACAAGGTTAGTAAAGACTTTAGCAATAACAAGTTTTATCTTGTAATTCTGTAGTTTGTTGTAATTGTTCAAGCAGCTTGATAAACCACTGATTTGGCTATTTCTTTTGTTACCTCCCCCCCATCCTGAAGTTCTGAACTTCTGTCTGGAACAGAGAAAGGAATGAAACAATTAAATTCCTTGACCTTAGGAAGACACAATGATAAAGACTGGATCATCATCCTATGTCTGTACTATTTCTGAGGAATGCTCTAAAGCCATTCTAAGCATGTCTCAGTACACATGAGTACATTGCAGGTCTCACTTCCAGACTTCTTGCATTTGCAAAATTCAAATCAAGGGTTGACATATAAAGGTACATATGAAACATGCCTCTCTAGCCTGTAGAGATGTTAAGATAAATCATAAAAAAAAATCAGGACCTGTAATCCCCTATCTTCAGGCCTTCCCCATTAATTCAGTAAAGCACCCTTTGTCATATTCTGTACAAAAAGAAATGCGAACCCTCCCAATAAAAACGGAAGTAAATGGAATGATGGAATTGTTTCACGCTGAAGGTCCCCTTTAAAAATCACCTAATTCAACTTCCCTGCATACAGCAGGGGCACCTTCCACTAGATCAGATTGCTCAAAGCCTCATCCAACCTGGCCTTCAATACCTTCAGGCATCCAACAGCTTTGCTGGGCAACTTGTTCCAGTGTCTCACCACCTTCAGTATTAAAAAATTTTTCCTTGTATCCAATCTAAATCTATCCTCTCCCACTTTAAAATTGTTTCCCCTTGTCCTATCACTACAGTTCCTGGTAGAAAGTGTGTTTCTTATAAGCCCCCTTTATATATTGAAAGATCTCATAGCCTCTCCTACAGGCTGAGCAACCTCAGCTCTCTCAGCCTTTTTTCCCAGCACAGGTATTCCAAACCTCTGACTGTTTTCATGGCCTTCCTCTGGACCTACTCTAACAGGCTCATGTTGTTCTTGTGCTGGGATGCAGTACTCCAAGTGGGGTTTCACAAGAGCAGAGTGGAGGGAGACAATCGCCTCCCCTGTTGAGGCCCAAGGCTGCAGGCTTGTACAGACCCACAAAGCTTCTCCAGCCCTCGGTGCAGCTCATCAATACCCAAATTGAAGGCACTGTCCCAGCCTGCCTCCTGAAGAACCATTCCTCTGTGTATGCCCTCAAGCAAGGAAGAAGCCAATAAAAAGCAGATCCTGTGAGGTAGGACAGTGCTTTTTATCATGCCAGTGTCCCCTCTTAGGCAACTGGATCAGGCATGAAAACTCCACTCCAGAAAAGTACTGAGACATTCACATAGAGGCTTGAAAGTATTCATCCCTTCCGATGGGACATAATTCACTCAACCAGGCTGACTTGAGAGGCAGCTGTCATGTCTCAGAAGGTGTCATAAGCCACCAAAGATCCCTGAAGCACCCCCAGACTCATTTCCGAGGCCTCTCACCACAGGCCTGCACATGATCTGCAGTGGTACATCATACTGTGTAAAACTTCCTCTCCTTCCACTCCCCACAGGGCTGCCTCCCTGTACCCAGCTGCACAACTGCTGCAATCTTCAAGTTGCACAGAAAATAACAAGCACAGAGGATTTGAATTCAGGGAGGATAATCAGGCCTAGATGTTTTGCATTTATAAATATTATGTAGCTATGGTTGTGACTATTACTGCTACAATGATATCCAAAGCAAGCACTGAAAATGCAGAAAACCTCTATATTAAAGTCAACTGACAACCTCCAAATAACCCTCTCAGGCTTCACAAGCACAGACAAGAGCATGCAATAAAATGGAAACTTCTCCTCTGAATTAGACATGCAGAGTTATGCACTAAGTCATGGCAGCAAACTGTGAGAGGCTCCAAAACTGGGCTATGCATTGAACTAATTATGCTTAGTTCAGTGAGGCAACAAAAAGGTGCTGTATGTAAATATACTATCTTAATGGGCTCACAGTATTCAAAGACAATTTAGTACACTTTGTATCTCTAGCCTGGAATATAATATGTAGTCCTATAGCAAATAGATATTCAACAAATTTGATGTGAGTTTCTTGTTTATTTGGGCCAAAATCCCTAAGAAAGATCACTACTTCTGGATCATCTGCCCCAAGTTTGTTGAAGTCTCACCACAGGCTTTAAATACTTCCTGTTAACAGAAGAACTTGCTTTGCAAATCAAAACTTAGACAAAGTTGCTTAGCGTTATCAGATTATATGAACACAAAAGAAATAATTCACCACAAAACAGGCNAAAAAAAAATCAGGACCTGTAATCCCCTATCTTCAGGCCTTCCCCATTAATTCAGTAAAGCACCCTTTGTCATATTCTGTACAAAAAGAAATGCGAACCCTCCCAATAAAAACGGAAGTAAATGGAATGATGGAATTGTTTCACGCTGAAGGTCCCCTTTAAAAATCACCTAATTCAACTTCCCTGCATACAGCAGGGGCACCTTCCACTAGATCAGATTGCTCAAAGCCTCATCCAACCTGGCCTTCAATACCTTCAGGCATCCAACAGCTTTGCTGGGCAACTTGTTCCAGTGTCTCACCACCTTCAGTATTAAAAAATCTTTCCTTGTATCCAATCTAAATCTATCCTCTCCCACTTTAAAATTGTTTCCCCTTGTCCTATCACTACAGTTCCTGGTAGAAAGTGTGTTTCTTATAAGCCCCCTTTATATATTGAAAGATCTCATAGCCTCTCCTACAGGCTGAGCAACCTCAGCTCTCTCAGCCTTTTTTCCCAGCACAGGTATTCCAAACCTCTGACTGTTTTCATGGCCTTCCTCTGGACCTACTCTAACAGGCTCATGTTGTTCTTGTGCTGGGATGCAGTACTCCAAGTGGGGTTTCACAAGAGCAGAGTGGAGGGAGACAATCGCCTACCCTGTTGAGGCCCAAGGCTGCAGGCTTGTACAGACCCACAAAGCTTCTCCAGCCCTCGGTGCAGCTCATCAATACCCAAATTGAAGGCACTGTCCCAGCCTGCCTCCTGAAGAACCATTCCTCTGTGTATGCCCTCAAGCAAGGAAGAAGCCAATAAAAAGCAGATCCTGTGAGGTAGGACAGTGCTTTTTATCATGCCAGTGTCCCCTCTTAGGCAACTGGATCAGGCATGAAAACTCCACTCCAGAAAAGTACTGAGACATTCACATAGAGGCTTGAAAGTATTCATCCCTTCCGATGGGACATAATTCACTCAACCAGGCTGACTTGAGAGGCAGCTGTCATGTCTCAGAAGGTGTCATAAGCCACCAAAGATCCCTGAAGCACCCCCAGACTCATTTCTGAGGCCTCTCACCACAGGCCTGCACATGATCTGCAGTGGTACATCATACTGTGTAAAACTTCCTCTCCTTCCACTCCCCACAGGGCTGCCTCCCTGTACCCAGCTGCACAACTGCTGCAATCTTCAAGTTGCACAGAAAATAACAAGCACAGAGGATTTGAATTCAGGGAGGATAATCAGGCCTAGATGTTTTGCATTTATAAATATTATGTAGCTATGGTTGTGACTATTACTGCTACAATGATATCCAAAGCAAGCACTGAAAATGCAGAAAACCTCTATATTAAAGTCAACTGACAACCTCCAAATAACCCTCTCAGGCTTCACAAGCACAGACAAGAGCATGCAATAAAATGGAAACTTCTCCTCTGAATTAGACATGCAGAGTTATGCACTAAGTCATGGCAGCAAACTGTGAGAGGCTCCAAAACTATGCATTGAACTAATTATGCTTAGTTCAGTGAGGCAACAAAAAGGTGCTGTATGTAAATATACTATCTTAATGGGCTCACAGTATTCAAAGACAATTTAGTACACTTTGTATCTCTAGCCTGGAATATAATATGTAGTCCTATAGCAAATAGATATTCAACAAATTTGATGTGAGTTTCTTGTTTATTTGGGCCAAAATCCCTAAGAAAGATCACTACTTCTGGATCATCTGCCCCAAGTTTGTTGAAGTCTCACCACAGGCTTTAAATACTTCCTGTTAACAGAAGAACTTGCTTTGCAAATCAAAACTTAGACAAAGTTGCTTAGTGTTATCAGATTATATGAACACAAAAGAAATAATTCACCACAAAACAGGCTGTTTCAGATATCAGAATATTACTTATATTTAATTAAAACAAGTTTTGATTGAAATACATTTGTAGTCAACTTCTACTTTAAAAAGCTTTTAGTTCAACTGATTGGGTTTTTTTGGTCCATTAAGGGTAAAGGTACTTTCCTTCCAAAATAAGATACTAGAGCCAAGAGTACCCAAAATGACTCTAAAAAGCAGAAGTCTTTATAGTCAGAGTTCTGAGGTATTTGGTCCTAGAAATCCTTAACTTCTTAAATAATGCACTTCTAATGCTGCAAAAGCCAATCAAGGTAGTAATTTTGCGATTTTATTCAGTCTTTCGTTGAAGTTTGTTTTTTTCTGGTTGAAAGAAGTGTTTTTCAAGAGCATTGACCAATTCATCTAATTCCTTCTTCAGCTGTTCAACATCACTGGAAAACAAAAATCACACAAACACAGAAAACAGTGAAACAATAGAAAAGCTAAAATGTACATTTTCAGTATGAAGAATTTTAACATCTGTTGTATGGCTTTAGACATTTTCTATTAATGCTAAAAGTGTATATATTTGCACTGATATATACAAAGGGTAATGCACTGATGTTCACTTTCAACTGACATGCATGAAGACTATGAAGAAACATAACCCCACAATACGATCTAAAGTAGAATGGCCAATTTGAGTTCAGAAGAACTTCTATTACTAAACGTAAGTAATTAGAAGTGCAATTTTTGTATTTGTAACTGTATTCTTAGATGACTTTTTATCTGTGAAAAAGCATTAATTTCATTATATAAGTAAATAATTATTTAACTTTAAGACTGTAGGATTTCCAAGGCTACCAGTTAAGGATATAATTACCAAACATAAAAGGGTTTGAAATATATTAGAACACTCTATTTGATTAAATAATTTTAAAGCAACTATATATGTAAAAAGAAGGTGAAAATATTTACATTTATTTCAGGCAGAATGCTTTTCCTGATATTGTTTTCACTGAACGCAAAACTGAGTTCAAAGACATTTCAGTGACAAGAACGTGTCAACAAATTTTGCAGAGTTGGAACTTTATACAAATACATTCACTAAAATTACTTTAGTAATATTATTTGTTTGTGGAGAGCCCTCATTTCACCAAAACAATACCCTAAAGCCACATAGACTCTATTACACCATATGTACTGCTGTAAGTGACAATACCTGTTTCCAGGGGGTGCACAAAGTTCAGAATAGTATTTGATCTTTGGTTCCGTCCCACTGGTTCTCATTGTGGCCACTCCTCCATTAGCAAAAGTGAATGTTATCATTTGGCTGCTTTTACTTGTAGGAAGTATCTAGAAATAACAGAATATATTTTTAAAAAAATATATAGTCTTGGAAAGAGACGATATATAAACTCATGGCTTGATGTTAGATAATATGACAAAAGCATCAGCTAAAATTAAAGTTTAGTTCTGTTTTCTTCAACATTATGGTCTTGAGACCACAAGGACAGGCTTGCCCTCCGCCTGGAATCCAGTAGAACTGCATCACTGCTATGTAGCTCTTCAAATCCAGCCAACTCTTTTACTGCTAATAGAAGTCGTGCTGTCATGGCATTTCCCAGGAGGAAAGGAAATGGAGATTGTGGAAAAATATAGAATCCAAAGCCACATCTTAGCAGACAGTTTAACTTGCTCTCACAAGAAGACAATGCAGATTGCTGTGTCAAGGCAGCAAGATCCTCCTACCGCCCTTTACAAACTGTCCTCTTGGAGAGAAAGCTACACCACAAAACCTAACAAAAAACCCAACATCCCCTTGGCTTCACTTCCTCTCACCAAGGCAAAACAATCATCACCAATCTAACTTATTTTATGACTCAGGATGTAAATATGTTTAGTGTTTCTCCACAGATTGTTTTATGTATGTGTAAATACATCACATATGATTTACATGTAATTAAAAAAGATACTTACAGCCTTTTGATCTGGCTGGCTGCTGTCATACCCAGTAGTTAGATCCCTTATTCCAGAAACTTTAAATCTACCACAAGATTTTGGGTATGTGTTTTTTCCATCAAAATTTCTAAGGTTGTCAAAAAGCTGTTGAATAACTTTAGGATCGTGGCAGATAAAATACGAAGCTTTAGTAATATGGAAGCCATATCTGTGAAGACACAATATTAGTGAATCCAAGGAGCAATGTTCTAAGAGTTGTACACCAGACACACTATGCAACCTTCCAAAAAACAATACTTCTGTACTCATGATTACCCAGCTGAAGCATCAGTTCACAACCTTACAACTTTTAAAAGGCCTAAACAGCTTAATTACCCTATTTTATATACTTTAGAGAAACTTCTGTGCAGATGCCTTATATTTTTGTTGATTAAAACTGAGAAAGTTTACAGCAAAACAAGAAGAAAAAAAGATACTGTTATTGCCTTGAAGAGCTCTAGCCACCATGGGAAGGGAAGAGATTACATCTAATAGCTTCTTTGACTGGATTCCAGCTGACCTTTTCTAAGTAAAACAAATTCTAGACTGCTTTTTTCAATCACACTTCATTAAAGTGTTTCTCCTCTCCCACTGAAGTGTTTTTACTAAACTAAACAGTTCTGAATGTTGTTTCTCTACCTCACCTGTTTGCTGCCAGGTAATGTGATGCATCAAAGACAAATGACCTGTTAAGACTGACTTTTCAAAATAGCATGTTGTTGAAAAACATGCAAGCCTGGACTGGTTGTTCAAGTGAGCTCTTGCTTCAGATCAAGACTTGATAAATATCCTTGATGGCATTGAAAATCTGAGGGGCAGAATCTTCATTAGTACCAGGATGTTCATGCTAGAAATCTGATAGCCTTCTTAAATAGGGTCATGTTTATACCTAAATGGACATCTTGAAGGTTAGTAGTAGTTAAATTAGCTTAGGAATTCAGTAAGGGAATTAACAAAACCTATCGTGTAAATGAAAGAANATGAATTCCACGAGAGACTTGTGTTTCTTGTGGGAAAAATCTCCATAGTGAGACAAGAGAGACTCTTCTTCCAATTGGACTGATGAAAGCCTATTTTAAGAGTGGTAAATTGACCAGGGGTTTTCTAAGTTTGTTTCTCTGTGTTGTTGGTGAGAAGGATGGTGGTAAAGGAAGATAAATGAGGTGGGAGAAAGGAACCATCATGGGTGGGGGGCTGGGGGGAGGAAGAAGAAACCACCTGGGGGTTGATTTTGATTCTGTTGTCTTTTGTTAATAAACTATTTTTATCTTTGAAGTTTAGGCCTGTTTTGCATTTCTCTTAATCCTTATTCTCATAAAACCACTACACTACACTCTCGCCTGGTGTGAGCAGGCGAGCAGGTGAATGTGAAACCGCTACAAGTGATAAGCCTACTAAGACCGTGTCCTTTTCCTGATCTGCATTTACTCCTTTGAGACAGACTTCTACATTTCTGAAATACAAAATAAAGTTTCTTCTGCTCCAACTGTAACTCACTAAGCAAATCTGACAAAACAGTAAAGCAGCAAAGAATAGAAAATTGCAACTCTATACTAACCACAAACAAAAATCAAACACATACAAAACAACCCCCCAAAACAAAACAAGAACCCTCCTTCCAGTTCATTATCAAACATCAGTTTAATAGGGCAGATTTGTATCCTTCCCTCTCCCTGTAGCCTTGCCACAAAGAGTGGCTATGTGCAGTGACATCTTACAGACTGCTTTTATCTTAAAGCAGCTCTGAGTCCTCTTCAGCTACGTACACAGCAGCACTGTGGCACAGCTCAGTTCCACTCAGTCAAATATTCTGAGGTCAACCTGAAGCAGGTGTTTACTGTATTAGTACTTAAAAAAAATGAAAAAACCTTAAGCCAGAGATTGAATATTCAATTCTTGAATATGCACTTCCAGCTAGTAGCAGTTAAGGGAATTCTCATATCAGATGCTGTATTTGCCGCTCTGGGTATGAATTCCTCTTTCATACTTTTATATTACACAATCTATGCAGTGTAAGCAAGTCTCTGCCACTTGATTCCTTCCTAAAGAGACAATGAGACAAGCATGGCTAATGCTGCACACAAATGAGGGCTCAGAATTGGCAAAACAAGCAGCACAAAAGGCTGGAGTTTTCCAAGAGTCTCTTTGCAGGTTCCACACTCCCTTGCTAGTATCTATGAGACATGAAGAGCTGAAGAGTATCAAACAGCCTGTGCTGCTCCCTCCTTTGAAACAAACAACCCAAAATCTCCACAAAAACCACTCTCTGCCCCAGGAAATCCAATAGTAATCTTTGCTATTGATTTCTTTGAACCCATTAAAAAAGAACAAAAGAAAAAGTAGTGCCTCATATTAAAAGCTCTCAGAGGGATACCCGGCTGTATATAGCCAAGAGTAATGGCCAGTCACAGCACTTCTGCACAATCAGCTCAAATCTCATTAATCAGGAGCAGAAAGAGAAAAGGACAACCAAAACTCAACAACAATCATCTATCAAAAAAAGAGACAGAATAATACAATAAAAAGCCCAACTTTAGAGCCAACTAGAATTAATTTAATCATAAGTAGCCCTGCAAGCAATCTGGCTTCTATGTATAGCATAAATAAGCCAGAGCTACTTAGACCCATTCTGCCATCAACATTTTTGTGTGTCTGTCTCATTTAAGCAGCAAGAAGCACTATAATCTCTACAGCTCAGCAATACAGCTGGCCAAAAACCCACCCAATCTTCTGTAAAAGCACCCAAGTGCAGAACTCCCAAAAGGAAAAAACCTTTCAGGCAAGCAAAGAGAAACACCACAAAGATCTCATTAACTAATAGAGAATTAGTAAGGTAGTTATTATTATATTTAAAATACCTTAAAACAACACAAAATGAAGTCATAAATATATTCACGTCCTCAAGGAAGGACCACTTTCTGGAAGATTACTATTAGCACAGAATTGTCTTAATAGCACAATAACCCACATTTTATTTATTTATAAACTGTAGGTTGCTATTGAGTCCCTATTAACCCGAGTATGTGAAATGGAGAAAATCTGAAAAATAAAAAATTAAAATTGAACTCACTCATCATAGACAGCTTTCAGCTGCTGAGACAAAGACAAATTCCTGGTTGCCAAAAAGCTGGCCATCTCCGCAGTTATAACAGCAGCACTGACACCATCTTTGTCCAGAACAGCAGGACAGCACATATACCCTAAACAAAGAACATTAGATATAATTTGACACATTTTAACAGGAAATAGGATGGGAGGGAAGGTTAGCCAATATCTTGGAGAAATGCACATTACCATAGCACAGACATTTTAGAGTCAATCCAAAAGCAGAAAAGTTTTATCTTCTAATCAGTGTTCATTTTAATAAGCAAGGTATTTAATGGAATTTCAAGACAGAGATTTGCATCATATTAGTGCCATGTGCTCCCAGGTCCTCACGGAGCTTTCGTGAAAGAGAAATGCCACACTTCAGGAACAATGCAGGTATAGCATTGCCTCAAATGTGATTACCTTATACAGCAGTGTAAGATAACACTAATAATTATCTGTGAAATTAGTCACATTTTCTCTGGTTTTCCGCTACTGAGATACTTAAGAAATAGTATTACAGCTTTACAATTGCCTCCTCATGAATTCATAACTTTCATTTCTGGCTTTCAATCATGGCTTTCCAGTTTACAAATGTAATCTGGGGTAGTTTGTACTTTATTTTATTCACATCTACACTGAGCTTAAAACCCCTCAACTTCAAGTCTGAAAAATGCATTTGTTTCTTTTTTTAAAATAATTTATGCAGAATTTGCAGTCCAAATCTGCATAGCCGTGCTACTGTAGATATTTACTCCTAGCTCACAAACTTTGTGCTAAGCAGAGAGACAAAGGTTTTAACCGCTAGTATCAATTAGTCAAATAGATAATTATATGGTACTCCCTGGAGATGCACCCATTGTACTGAGGACACCCTTATGTTGCCATTTTTACTTTTTTTTACATTTTACTTCATTACTGAGAAGCTAACAGAGCACTGGCAGAGGCTGCCCAGAGAGATTGTAGAATATCCTTCCCCGGAGATATTTAAGAACCATCTGGGCCCAAACCTGTGTAATGTGCCCTAGGATGCCCTGCTTGAGCAGGAAGGTTGGACCAAATGACCTCCAACAGTCCCTTCCAACCTTACCCATTCTGTGATTCTCTGCAATTCTCTCATCTTTTGCAGCAGTTTTATTTTCACTGTTTTTCAAGATAGGAAAACATAACATTCTGTGTCTTACCTATAGCCTCTTCAAATGCAAAAAGAACAGCTTTTCCCTGGTCCATGAGTTGTTTGGCACGGTTGCCCATCCACTTGAAACCTGTCAGTGTTTCCTACAGAAGTGACGAGAAATCAAAGGCATTAAAAAGAAAACCAATGTTTTATGAACATACAACACTTTGTAGGAAAGCTAATAAAAGAACATGGAATAATGTGTAACATGTTGCTTACCTCAAAGTGAAAACCTTCCTTTAGTGCAATTGCTCTCAGGATTTTGGAAGAAACAGTACTGGATAACATGTAGACGTCTTTAATGGCATGAGTATCCCTACTGTTATTTTTCCAGCAAGTGAAGATCCACCAGCCTAAAAGAGCTCCTAGCTCATTTCCAGAAAACACTTTCCATTCACCACTGGAGGCAAAAAAATATTAGAAAGTACATTAATTCAAAGGATAATACAGGGGGGAAAAAAAAATCTATTGGTTCTTCTATAAATGAATATTAACAAATAAACCACTGCCCTGAAATTCCAAGTAACAGTAACAAGGTATCATATGTTCATAATGAACAAACAAAATAATTCCTCCCCCAAAGCATTCTGAAACTGTTACCTTTCTTCTCCATCATACACATAAGCTTTTGCATTTATCTAAAGATGAAACAGTGATATTTCCAATATATTTTAAGTAAAACAAAAATGTTCAGCAGACAAGTTATAAACTCAGTGATTAAGACAAGCACAGAGACACAAAAATACAATTCTCAAGAGATCAGTATTTTTAGTTGACCTAGTAACCTTAATTAAATCACATTAAATACATTAATTGGTCATTGGGAAGATCAGAAAAAAAATTCTCAAATGGGTATAAAAAAGATTAATATTGATGTGTTGCTAGAACAGGAAAAAATGTGAAGAAAAAAGAAAGACAAATGTCAAAATCGTCAAAAAAATTCCTAGTCACAAAAGAGGACAAAGACACTACCAAACTGACAAAACCAAGACCTACAGAAACAGTACCTGTTGTGAAAGAGAAGCAGACTCAGTCTCCTGCATTTACTGATGCCAACAGGCACAAAGCAATGCACAGCGACAACTTAGAGTAAGAGCGCTGAGAGAGTGTGCTCTAGCAGGAGGTTCTGTCAAAGAAGAAGTACAGATACTGTAGAAGCCTGTATTAATATTTGATTAGTGTATGAAAAGCTACAGCAGAATTCTGAGAGGACACAGGACTGGAAGTTAGGAGACAACTAAGACTGGCTAAACAATGAGCATAGAGGTAGCAGAGTGAGAGCACCACGCTCTCACTGGTAATGGATACAATAAATTAACACCCCTCTTCCAGTTTCTGGTAGCTCAAAGTTTTCAGACAAAAAGCACGAGTGATTTTGCATTCTTTTTTTAACTAGCACAATCTGAAGCTTTTTATACCTTTTCCTAGTGCTGAATTGCCAACTGAGGCTGGCACAGGCCAAAGCCATTGAAATATGAACCTTCCAACTAACACTGTCCAAGATGCAGCAGAGGGTCCACAAAAGACCACTTTTCCAAAGACAGAGAAACCTCCTTAGTTCATGCTGTGAGGCTAATGAGTTTAAAAGCACCCCAAAACCCCAAAGAAAATAGTGCCACTTTTAAAGCTACTGCTAGGCCAAAAGAGGCTATCTGTTGAGCAAAACAGGTATTTGCACGGTCTCCTTTTACTGGACTTTTGAAATTTGTCTGACTGATACAGATTCAACTATTTAATTCATCTGCAACCACTAAGGACATCTAGCAGATGCCCATATCATCCCGTGGGTACCAAAGACTGTTGCCATAATTTTACATCCCTCTTCTGGTTCTCATGCACAGGGAATTCATATATGCTGGCCTAGCAGCAGATTTTTTTCTGCTCCTCTCTAAGCTGAAAACCTTGAAGCTTATTTTAACCAAAGATTTATAGTTTCTAACTGCTCAGATTAGTTTCTGCTTTATCAAGGTTGATAAAGGAGAAACACCACTATTTGTAGATATGATACCAAGTGCTTGATACCAAGGGCTTGAACTTCAGCTTTCTTTTATTCATCAGATAAAACCACAACACAGAAATGTAAACAATTGTAGAAGTACAGGATATCAGAGGGCATGAAATAAGGGGACAGCCATACTGAGTCAGAACTACAGGTTACATTTCACAAATATGAACAATTTATGATAAGCCCTGACTAAGCAAGTTTACCTTTTGTGATCCCCTTCTTTGACTGGGTATGCAAAGATAAATAATGCATATATAGCTGGTTCTTGAAGGGGAGAGTACAAATGACTACAGGGAAAAGTACCAAACTGTGAAAAACCTTAAGGTGAAATGCAAATACGTAACATTATGTAAAGAAGTGGGAAACTGAGCAAGAGAAGCACAAATCATCTAATGATTAGTAAAATGTTTCACAGGATTTGAGAAAGAAGACACTCATACTAAAGAATAAGAGATTATCAGGGAACTATACAGATTCTCCTGAATCCAAGTTATTGTTTACTAAACCTAGAATGAAAGGTTTGTCAGTCTTGTGTGAAAAAAATCTAACTGAAAACCTACCTTTGAAAAGGTATAGCACAATAACAACAATTCACGTGCTTCTGTGCATGCCTAAACTACAGCAAGTGTCAAGTATTTATTCAGGCTTCTGTACACTCTATGATATTGATAATTATTTCATATCCTGCCCCTACTGTGGTCTGCTTCATACAGTTCTCTCACATTTCTGTGCATTTTCAATAAAAAAAAAAATTACTTCTGTGGCTATTCTTCCTCTGCAACACAGGTAGCAAGAATTCTCCAAATAAGCCCAGCCTTGGAGTAAAAAATGTCAATGGTTTGCATTACTTTATTACCATACCTCTCTTGTTTCTCTGCCACTGCCAGTCGATCAGCATCAGGATCATTTGCTAAAATGATTCTTGCCCCATCTTTTTCAGCCAAAGCAAAAGACAATGTCTGGAAAAGTGGCAAGCAGGACCAGATGAGCGTTAATATTCCCAAATAATATTTTCACCTTCTTTATAGGTTTTAAGTAATTTTCTCAATTTATTTAATCTCAAACACCTCAAATCACTATGTGTCTCTCAAAAAACCCAAAAACTTCTAGCCTGGCAGCAGAAGAACATAATCAGAACACTTAACTTTACCTACATCATTTCACTTCTGTAGCCCAACTTAAAAGCTACCTAGATATAATGGGATCCTTCAATAACAAAGTGTAACAAATAGTAGCAGAAACTCCTAACCATCTCTCAGGCCTTCTGCTGCCCCCTCCTGGTGTTGTGTCAGAACAAAATAGTAGAAGTCTTCCAAAACCAACTGAGAAGATTTTTATAATTTTTTTTTTTTAATTAACTATCACTTTGTTCCATGTGGAGATCCTGCCCTTTCTGTTAGAGCACAGAACAAAGTAGCTGAAAGCTGTAGCTGATTACTACTTGACTGGTTCAAAGAGGGTTATGTCAGTGTAAGGATACCAGCTAACTGCACTAAATGTAAGGCCATGAAATGGACTAAAAATAGACTTTCCACCAATATCTACAGCTGTGACTTCTAGCAAAAAGGAAAAAACACTGAAAGACATCAAAAATACTTAAAAAAAGAAATCTGTTTACCAGAACACCTTTGCCTTCTTCAGGATTTGGATACTTTACTGTGGGAAAGTCTGGATCAGGGTCTTTCTGCTCCGGAACAGCAAAAGGTGGGCTAAGGTCAAATGCCTTGAAGGCCAACTGCACAAATTTATGTCCTACGCCATGCACAGAAGTATGAACAAATTTCAGGTTTGTTTCCTTGTTTATATTCCTGAAATAAAACAGGTTATCAGTAAACTTGGACATGAAAGACTGTTCTGGACAAAACTATGTTTGGAAACAGATACAACTCAGTTGTAAATTGTTAAAATTATGAATTAAAGGAGGTCAGATTTTAAAAGCAATGGCTTGAAAATTGGCTTAGCCTAATTTTTCAATGATATGAGTCACTCTTGGCGTCCAATATCCTGGTATGTGGAAATCACTGGAGTAAGAAAGACAGTACACTCTACACATCCCAAAGAAGGCGAGTGAAAAACAAATACAACTGACTAAAGAGACTCTTCATCCCCAGCTCTAGCATTTAAACCACCCCCAAAGACTGTGAACACAGTGAGTCAACAGCAGCCTGCCCAATTTGAGCATACTCATTTTTAGGAAGTAAAAAGCGTTGGATGTACCTAAAATCATGCAAACTCCTAAGGAGATATTTAATTCCAATTCTGAGAAAGCAGTGTAATAGCCCCAGCTTTCTAATAACTGACTGTTTTTAGCAAGAGTAAGAATATGGTTACTGGAGATTAAAATTTTGACATAAAATAAGCAGATCTAAAAGGTTGATACTCATCTACTACATAAATAATTTCTGTCAGTCACCAAGAGAAACATCCACCTCATTTTGCTGAGTAAAGCTTTTACTGAGCAAGTGATAGGAATAGGCTGTTTTAAGGCACCCAAGGCTACCAGGAGCACAAGCAAGGGTGGAACAACAGAGCAAGACCTCCTTCACCCAGAGCTGGCTTAACAACCTGGTTCACCATCTCTCTCAGAATCTTGTTTTAAGGCTGGTGGGCTGTCCATGCCAGCTCACCTCCAGCAGGATGAGATAGCCCCAGCCATGCTGTGGCACTTGGCTGATGCACAGCCATGAAAATACAGGGAGATGGTATCATCAGAAATTTGCTAGCTTTGCTGGGTTAGACTTCTGCAAGGACAGCTTTATGAACTGGCTTACTACACCACCACACAGCTGCCAGGGCTACCACAAAAGATGACAAAAAGGCACAGGCAGAACTGGGTCATGGCAGGATTGTGGCCACCCTCACTTCCATCAACTTAAACTGCCCCACTAACACACTAGATGGAATATCCTGTTTTCTGAAAGGAATTAACACCAGTCACCTGTAAAAGCATTGTTTCTGTATGTCTTTGAAATACTCCTTATTGACCATGGCATAGGGATCATGAAGTAGTGGGCTGCTGTCAATCAGTTTGTCATCCCAAGCCTGAGGCCACGGTTCTTGGTTCTCCTCAATAGCCTGAGAAATTCCTTTGTCATGAGGGGAAATGATCTGAGCACCATTTTCCCAGTAAACCTAAATAAAAAATAGGGTGAGTATTCAATCATTAATCTTGTAAGATATGTTTTTTGTTCGTTAAGGTGCAGTACATTCAGTAGAGTATTATGGTAAATTAGTCCTAGGTATACCCTAAGTATTCTGTTCATAATCTCAGTGTTTCTTCTCACATCCCATTTTTATTCTATTTTTAAAAAAGCAGTTTAATTTTATCAAAAGATATCAAGATCCATAATGAAACACAAAACAAGGCCCAGTCATTTACTGAGAGAAATTCCATTTTTGTATTTTGGAAACAACCTGTATACAACTGCCCAGCTACTCCATCACTGGTGCACAGGCAATTCAGCTATGTTTTTTTCAGTGGATAGCAGATTAAAATGGCATCCTGCTTTCTAGAGCCAAGATCTTAATTATATTATTAGTTTGATACTAGCTTTAAATACATAGAAGAGATAATAGAGATGGCGAGACTAGTAATTAATTTAGTCTATACCATGATAGGAACTATATACAATTGCATCCGTTTCTCTACATGGAGAAAAAAGAGCCAGAAAATAGATGACATTGGAATACCTTGTAACCATTGTCTTGTTTTGGATTATGGGAAGCAGTAACCATAATTCCAGCACAAAGCTTCAGATGAGTTACTGTGTATGGCTGTAACAAGAGAAAGTTACCTGAAGTAGAATGTGCAACATATTACATATTATTTCTTCTCATGCATATATAATACTTCTATAGTGCTGAATGAAAAGCAAGTCAGAATGTGATTCCTACACACTGACTCCCTAGAACAGAAGCTAAATAGTACTTGCTTCACTAGACTCCATGTGGCACAACTTTAGGACTCGTTTTTTTCTTGTGCATTTTTCCATTTATATGTTATTAACGTTCCAGATGCTCTGAGAATCTCTAGGGTAGTTTATTTCTAGAAGGAAGCTGGATGCATGTGTTGCCTACTGTAGAATGATTTGAGGTACCCGAGGCCTCAGAGGGTGCCAAATCTGTTGGGGTAATGGCAGAAGTCAGCATGGGGCAGAGAACTGCAGCTCAAGCAGTCTCATCCATGTCTTTTGGGAGCAGCCTGGGGAGCAACTACTCCATCGGGGTTCAGGAGAGAATTGTTTTGGAGAAAGCTCTTATAAATTAGCTCAAAACAGATGGAGTGAATTAAAAATAAAGCATTATTCATGAGCACAGGTTCAATCTGTGTTTACTTCTGGCTCTTTATTTAATAGTGAAATGCAAACAACTGCAGTTCTTGCAACACCGCTTTAAGCTCCACCATGAAGAATTTGACCCTAAATCTAGAAAAATTTGTATCAGTATAAGAATGACATGTAGAAAGTCTTTATACCACTGTGTTCTGTTTGCAATGCTCACTGAAGCAACTGGTAGAGGGAGAAATTACTGCTTTTATTACAAGGGCCGAGAGCAGGGCTTCTCTATATTGCTCTGGAGACACCTGGTGCTCTGATGGGGGCATCGTGGACACAATCTAACAACCCTTCTGGCAAAACATCACTGCACTCCAACAACTTGCAATTTTGNGAGTGTGTGTTTCAGACTTCATACTCCACAGCAAAATGATAAGATGCTTCCTACAAGATGCCTGCCTGAAAATAGGAATAAATAGAAATGTATCCCACTGTCCTGACATTCCACATTCTCCTTTCTTTTGCTGTGGATGTTGTAAAATAAATATAGCTAAATAAGTACAAGACTAACTGAAAGATGAGCTTAAAAAGTAAGAACTGGTTTGTGTAGTTATCCCTTATTTAAGCAATGCAAGGTATCTGATAGAATCTGTGTCTATATAAAGCAGATAAAGTAAATAAAAAGATATAATAGAAAAACCTACCACAAAGGGAGTTGGTATTATATCAGAGAATAGATAAACTGGAACTCCCTGACTGATGAAGGTATTCGCAGCAAGTCTTGCAAACCTAAACAGGAAGAAAAGATACCTAGGGAATATATTCATTTTCTTACCAGTTTCCTAGAATTCGCAGCTTTCCCTCCTACCCTATTGCAATTACAAAGTCTCAATAACAAACAACACCACTTATCAATATATCTCAATTATTTTACAGACCCAGCTTAAATGGGTTCCCTCACTATTCCCAGTAGACAAAGCAAAACTATAAGAACTGCTTTGGCATTACCAGAATGTAAAAATACTGTAAATCCCACGCATTAACTCACTTTACAGAAAGAAAATACAGTTGAAGTAGATATAAATCCATCATGGATCACATAAGGCATCTACAAAATTCTAAATACAAAACCTAAGAAGTACCTTTTGCTACTACCTCCACTGGAAAGATGAGCACGAGCATCAAACCCAATCACAACTCCTCTCTTTTTCAGGTCACTGAAATTCTTGTCAAGGTATCTGCAAAATCCCTGAAGACAACAACAAATCCACCTCATTAACCCAGTCTTGATGTTTAATTTATCATCACATTAAGATAATTGCTAAGATGCTGATGTCTTAGAAAGCTGAGCACACATAGCATCTCACTGAACTGCTCTGGGATTCAGCTTGTCCAGGACCAATAAACACCAAGAAATATCAGAAACCTTCAAATCAATACTGCAAACCTGGACAGCATTTAAGTACTTTTTAAAATATCAGAACCAACTCCAAAAAGGAACATGTAACACAATTAGTCCGAAATGCAGGTTTTGAGAAATGATTCAGCTGTCTTAGGTCACACATGAGAAAGAGAACAGCTTGTCAGTGTTTCAGGTTTTTAACCCAATCATACCCTTAATAATGACATCACTTTAGCATATGATAAATCACCACTCCAGGCTGCAGTTATTCAAGGTTCTGGGTTTTTTCCCCAAGTAGACCTACTTTAGGATCTACGTATGTATACATACCTTCAACGCCTTTGTGTAAGCCCATGTCCAGCACACACAAAGCTTAGCCAAATGTTTGCTATCTTTGGGGTTTTTTGTAGCTGTTCCAACAGCACTAACTGTCACACTTGAGCTTAACTGCAGCTGGGTATAAATTAAATTGCAAATCAAATACAGAAAGCCACTTCTTTTAATCATTTAATAGATTCTCTCTGCTTGTTTTAAGAGATCTGCACTCAGCTAATAATTATAATTTAAATCACTTCTGAAAACTGGAAGAATAGGAGACAACTTGTACTTCCATAAAATACTCATTTGCTTGCCACAAACGAGGCTCTTCCATTCATATACACAACCAGTTAAGTGAGATAAAGTGCTGAACACAATACCTGGGTTGTCTGGATAATAGTCAAGTCATTCATGTGGGAAATCCCTGCTCCCATGGCAGCTCTGAGCCCTGCTGTGCCAAACTCCATCCGTGAGCCAAAGTATTTCTGCAGTTCTCCGGCATTTCCTTCCGCAAGCAATTGTTTCACGATTGCGTAAGTTTTTGGATTCTGTTGATACAAAATTCAGATATTCTAAATGAGGTTTTGTTTGTTTTAACAGAACTGACTTCCAGTCCCAGCCTCTGGGTTTCCTTATCAAAACACGGCACACAACTTCAAGAACACCAGAACTCCTGCTGTCTTCTTAATTTTAAATCAGTAAACCCCAAGTATTAGTTATTTTAGATTTATCTCCTTAAGTGAACATGCTACCTGGAAAGCAATGTGCCTATATTATATATATACATCACAATTTGGGACATTAAAAGATTTCCAAGGTGTCTATTTTAATGTTTTCAATTGTAAAAACAAAACAAAACAAACCAAAAGCAACACTTTCACACTTCAGAGAATTTTTCCTCATCACAATACAGGAACTATACAAAACATTTAAGAAAGTAAGTTAAGTTAATTATTAAGAAATATTTGTTATTTCTATAGCACTATATGTAGAGTTTAAAACAAATTAAATCATAGCCTTGTCCCAAGACTGGTTAGCACCAGATGTAGCAGCAGAACTAAGCAGACTGGGCAGAAGATAATGTCCAACATATTTGCAGGTAATGCTTGTAAAAATAAGCACAATCCCAGGATGAAAGCCTAGAAACAGCCAAATTCTTAAATAAAATGACTCGAGAAGGGCAACAAAAAGGCCACGTCAGACCACTTGAGAACAGTAAGGAGTTTCTAACTTTCACTGCTTTTCTTGCTATATTGCTTCCACAGATTCTCTCTATTGTTATTTAGTCTTTTTGTTTGCAGACTCAGGAAATCAGCAAAGTCCTGTACGCCTCAACTTCTCAATGCTAATAACATGAGACTTGCGAAGTTCAGTATTTGATTTCTTGAGAGCTGACGAGCCAAGAGGACAGATGGCAGCTGGCAGACTCCTGACAACAGCATTATCTGGAGAGGCAGCAGGTAACTCACTGCATGAGTACACATACTTTATTCTGGAGTACAAAGAGTATCATTTCCAAAGGGACAAAAACTTTGATTTCTAGGCAATCAAATGACCTCATAAAAGTCACAGACTTTACTATTTCCTGGATCACATAGGTATGCTTACAACAAGGGAAAGCATATCATCCTAGGCAAAAAGGAAAAAAATTAAAGGTAAAACCATGTATCTTCTGCTTCAGAAAATGCTGCAGAACACAGAGTAAGGTAGTAGGCATGTGAGCAAGTTTGCATACAAAGGTATAAACATTCTGCACATCAAACCAATACCAGAGTCGGGATGTCCTAACCACTGACCTGTGCACCCACTGCCACAGGACAATCAACATAGTTTAAATACACACTGAAAAAGCTAAAGAGCCTTTGGTGCTGATGAGCAAACTGCATAATGCAGAATAAACTAAACAATTAAAAGAAATCCGGCCTCTTAAGTGCAAAAAACATTTAGGTACTCCAGAATTACTGATTTCCAGTGCAAAAATTACCAATTTACCAGTCCAAAAATGTTGTAACTGACACTTCCTTGTAGGCAGCTTGACACAATTATCTATTATTACTGAGTAATTACATTGTGCAAGAATAAATATAATTCTATGTTGTTATAGAATATAGGGCAGCATAACTGAGTTCAGGCTGTTTACAAGCTGACGTCATATTTTTGCTTTAACATCAGGCCTATGTCTCACAGGTGAAGCCTGAGTGACACCATTTGCATCCAGTTTTGTACACTGCCTAGTGTACCTTTTCATTTCCCTGCATGAGCTTTGTGCACACGAGTCATCTCTTAATACTGAAATGAGCACATTTTTAGGTAGATACTACACACATTTCTACAGATGTTTGACAGAATAGAAGCTGTAATGCCAATGCAGAAGGACCACCAGGAACATCCCACAGCTCTCACAGCCAAGAAGTTTTTTGTTTGCTGTTGTTAGAGGAATTTCCCAGGTTTGGTATCTACTGTGAAACTAGAGGGATCCTTCAGTTTTTTAACTCTGGTTAAATGTACATGTCCAGGTGGCTGCCCACGTCTTAAGGGTTTCAGTCCATAGAATTTGCTAAAGAAAACTTCATTGCATTAATTTAATTGTTTGGGTTGTTCCCCATTGCCTGCCTCCACCCCACACCAAGTAATGGTAAAAGCCAGGCCAAGTCTGCTCAAAATGGCAGAACGATTTTTTCAGAACTACTATTATAATTGTTTATGGCTATATTCTCCTAAGAATCCTAAGAATTTTTTGTGGAGAATGTTATGATGCCATTGTATACAGCTAAGTAAAAAACTAATCTTGGTTTTGGCTTTTTCTTCTGCTTAAACAAACTCTTCACAGCATTTCTAGACTAAATTCTATCAGAAGGATGAAGCGCTGGCTTTTCCCCTTCATATTGATTCTCTCAGGTTACGCTTTTTCTACTCTCAAATTAAACCAGATGTGAGTATGGGAGTACCACTTTCTGTGAATACAGTGGCTGGTGATTTAATACCAAGTTAATATCCACTAGTGCAATTAGCCTGAACATCACCTGGTAACACTCGAGTTATTTACTTTAATCTACACTACAGGAAGGCCAAAAGAAGTATTACCAGTAGAGAAGTCCCCAGAAGGTTTTAAGGTAGAAGAAAAATTCCTGACTAAACAGATTTTATTTTTACAGAAACCAGAAGCTACCTTCCATTCCTAATTCTATGACTAATAATAGAAAGAATGAAAAATATGCTATTACTGTAATGAACAGAGTAATGAAAACAGCCTGGTAACAAGCACAGTAATTGTCACATAGATAGAAACTTCCATTTAGGTCAGCAGGACCACCATCAGCCATAAGAACTTGCTCTTGCAGACGATTATTTTATAAGAAACATGGGGCTTATCATCATTAAATATTAACCTATCTCTGCATTCAAAAATGAACCTTTTTTTATATCAGAGTAAATGGACAAGGGTTATATCTGATTATTTTGTTGCTCAATACAAACATGTAACAGTTGCCTGAGAAATTAAAATACCTCATCATTTCTGAGCAATCAGCAACGGGTATTGCACACTGGTCAATTATTACTCAGTCAAAGAAGCAAGTGTTAACAGAGGGCTAAACTTTCAAAAGTAAAGATGCTATAAGGGATACTGCATTAGATTTCCAGAGGGTTTAACAAAGTAATTAGAATAACCAGTTGAAAAGCAAATTATTACACAGGAGACAGGAATATAACTGATGCTGGTCAGGGAAGTTATGTACATAAGAGGCTCTTTAAAAACAAACTGTTTTCTCAAAATCAATTAAACTGAGGGAAAAAAGGGCACAAAAGCTTATTGTCATTTGATGTGATGCATTAGCATTTCTGAAGAGAGGACTAGTTTGGCACTGCTTTATCATTAATAAAACCAGAGGTAGGTAACTGGTCAGTTAAACAGCTGAATGATCTTTAATGAAGAATCACAACAAACTCGAGGTACTTCTAATGATGTCCTTTAGAATCTGTTAAAAATACTAAAAAAATACTTATTATATGTTTCCACTGACATTTTTGAGGTAAGCAGAAGATGCCTTACCAAACAGGTATGTGTGCTGCACAAAACCCAGAGAGCATTGCCGAGTGCTGAGCCTGGGGGAGTTACCTTAGTGACTGAAGGGCGGCAATGGCCAGTGTGTTCCAATACAGACAAATGAAGAAATGATATGAAGAGGGACATAAAAAATGCAAACCAAATATGCCAATAGAAGCCTGCATCTCAGTGGGATCTGCAGCAGCAAGCAACTACATGAACATTTCCAGAACACCACTATGGCAAGATGTTTCTTTAGGTACGTGGAGAACGGAAACACAAAGAAGATTTTACTTCTGCATATAGTGCTGTCAAGACCAAAACTGAAGGCAAAGGTAAGTCTCAACAGAAAAGGAAATAACACCTGAAAAAACCAGGACTGACAGCTTCTACATTTCCTAGTGTTTTTGAAGTGAGCCCGCGAGTCTTTTGGAATCAGTATTTTAGCAAACAAAAATTTGAAGGTACCAGGAAGCTTTTAACACTGAGAGGCAATGTCTGCTGCAATTAATAATTTAAGTCTATCAACTGCCCTGCGACTGAACCGGTTCGGAAAAATACAGGCCCTTTTGAAAACTGCGTTCAGTACAGCTAAAAGGCAGACTCAGAGACCGACCGGGGGAGGTTCCGAACGCAAGCGGCAGCCGCTGCGGCAGGTGACAGAGCCGCAGCGCCGGGCCCCGCAGCCCCGCCTGCCCCAGCCTCGCCGCGGGGAGGGAGGGGAGGGATGGAGGCGTGGAGGGAGAGACCCCTTTGTCAGAGAGCTCTGAAAGCAGAGCCAGAGGAGAAAACGGGTGCTTTTACCGCATCCCAAACCGGCACATTGTAACAGCGAGCGTCACCCCGCGCTTCCTGACCCTTCTCCAGCCTGCGCCCCCATCGCCCCCTACCCAGCCCCTGCCTGGCCGGAGCCACCGCCGCCCCTCACCTTATCCCAGAGCAGCCACTGCTCGGCCGCGCGGCGGAGCGCGCCATCCCCCGCGGAGCCCCNCCTCCGCCCCACCTCCGCCACCGCCCGCCTGCCCCGCCCGGGGTCGGGGTCAGGGTTGGGGCCGCGGCTGAGGCTGAGGCCGGGGCTGGAGCCACGGCCGGACAGGGCGGCCCCGCCCCCGTCCTGCCCGCCGGGTGCCGGGTCTGGGCCCTCGCTTAGAGCGGAGGGTTGGTAGTTTTTCCCCGGGGCGCTGAATGTTGTCACAGTCCCCAGTGCACAGCCCCAGCGGGGCTGCGGCTGCCGGCCCGGGGGAGCCGCGGGGGGAGCCCGGGGCAGCTCCTGGCTCCGGCCGCCCCAGCTGCGCCGAGCAGAGGAGGAGCGTTCCCAAATTGCGGTGGGAAAACGGCGGTAACACAGCCACCTCCTCCGCAGCATGGCTGACGGAAGAAAGTAGCGCTGTTGTTAGAAGTGTCACTTTCCATGGATATTGGACTAAGGCAACTGAGATTCCTTTTTATAGTCAAGATAAATGAGGGGTGAGCTCGGGGCGACTCTAGGTAAAGATTATAACTAGATGATCTTTAAGGTTCTTTCTGACCCAATATGTTCTATGATTCTATGATAAATTTTCATAGAAATAAGGACTTGTACAGATACTTGTAAACCTTGCAAGGTTCACTGGTACATTACCAGAATGCATGTGAACAGGAGAAATGCTACACATCACTTGCAAGAATGTTAGTGCACATCCTTCTGCTATTCACTACCGATCAGTAAAATAATAGCTAAGATACCCTTACAGAAAAACTATTAAGATGAAACATCAAAGCAACTGAAGAATAAGAAAATAAGACAAAAATAGGTTTTTTAGCCACTTTTCTAATCATCTGTTTTCTCTTTTGTTTTGATAATGGTCATTTAACCCAGCTCCTCTGACCTCTGCACCTCTCTGGCTGAACACAAATATGACCTCAGCTGCAACATTAAAAAAAAAAAAAAAAAAAAAAAAAGTTAATTTCACTCAGGAAAATGGACTGTGTTCCTTCTGCCAGAATTAAAGAACAGGTTA
Organism: Chaetops frenatus; assembly: GCA_013400775.1. NCBI lineage: Eukaryota > Metazoa > Chordata > Aves > Passeriformes > Picathartidae > Chaetops > Chaetops frenatus. Next base: position 121,998 of record VZTR01014618.1, on the reverse strand, counting down.
ATATGGCTTTGATTGAATAATTATTATAGCTTAGAGCTATAGCTTAGAGTGTCTTTCAGAGAAGCCTGAGCTGCCAAGCTGCTGCTCTGTCTAAATAGTTCCTATAACTTAGCTTGCATTTGGACTGGAATCCCCTGAAGATGCCATGATAAGTCCTGCCAGGCAGATTGATGTCTTACAAATTTTTTTTGAGCAAACCTATTGTCCAGAGAACACTGTACCCTCTTTCTTGCCTAACAAAATTTCTGGCATCAACTTCCCAAAGTACTAAGGGAAACAACAGTCTGATTGCTCTGGAGCTTCAGGACAAGGCATTCTGGATGTTTTCCCTATATTTTATCAACCTCTGTCTGAAGCTGGGCTAGACCAGGTGATGCATGTCTGCAGGGAGAGCTATAAGGAGTGACTGGGATTTCCCTGTTTAACTCTGCAGTACAGGCCAAGGTAGGAGAGATCCCTGAGAGCAGTAAGGACACAGCATGTGCTACAGGTGTTCTGAGGCTGCTGAGAAATGTGAGGTCGCTGTGAAGGTGCCTCCAGGAGGAGCAGAGTAATTTGCCAGTGGTGCCAAGTCCTGAATCTGAACTCTTGTAAGGGATATCCTATCCAGGTGCTTTCCAGCAGTGCTTCAGTGGGAGTAATTGGAGCATCCCTTTTTTCCCAAGTTTAGAGGATGAGGCAAATAAGGAAGGGACTGGCCTTGTGGAAATGTCACTGAACTTCTACATGCTGCTCAAAGGCAGGAGAGAAATAACCACAGGAAAAAAGCAAGATTTGATAATGTGAAGAATGATACAGCCACTACAACACTGACTTTGTAAAGTACCATAACAAAGTATTGCCGCTGACGCAGCTGAAGGAGGTGACAGATTCATGGAACATGTCTTCTTTCTCTTGAATGCCTGAGGTTGGCTATAAATCAAGCAGGTTTTCTTCAGGATGGACCAAAATGATTATCAGGATCCATTACAGTGTAGGCTCAGCTGTGTCACAGAAACTCTTTCAAAGTTCTTGTCTGATATCTTCTAGGACTGCTCTGAACAGAGTGGCCAGAACCATGCAACTTGCAAAGTGCCACAGTCCTGAAAACTTTGTGATCTAATGACTCCAGAAGAGGCTGCAAATGAAAGAATAGCCAACTGCTGCCTGCAGATGCCACTGTGATGAGCACAGTTTCTCATGAAAACAATACTGTGTAAATTATTTCAAAATATCACATAGTTTAACAATTAGATCCAGCCTAGTGATTCTTTCAAAAAGTGAATTTCCAAGAAAGAATTAAAAACCTAACAGTATTTAATGAGAAGCCCTAGATACTGAGTTGGAGAAAAGTTGGTTGACTACATGTTAAAAATAAAATAAAACTGAGACATAAAGGATGAAGGGTTTTTTCTTTTTCTTTTTTTTTCTCCAGCTGTTACCAAACCCAGCTGAAGCTGACAAAATAAAACTTAAAAACTCCATTCAATAAACCAAGTAAATTTGCTGACTTTATACTCTTTTTTTGGGAACTGTAAATACTGTGCCTAATTTTAACCAAATCTTCTTCAAAACAGGTGGAATCATTACTAAATTCAAATTAATGTTAGCATTTCAGAGTGGGGTACTTTGTGGGGTACCTAAAACATCTCTCTCAACCTACACTTACTTGAGTGAAAAGTTTCAGATAAATACTGAATGTTATAACATGATCTCGGTGTGGCTGCAGCTGCACAGGCTTTTCACACCAAGTATAAACTAAATGTCATTTGTCTGTTAGCTGTGTTAGACTTTAGCCATAACACTACAGCACCAAATTGCTTTATTTAACTTGCAGATAGGAAAAGCAATGAATGCATCAATGTGTTCATCAATATCTTTGGTCAAGTTTTGAATTTTATGTTATCTACAACTATAAATTGTACAGAGGGATTTTACTGAAGTGTATAAATACCTGAAGGGAGGATGCAAAGGGGATGGAGCCAGGCTCTTTTCAGTGGACAAGAGTCTGACAGGACAAGAGGCACAAACTGAAACAGAGGAGGTTCCAGGTAAACATGAGGAAATACTTTTTCGCTGTGATGGTGACTGAGCACTGACCCAGGTTGCTTAAGGAGGTTTTGGAGTCTTCATCCTTGGAAATACATAAAAGCCACCTGGACATGGTTTGGGGTCTTGAGCAGGGAAGTTTGACCAAATAACCTCCAGAGGTCCTCTCCAACCTCAACCATTCTGTGAATCTGAGATGTTGATACATTCTGTAATAAAAGAGATGTTTTATGTTCTGGCAAGGAACCTAAATTTTTCATTGCTGACTTCTGCATTATTGGGATACAGCTGTAGAGAAAATTTTTGAAATGCTAACAGAAAGTGAATATCACAACCAGTGATATTTTCTTGTTGTATGTACAGATATTACATTTAAACTCTTCTACCCAGTTCCCCCATTTTCAGTATGTGTTTAGTGCATGATCATTCTCTATTTGCAGCCAACTGGGACATAACAATTGCTATTTGTGGTACCTACAGACATACATGGACTAAGGATATTACTGATAACAAGTTAAAGTTAGCTTTAGGTTCTCAGAGCTTAGAGTGTGTAGTTGTCTTAGCTCCAGTACTTTGAACGGTCTGAAAATTTAAAGGTATTTTATTGGTTTTCACTTTAACACCAGCTTGAAATACTAGTAGGGGGCAGGAGAGAAAAAAGCTTTGATTCCGCAGCACAGATTGACTGGGAAACTGTGGTGTACATTGCACATTTCAAAAAGCACATATAGCCCTCAGAAGAGGATGTTGTCTTAAATAAAGCACTGTTCTTGTATTCTGATGAGAAGGGAGGGGGAAGCAGGGGAAGAAAAGGAAGGATGTGGTGGATATTGTATTCCTGGCTTGAATTTTAGTATTTGTTCTCCACGTCTGTTGTCTACCAGCTAATCCAAGGATGTGTCAGATTGTTTTACATTTCCTCTTGGAAATTTTTTTCTCCATTGTTTATTGCAAGCTTCTTGTTCACAACTGAAAGCCTTTTATAATTTCTACTGTTTGGCGTAGACTCCTGATCTCTGGGAGTCCAGCAGATCTTGGATCCTGTGGCAGCAGAACTAATAAAACATGCTTTTTCTGTCTTGTTCTAGACTGCTTCCAGTTTCTAGGTTAAAGGATGAATTAACTTATGTTTGTCCAACAGATAGGACAAAGTCAGAGTTAATGCCAGTTCATTTCAAGTATATTTTGGACTGCTGCCCTTCTCTTAGATGTTGCTTCACATGTAAAGACCAAAAACGCAAGCTGAAGTAAAAACTAAAATTAATCTGTCTGATGAATACCTGATCTTGAACTCAACCCTTGTGCAAATGATTCAAATTATGCTGTGAAAAAAAAGAAACATTTGATGTTATGGTTTCACAGAATTCAAGAGCAATGTGCATAGTTTATTTCAACCCAATTCCTTTATGAAAGAAGTGAGCAGGGAGCATTATTTTTACATATGTCCTTTAGTTTGGTTGTAATTAAATTAACTTTCCTCCCTAAGTAATTTTCTGGATACCTAGGTAGAATTATGAGGCCTACAACATGATTTGAATAACACTGTGCTGCCTGTTACAGAAATGGGATTGAGAGAGATTCTATTAGTTCTCTCACCCTAAGCTAAGGAAAGCTTTCCTTAACCAGGATTAGTTATCCAGAGCAGAAGTAAAAAAATCTAAATTGGTTGCAGCATAAATATACTGGATAGATATTTGCCTTAATAACAATAAGTTGTGAGAATTATAGACAAGTTTCCCAAAAATGTTAAGCTTCTAAATCCAACTTTAGACTTCTAAGTAAGCTGTTTCTCAAAAGTGCTGAACCTGCAGCAGTTCCCATTGAATGTTCAGGCTTGTAAATGCATGGCTGAGAGGCACGATGGCAATATCAAAGGGGAAAGGCAGTTGCTTTAAAAAAAATGGCACAGTATGCTTTTATAATATACACCTACACTCCACAGTTTACACCACTAAAATTGAAATATATTTATACAGACAACAAAACAACTCACATGCAAAAGATTTATCTGATGTCCTATTGATGAAGGAAATAGTATCAAAATTTGAAAAGTTAGTAGTGGAACGTTCCTGTTAGAAAGCTGCTCTAAGAAGGTAACACTAAATGTCCTAACTTGTTTTTCCTGAATAAATTAAAAAAAAAATCTGCAATTAGGGAACTGAATTAAAAGATGTAGCATCTTATTAATGCAGATTATTTACTCTCGGTAGAGGAGATAAGCGTATCCGACTGAAACTATACAAGAACTAAATGAAAGGCTATACTGAGAAATTTCTACGGTAGGTCTTAAAATGGCCTCAAACAACTTGGAAATTGCAGTACAGTATTCTTTTAAAACAGCTTCATTTGCAATCTTCACAAAGTTTTAATTAAAATGAAGCAGAATAATTAAAACTCCCCCCAAAACCCAAGTTCTTCCAGGGCGGAATTCAGGCTTGAGGCAATGGTTTAATGGGCACAGGCTGCCCTCTGGCGGTCACAGCGGGAATAACTACCGAGGTCTGCTGCTGCTCTCAGTTGAGCTGGAGCTGCGTCCACGGGTCCTGCCTTACAAAAAATTCCTCACCTTTCTGCCAGATAACAATTGTTTGATAATGTAGTGTTAGTCCGCCTTTAATTTGGAGCAGTTTCCTCATCTTGCCTTTAGATTCAGACAATCGAAAACGAATGTCAGTGAATAAAAAATATCTGCACTCTTTCTTATGCTGTTACAATATTCTTGTTTACAGTGTTCCAGTATTAAGAAGTGAAAAGAAATACTGAGAACATAACAGGAGTGCCATGCCTTGAGAAAACGAACATCTTTCCCATAATATAATTTTGCATAAAACTTTAAGTTGCATTCAACTACATTTTACTTTCTGAAGGCCTATTTTCAATATATAGAAAAAATTAAGTAAATTTTCATAGTAATATATGTTAGTAGAGGCTTCATTATGGGCCTAAGGGGTTTGTTTTCTTTCTACGTTCCCTGACCAAATTGTTGAAAGGTATTAATGTTGCTATCTCTGAGAACAATTTGCTTCTGTAACCATTCTTGCATTAATACATTTTTCTGGTGCCATGTACTTGCTTGGTAAATGCAAATATTACTCCAGGTATTTGGCTTGATGCCTTCACTGCTTTAGAAATTGTTTTGAGGTTGGCTTTCTGATTAGCATAATTATACTCATTTTTATTCTTGGCTTACTTGCCAAATACTCAGACTCAAAGTTACTTCCTGGTTGTTCATACTTCGTTGGTGATAGGTTAGTCATAGGATGCTTGTTTTTTATGGCAAGATGGCAATGATATGTGATTAAAAGAAGTAGTAGTGTAATGCCTTGCAATTCTACCCCATCTTGTAGAATCAAAATGCACTGAAAAGGCTTGAACATGTTTGATTTAAAGTAGTTTATTTCTCACAATAATAACAGCTTCATAACACCACCAGGAGTAATTATCTCTTTGCAAGCAAGCAATTAATAATATTTGCTCCCTCCAGCACAATCACCTGATACCAGTAACAGACTTTGTCCAGGGATGTGTGAGCACCGTATAATTAGAGCTATATGAGGAACTGACAGTTCATAGTGTAGTGCTTTGGATATGGTAACCACACCTTAAAAAAAAGATGAGTTAAAAAAAAAGAAATATACAAAACTTTACTCTTGAGGAAGGAAAATACTCAATATACGAAAAGGTTCTTGCAGATAGAGATGGGTATCAGGAAAAGAAGAAGCTTGAGTATAATTCTTGGGAAGCCTGAAGTTTGTTTGAAAGATCTTAGGAAAATTTGACATAGATGATATGGTACAAAACCAGCACTGCAGAAACCCTTCAGTACAAGCTCTGCAAATGGAGCAATATTATCCACTCTAAAGGACTCTCCTGCCATTCCTAGTTATGTCAAAATCATGTTTTCCTTTAGAATATCTGTCTGGTTCTGAAGCAGTATTAACTCTCCACTAGAAGATGCGTAATTCTGAAAAAAGAGAAAAGTATTTTTCAAGTGAGAAGACTGTTAGTGAGGAAGAGACAGAATCACCATAGTAAGAAAGATATAACAGTTACACATAGTTGATAGTTGTGGGCACAAATTTAAAGCTTTTATCAATCCCAGATGACCCAAACCATCTCTACTTGAGAAGGCATTTATTGCCACTTTGGTAGGCAGCTAAGAGGCCAGGCTGGCAGTATGGCCTGCTCAATCAGTAGCATGGAAGAGCCCAAATCTGGTGACTTGGAGACAGACTACAAGTGCCATTCAAACTGTCTTTGGTGAATGACCTCGAGGTATTGTGCACCAACGATAAGAGAGAGAACAAAGTTTCTATAAGTCCCAGCTAATGAAAGGTCTATATTGAATGATAAAGCTGTAACATACATTTTGAATCCTGGTATTTTAGTATCTAGCATTACTTTATATATATAAATATATACATATACATATATATATACTGCCTGTGTATTGTAATACAATATCATTGCAGAGGAAACTGTACAATTTCCTCTGTAGATGTAAATATTTGCTGGAACAAAGTCTTCCTGACAAGAACACCATTAGAGAATTCTCAAACAATTCAGTGTCAATAAAACAAGAGGATACTTTTCTATAAAGGGTTGCTTTAAAGCAATAATGTGTCTTATAAATTAAAAGATTAATAAGTATGAAGTTAACTGGAAGAATAAATCCTATATATAGCTAATACATATTGACTCATTGCCACTGTGGGCAAGCATGCTGTGCAGGCACAGACAGTTGCTTTCATCTTTCTGTAAGATCTTTCTGCACAACTTTTTCATACTACTGACACCGTAATGTGTGAGCTCAGCCATGTGCCAGATTAACTGTCAGTAAGAAGACTTACTGAATACACTAATTTATTAATTGAAAATATTAAACAGAGCATTCAGCTCAAGCTTTATAACTGAAGCACATAAATACACACACAGACACAAGTCGCTCGGTTTCCCATGCTACAGATTTTGAATCATGCAGTAGCTGAAGTTTTCACGGCCTATCTCCAAATGTGTGGGACATAAATTTTGGGGGCACATATGCTCTTATTTACCTCCCTCCCCCTCATATCATATGAGGAACTTTTACTATTATTAGTAGCATTTTATACAGCAAATAACAGCACATTTATACAGCACTAAAAGTCTTATACATAGCAATCTAACAGTAAAATGATTGTGTGTTTTGCTATCTTTTAAAATCAGGTTTGCAATCTTTTAAATAAGAAGCCAAAGGAACAGAAATTCAGCAAGTGTTGTTGAATATGTAAACATCACTTCTAGCCACGTGTGCAAGGGTGCCGATTGTTCTGATAGTTATATATATAAATATATACTCTGGATGAACATTCTGTCTCATTCTGGATGAACACCTATTGGCCTCAGCTGTCAATCCCCTCATAAACTGAAATGTATTTAAGGGCAAACCTTGCTTATTTGTACAGAAGGAAAGTTCCCCCCCTCTCAAGTAACATAATTAGACATTGGATTGCAGCAGCTCTTCTAACTACAGTATGATCAATGCATCACTTTTCTTCCCAGCTACTTCTTCCCTCCCTAGAGATCTGCATTTTCGGAGTTATTTTGCTGCCTGTTATCTCTTAAAGTCAATACATTTAAAAATAGCACTTCAAAAGGGATCCTGATTCTGAGGTAAAGCTCTCCCTCATATTGCTCAATTTCATCCAGGAGCCTAAATATTAGCAGAACTGCTATAAATAGGTCTCTTTATGTCTGGGGACAATTCTTGCTGAGACTTTCCTCTGTGCTACTCTGCCAGAAGCAGAAGTTTACACCTAAGCATTCTTTAGGGCACAGTTTTAGCAAAAACATATTGTGATTACTAATATTATCACTTCTTCAATTCTTTCCATTTTTATGTTACTTTATTTTAAACAGCAAACTGCACTCTGCCTGTCCCCTTTCCCAAGAAAGGCATTTTGGTACAGTGGCAGTATGAAGATACTACCTTGTTACTGACAGTAAAGATAACACACCATCAGGCTATACACAGGACTGAAGAGGTAAAATATAATCACACTGTGCACTGGTCAATACAAACGTGTAGCGATTTTTCTTAAGGTGCTGTAGTACAGGACAAAGAGTAAGCATAAAGCAGCACAGTAAGTTTGCAGCACAGCTAACATTTTGTAATAATCTAGATAAACATACTATAGAGATTCATCACAATGTACAAGTTTCATCCAGTACTCCAGGTCCAGAGTTTTGAGATCCAGGACTTCTGAGCAATTTTAAATTTTAGTATAATTTTGCAAGTCACCATGTTTCTCATTCTCTATGCTTTTATGTACTGAAAAAAAGAATCATGTAACATTTTTTCATCATGTTCTTTCTGAAATAAAGGTAGAGATTTTTCTTGATTGGTTAAGATTTGCATTGAAGACAAAGTTCGGTCTTACATTAGATGAGTCATCACACTTCTGAAGATACATGAAACATCTTCATTTTGTTGCCTATTACAGTAAAATTGCAATTGGAGCTCTAGACAAGCTAATTTAATGTGGCAGATCTTAGAAGCTCATTAGAAGCTCATTCTGATGTGAAGGTGATACAAACACGGAAGATACCAAAGCACATGTATCTGAAGTTCTGTGAGCATTGCAATGAAAATTGACTAAGTTTGCAGGGTAATGGACAAAAGAGAGGCCTCCAAAATAAATGTCTTCTTTCCTTCCTGACTCAGAAGTGGCCTGAAATTAAATCTTGCCTAATGCTGCCTATGCTTCTGGGAAATTAAAGTTTACTAGCTAAATTCTAGTGAAGTAACTTACTTATCTGACAGAGGCTCCTCCAGGAAATAGTAAGCCATATTTTGCATTTTGCATTCAAAGTAAGACTTTGGAAATATTTAGGATCCTCCTCTGTTGCTGTGATGGCTTAGAGGCTCTCAGTAGGTCAGCCAGCACTGAAACACCAAATACAATGTCAACATCACTGTTAAAAACATGGAGAACTGCTAACTGTCAAAGAAAAGGGAATATGTTGATAATAAAATAAAGTAGCAAACAAAGAAACCCTTTTGCGTCATTATTTGGAATATTCCCAAGTATAAACATTTGACCAGACAGACTGATATAAACCTACAAAAGTCAGAAAATGGAAAAAGAGGTTGGGAGAGAATGAAGACTGAATGACACAAAATCCCAGATGTCAGTAGGGCAGTTGTCCACAGAATGATTTACTATACATGGGTTTTCTGTTAATCATCCACTGGAAATATTACAGCCCTTGGAAGACAGAAACAACCAGCAATATAAGCTTTACTTATCTGTAAAACAGGGGAAGGATAACTCAAAAATGCACAAAGGAGCAGAAGTAATCCCTCTTCCCACCATATCCAGCATCCTAAATTAACCTGAAAATACTACTATCTCTTACGTGAAAAGACTTGGAAGCAGCTATCTGTGTGACAGGCAAGGATCACATGCCAGTGTTTCCTCAGATGATTAAACAAGCTCTTGCTGTGACTATATTGGAGCTGGTAACCTTTGCAGCTGTTAAAATAGATCTGTGTTGCTATTTTAAGGTGCAGAGCTCCTTGCCCTGCAATGCTTAACTGAACTGATCTAGATACCAAGCCTTATTTATGTGCTGCCTAACTCCAGGAGCAGCTGTGGACTTTGTGACTAGAAAGTAGATCAGTCACATGTCCTCTGAAAGAGTCAAAGCTTTGGCTGATGCTTTCAAAAGTCACAAAGCTAAACCAGTTAGTGATCTAATGAAGAGGCAAGCATGCAATGAGCATGTCCTCTCCTTTGCTGAAGCAGAATATTTTGCTTCAAAAAACCCTGATTTCACTCAATCACTCCCAAGTTTTGTTCTCATCTATTCTCATGGGTCCCCTAAAACACACTGTAATGTTGTTTCCACACTAGCTTTAGCAATGATGACACTGACAGTGTGCCAGTTAATCAGCTCTTGCTCCCCTTCCTATTGTTCACATCACATCTCTGGTTTTTTTTCCAGCCCTATCACAGGTCCCATATGATCAGTAAAATTTATTGGTATAATTTGTCTCCTAAGAGCAAACTGTTATTCAGACTACTGCTTATTCTTCTACTAGACTTCTGCTGCTTCTCAATTATAAATTGCATGAAAGGCAGAGTGAAAAGCTGCACTGTGTTTAACCACATCTCTGGCAAATGCCAAACAACTAACATCTCCTCATCTGATACAGCAGTTACTCTGAGCTGTCCAAGGGGCTGCTCCTCCCCCTGCATCCTTCTGACAACCGTTCTGGCAGAAAGGCAGAAGGAACAGCTGAGAGGGAAGCAGTGTGAAGTACCTACACTAAGTGTACAGACTGTTAGTATGTGATAGTTTTTTCTCTCAGTGGAACTTACAGCACTATTTGAGTTGGATTTGTGTTTTGGAAAAGGGTATTTCATATTTTAAAGGGGTGAAAGATCCTCTTGTCAGAGTTCCTTGCAGTAGAGGATTAAGTGGAGGATCTGACCTTATACAGCAGCACTGTTTCCATCTGGGTTGCTGTTAGAGTGGTGTAGGGACAAACACCATTGAAAAAAAAAAGCCTTTGCATTTTTTTCAGTCAAAATATGTTGAACTCAAGGAATGTGAAAATATTCATCAAGATCTTACCTTTATCAGAGGACCTCAACAGCTGAGACAAGGTTACATTTTATAAACATCAGGTGGAATTCCTGATTATGGCTACTATTTGTACAGTGCTTTCACCAGAAGCAAATATTTGGAGATATAAAGCCTTTTGTTAACACTCTTGAGGGATGCTATGGAATAATTTAGGTGTTTACTTTAGGAGGCTCAATAAAGGTCAAATGAATCCTTAGGAAAAAATCTCTTCTACAGTATACTGCCTATACATTCCCTGTGAAGAGATTGAAGAATCTTTTTACCTAACATAAATCTAGGTGAAAATATCTCTGTATAATATATTATACATTATACATATGCTAGAGATACATATCTTACAGATAATATAGAGAGATGTATTATCTCAGTTTAGGCTCTAATATAACTTTAGGCAATGACTCTCCTGAGGAAGTCTGGGTTACACACTACTCCTTGAATAATGATTATTAAGGTCATGATTATTACAGGTTAGTGTTTGGTGTACATAGTGATTCATACAAAAAATATCCTTCATAAGGTTGTCCTCAGTGTATTAATATTATCTGCATTTTTCTGAGATAATACTTTGCAAACCTAGGCTGGTTATAATGCAGTTCTGTTTGCACATTTTCATTCCTGCAC